>JAQISU010000155.1:17440000-18040000 GCA_029339505.1 Unio delphinus | reverse complement strand
AAATGTGTGTCTGTCAGTCCCATCTCCAAGCCCCAAGGTTGCTAATCCAATAATTCTTGTACTTGAACATCATTGTTGGGTTGGAATTTGACACGTATCTTAACACTGTTAGTTGGTGACACAATAGTTAACATTTTGAACTTGTGCCCATAAGAACACATTCAAATCTTGCCCTGATCAGGCCTAGTCTGCTAATATGACATGTCGCTAGACAAGGCATATTACTCCAACTGTCCTGGTACAAGAAAACCTTTTATGTAATAATGTAATAATAATACACCAAACAAGCAAAAATCATTGATAAGATTGACTCTCTTATGAAAAGAATGAAAATGATGTACAGAAATACGCATATACATTTTTTTTTAAAATTCTTTACAAATGAAGATTAGATATGATCAACTTGTGACCACACGAGTTACTGGGAATGAGGTGTGTCACCAGTGAATGGTATTATGTTGGTGCAGCTGTCTGCTTGAGAATGCAGAACTGGAAAACTTGGCACATCTGGTAATCAGATGGAGTTAAATACAGCAAAAAATGCTAAAGATAAACAACTTCAAAACCATAACATAACAATATAAATACTGACCACACTGATGCTGTTGCCACCACCACCAAAAAGTGATACCTATGTATCCCATTCACAGACAAGGACAGGCACAGAAAGGAAAAGTAAAATGTAACGTGACTGTTCTTACAACTGCAATAAATACAAAAGGAGTCAAGAACATAATATGGACAAAATATTATTTCTTCATACAGAGTATTTCTTATCAAAATTTTGACAGTTTTAGATAACACAAACATGAAACCATCAATTGACAAATGGAATCAAAATGAAGGAACAAAAATGGAATCAAAACAGGACTCATTAATCAATAAATGCTTAAAAAGAATGCATGTTAAAAAATTTTTAAAAGTGGGCACAGAATCTGAAATTGTATACGTCGCCAAATAAATCTGTCTTAGAATAGTTTATTTCCCCATCCCACTTTCAGAAATTTTTCTTCACAAAATCTTTTTCAAATATACTATCCTACCAAGAAAATCTATTTATTATGAACTTCAATGTGCTAATGCCATACTAGCTTTCAATAGTCATTTTCCAGTGCATTTTCTAAAAGAACAAAGCATATAGATTTGGTGCACTGCTCAAATGTTTAACATCTTTTAGCAGAAAAAGATGGTTTGGATTTTGTGGGTTTAAAGCCAATTTTCAGCATACAATACGCTATACATAGCAGATAGTATATTGATGGAACAAGAATCTTCAAAGATCAAAACAAAGTTACAGGCAAGCTTTCACACATACATTGGCAGTCAAGAACTGAACCTACGTGGACATGTAAAATATGAGTGATCTGTAATGATGAGTGCGTATAAGCACTTGGCCACACACAATAAGAAAATAAAAATGATTTCATCCAGTATATTTTGATTATTACTTGTCCATTAGAAGCAAAACTTTGCCCTTTAGAGCAAAGAACTGATCATAATCAGGGGTTGTTCCAGTAAAACATACATGGGATACAGGGGGAGGCACATCTAGCATGAAGTATTGACCCACATATGCAATTAGAATATTGTATTATTTTCATATGAATTCTTTGAGTATTCTGGGTACCTGGCTATCGTATCAACATATTTCCTTCTCTGGATACCATGTACATTTAAACACAACATCCTCTGCGACCATAAAAAAAGTTTTTGCCCTATGTACAACATTATGAAACACTTTGTAAATTTATAAAAATTAAAGTTTTTTCAAGGTTTCAAATTTTTTGCTAGCTTCAAGACAATGCAGTTAAAAGATTATCTCATTGGTGAGATAACATATACTAAAAATATGATAAAGTATATTCCGAGTTTTTGAGTTTGTTTCTAAATAAAATGAAAAGTGAAAAATAAATAAAAAATATTGCAAAGGTCAAGTGCTTACTCAACCGCTAGGCTGGCATAAAGAATAAGTATGCAAATAAGCATTTTTGGTGGGATGTGGTTATAGCTTTTCATCATTGTTTTGAAGTTTTAGTTTTTAATTTTATTGTTTTCTTCACATCTTAAAGGCTGTTTTCTCCAGGTTTCCATGATCAAAAAGAAATTTTGAAGTTTTTCCTTGGCTTCTGAGGTCTGCTTCTAACCCTGCTGTAACTGCTTATTCCAGGCTTCACTTTATAGCCTCGTTCTAATTGGCTGTGGGCAATGGTTCCCACTGATTTGAGGCAATGAGATAAGGCATCCACCTATTGTAAGGTTTAACAACATTTTTCAGCACGATAGGCTATATATTGCTGCCAGTATTAATGGTGGAGGAAGAACCCGGGAAAAAAAATTACTTTTGAAACAATTCCCACATTATGTAACACCCCACCCTCATTAATACTTCAAGTTGATATGCATATGAATTGCAAATAATTAGTGGCTCATCTCAACATAATACATTATCAAGTAGAGACAAAGAGAATGCATCTCACAATCTAAAATCTTGTTTGTTTTTGCAGTATTTACAAAAGAATAGGAAAAAGTGAAAGCTTTTATTATTTCTATGTATAAACTGGAGCAAATGGCCACAAATTCTGGGAAGTCAAGTATGTGAGAGCATGGGGAAAGTATAAATTTAATAATTTATATTCTAAATAGAATATGTACTTATTCACACTAGCACCAACAACTAAGATGAAAAAACCTACTGCATCATAGGCACATCATTCATTTTTTTAAATAACAATTACAGATTTTAAAGTACCTGAAGCAACAGTCAAGTCCATACCCAAAATATTTTGTTAATGAAATTACTAAATTTACCCATACAACTTCACTATTCAAAATTCACAAAATATAAAATAATCTTATCATATTTATGTGGTTTTTGCACTGATGGAATCGTTTGCCTGTTTTAAAAAAAATAAAAGTTCTTATTTCCAAATCTTATAGATTATTACAAACTGGTTAAATGTTAAGCCTTTTCATCCCTCCATTCTGAATGTTGTACTGTTAAAATAAGAAACTTGTAAAGTTTTAAAGAATCTGTCCCTAATACTTGCCTATCAAAAGAGCTTTACTGGAAGGTATTCTTTGAAATGATGTGTAGTATTCAAAGATTTATAGCAAATATCAACTGTAGAACCAAGCAGTTAACAGTCATCTTTTCTCTTAGCAGACAGCTATGAAAAGGTGGTACATGATTTGCCTTCACTTGATCTTAGTCGAGAAGTCAACATAAATCAAAACTATAAAGTGAAAAATCGTCGTCATTTAAAACATTCACATGGAGTCAGGTGCATTGATTCCAATGAAAATGGTAGTAAACTATTTACATCAATAGAAAATGCATGTGGCGATTACAGTGTACAGATGAATTCACCATTTCCTCAACTGATCAGGTACTAGTACCTTCTCATTTGATGGGATGAATCAACTTGATAACAATAGGTGTCACTAATATATGGACAAATACAGCCATCAATGGATGCAACCTTTATACACTCATTTGACAACTGAGCATATTTTTGCCAGCGTAACCCGATTTGTTTTAAATACTAATAATTCTGACATAAAAATAGCATATGATTTATGTGAAAAACATCCCTTAAAAGATAATTTTACTCATTGCTGTGTTACAAAATCATGATGAATGGTAAGATGAAAAACAAAAGTACCATGAATGACATATTACATAATTGCCCAGTATTTAATAGTTCCTAATGTAGGTACTAGTCATGGTTCCAATATTATGGATTAGTGGGTTGCAAGGACCAGAACATTTTTTATTAAAGTGTGTGGTCTTGAACCAAACAACTGACTTATTATACCTATAATGACTTTGACCTCTAACCCTAATATCAAAGAATTTAAAGGCTTTTTTTTATTAACCTAAATGCAAGCCATCCACAAAATTTGGTCAAAGTATGAGGTCTGGAATATAAGTCATTATGCAACAAAAAAAATCTGTTTCCCTCTTCCATCATAGTAGTCATGATCTTTTAACAATTGACTTTAAAACTATTAAGCTTTCTTGTTATCACAAGTTTAAACAATAGAGACTAGTGCATGCTGTGGAACTAGAATTACTGTGCAGAAACGAAATTGGTAATACATGGACGGATGGAGAGACATCATAACATTATACTCTGCCTTAGGACAAGCATATAAAAACTGGTTTGCTGGCTTAATGGTTTTAAGATAACAGTACAGAAACTATTCTGGAACATTAACTATGAAAATAGAACCTCAACTTTGATGAATAAAACAATCATGTAGTTGATTATTTACAATTCATGAATATAAAACTGCAGCCATTAACATGGCATTTGCCAAAATTAGTGAACAAATGATGTTCACTGCCAACTTGAGGCTGCACTAGATATTCTTGAAGCTCTCGTCTCTTTATAGTCTGATGAAATCTTGAATGACAGTCTACCTGTAACGAGACAAAAAGAAACCTAGCTACTTCCATTTTTTTCCAGAGCAAACCCCCTCATTATTATTATGTTCTCATTCTCCCATCACCATGAGATCTAGGTCTCAAAGCCCAAATAAAATAAATGCAATCCTACTACTAATTCAGATATGCCAACACAAACAAGATCTAAGAAAGGTAATGGTTGTTTCCTCCACAAATCTGATCAACTTTCAGTATGACATAACAAAATATCATTTGGTACCATTGTCAAATTGGAAAACATACATTTTAAAACTTCAAGATCCAATGCAGAGATAGCAATATGAAGTTAACGAAAGTGTTTGAAAAGTACACATAAATCTAGGTGACAAAAAGTTTAGATTCAGAAACAAGTAGTAGTACCAAACCCAATGGATGTCAATGACTTCTTGCTTGTAAGCCTGCCCCTCCCCTCAGTAAACTCAATATTCCTTTTAACACTTCTATGCCGCTTGTTTTAACTTTGTTCCTGTCACTAAACTGAGAAAAAGCAGATGCCTGAATATGGCCACACTAATATAATTTTCATGTTTTGTTATTATAAAAGTTTTTATAAGTGTAATTTCAGTAGGGCATGTGGTTCAATGATCAACAGGCACAGAAATGAATGTACAATCCTAGTAAAAAAATATTAAAAACTCCAGCTAAGGTTGTGATACTTAGTGCAAGCCATCCATTTTAACTGTTGTTTTAATACGGTTTAATGCCATTTTTCAGCACAAGACTTTACATGGCAGCCACCACAAATGGTGGAGGAAGACCCCCACCCCAGCCCCGAAAACCCTGGAAAGAACCATAAACTCACAAGAAGCTACTGGCAAGCTTTCTCACATACCCACATTGGCCGAGCCCAAGACTCGAACCAATGCAGACAGCGGTGATATGGCAAGTTCAGTAACCGTGATCCCTTTAGAACACTCAGCCACTCTTGGTCTGTCCATTTTGGTAAATGCAGATAGTGGACAATGTAAATAAAACTAATAATAGGCAGATGGCTGAGCATCACCACTGCATAAACATGAACTTATCTAGTTCTAAATTTATTGTTCTTTAACAAATTACAGGATTTCAAGTGAGAAAAGTGGATTTTGAGAGAAATTACACAGGAAAGATATTTTGTTTTAATATCCATCTTAAAAAACATATTTTGCAAATCTGAGGAATGAACACATAAATAAAACAAATTTCAGTCAAACCATCACCACCAGATGGTGCAAAACCACTTGATAAGACTAATCCAGTTTGCTTTGATATAACTGAATACATCTTAGATTGAGAAACCTCAAGATAATGTTGAAGAAGCCCTAAGACTACATGAAGAAATTAGTTTCATGTCCTAAAACAAGGGTGTCCGAAGATTTAGTCATTATGGTCATTTCAGTTTTAAAAAATCTTAATAGCAGCCAGTTCACAAAGTAATTTAATTAAGCATAAGTTTTTATACATGAAAATTTTATTTTCTATGCATATAAAGCATACTTCTTAAATGTCTGTTATTATCTTAACAACTTAATAACAAACTAAAACTAAAATCAACTTACCATATTATTTAAATGACAAAACAGCTTTAAGAGACATGTGGTCTGATGGAAAAAACTGGTTGGGTGTGCCACCTGTTTCCCTGATCTTCTCTGGATTTGCCAGTTTATACACACCAACATTATCCAATGAGCTAGAGCTATAGAAGATGTAATCCACACAAGCGCACATCACCTTGTTGTAAGAAGAAATCTTTGGCTCCTCTCCCTATTTGAGGAAAATAAAATGATTGGATTGATTTTGTTTTTAATGCATACCTCCAATGGCATCAATTGTTCACTACTTTAAATTGTGTAGTGTCACTTGCAAAAATGGTCTTTCTGATCTTGATCTGACAATGTGATTCAAAAATATATTTCATAGCTGCAAACACCCCACCCCCACGAGTACAAAAATACAGATTTTTAAATATTTTAATGCAAATGTAACTATTTACAACATATACAACCATCAGTAAAGTAGGACAGTGCTTTACATAATTATTTAATGTCAAAGATGTATGTGTTGCACACTTGTATCTTCTGGATGGGCACCATGTTATATTCAGATGGTGCAAGCGTGCAACACAGACACATGTTGTTTATTGCAGCCTTTTCTACACCTTGTTTCTCTCTCTTCAATCACTGATTCCAATGTACCAGCTTTAACTGATGATCTTAATTTTGTGATTTTCTTATTGAACTGTTTTCGTTCAAGCATACAAATTATCTTTTGTAATTTTACTGTCTGGAAAACGTGCAAAATAAATTGCCAGCAACATTATTAACTAAAAGAGGAAGGTTTATTTCTAAAATTTAAAACTAGAACCAATCAATTGTTTCTTCTTAAAATTGTGTTTTCCTTCCATTTAATGTCCGAACTCGCCTCTTAAGTACATTAATGCAAGTATTCAAGTATTACTTAAATCTATTCCCTTTTCAAAAATGCATATGATTTCACAAGAGTTGTTTAATTTAGTAAGACACTTAAATAACAACTTGGATGATAAATACAAGACGATTTGTTGGTCAACAATAAACAAAAATGCAAATTTAGTATACTACTTTTGGATACAAATCTTAAAAATACAGTACAGTTTTAGTGAACACCTTTGCCGTGGAAATTCATGTAAATATTTCCACTATTTTAGGGGTAAAGTTCAACTACACTAAATATTGTAATCAAAGCCAATTCATATATGTGCTATAACTAATAGGTGTGTTTAACCCTTTCATCACTAAGTAATTTTCAGGTTTAGAACTCCAAACACTAAGTAACTTTGGACTTGTAAAGTAGAATGAGCTGTGGACTTTGAAAGAACATAACTTTGCCAATTAAAAGATTTTAAAGATATCTTGCTGTATTTGGTAGAACTCAACTTGTATGAATAAATCAACAAAATGTGCATATATATTAAAACGTTTAATATACACGCGCAAACAGGTAACATAACAGGTAAAATGCACAAGCAATTATTTATTTACCACATTACATGAATGATAATTTCAAACAATTAGACTAAATCAACGATTTCAAAGTATTCCAAAGCTTTTCTGGAGCCATCTAACACTTCGGAGGGTCCAACTCTCTCAGAAAAGTGAAATAAATCACTTTGGTTCGTCGAGAACAAAAACATGTGGAGTTCACACTTCGTCTAGTTCAAAACCTTCAAAGTCCTCTTTATCGTCATCACTGTCTCCCAAAAGCACATTCAAATGCATACATGCCAACCCCTGACGAGGAAAAAGTGTAATCCAAGTGGTCAAAAAGAGGAATCCAAGCAGAAAAAGAGTAATCCACATATAACATACTACAATTACAATTAACAATGATTTATTTGCTTTTCTCGTCTTTTATCATTCATTAATGGTTCAAGTGTTCATATGTAGCACTTTTAGCTTTAGAAAGCAACAGATTGTCATGTTGCATTTCAAAACATTTTGTACCAGCTGAGGCCATGAATGTTTTGCATACCAGTAGAGCACTCAGTACCGGGTTACTTAGCCTGGACCTGAATTCAGTTTTATTTTTGTTAACAACACTGAACAATCTCTCACAGTCAGCATTAGAATGGTAAAGAACCAATATTCCTTTCATAACCTGACAAAGAAGAGGAAATTTATTTCTTCCAGTCTTTTAGCTGGGAAATAAGGTGCCATTGCACATCAACTCTATCTGCATTAAGTATATTGTCAGGTAGAATCCCAACTTGATACTTCAGGAACTCTTCTTCCAGATGATCCAAGTTAGACAAGGGTGGCAATAGAAAGGGATATCTCTTGACAAAGAATCTAACACTTTTGAAGCTTTTTGACTGTCTCTCATTTACATAAGCAACTGAAGCATTTAAAAGCAGTTCATCTCCATATGGGAATTTATGGAGCATGTAATCACATATCTATTAATAAATGGCCAATATCTACTTCTAATTTATCAGCAGCAAGGTGCATCAAATGACAGGGGCAACCTGTTATGAACACTGATGGAGACATTTTCAAAATATAGGATGCAACTCCTTTATGAATTCCAGTCATCACTGATGCATTATCAGCTGCAAACCCCATACAGTTCTGCCAACTTATGTCATGTTTCTTCAAAACATTGTCAAGCAAATCAAAAATGTTTTGTCAAGTGGAATCTACTGTTAATTCTGGTAAAGAAAGAAGAACACTCATGACTTTGCCTTTTTCACTGTCAAAGTATCTAATACATACTGGGTACAACTTTTTATCATCATAATCACAATGGCAATACTAAACGGCCCAATTTTCATTGCTTCTGCAATTTTAAGTGAAGTATCTTCTGCTAGGCACCGAACAATGTGAGATGATTTTGTTCTTGCACAAGCATATTTTTCCGCAATTTTCGAATCAGGAAACATCCGCTTGAACAAGGGACCAACGTGGTCTGCTACCGCTAAGGGTAGTCCGTGTTCTATTAAAAACTCAGTAAATAACACCTCAGCATTTATAGTATTCAAGTCTGCACTTGAGCTCTGCTGTAAAGAAGAAGTTACCTTAGTATTAGAGTTCGTAAGGCGAGCTAATTCGATGTGTTTCCTTATTTTCATGTGTTTTTCCACATCAAATTTACCACCATGACCAATGCTAAAATCGTTTCCGCACAGTCTGCAATGAGCATGATGCTGTCCTAGAATGGAACGCTGTATTATGCCATTCATATATTCATCTTTGAATCTTTGGAGGACTCGTTGTTTTGCTTTTTTCTGATCCATCTGAAAATTCTTGGGGAAAAAAATGTGCTCTAACATACACAAAGACTAGAATCCATCTTAACATCTGAAGCCATTTAGCGCCAACGATTAGACGTCACGTGATGATGCCCTCGTCGTGTTTGGAGGATTGATTACATTTTGCTTTGTTTATTATTGACTTTTTCTAACCCATCTGTGAAATTATTTAAGAGATATTTTTTGCACTCATAAACGCATTGAGAATTTTTTAATACTTTTTAGCGCAAAAAAACTTTTAGACTGGTTCTGCACTATACAAAATTAGAACAAAGAGTATGTGCATAATGATTGAAACAAAATAGAAACCAGTCTGTTCTCTCCTCACTAAGCCGCTATAAATAGAATATGAGGTCGAAAGTTTGAAAGTATCTTAGTAACATGATAGTTGCTATAAATAGAACATGAATATTAGGAAAGTCCACGGACAAGTATACTCGTATATCGTAGTTATGTAGAAGCGGGGTATTTTTTTATTTAAAAATAAAACAGTATGTAAAAAATAAAGTAATGCTAATAAAAACGAAAAAATTTTTTTTTTTTTTTGCAAGATGGATATATCGAAAAAGCGTAATCTATAAACGTTAACGCGTAACGCGGAATTTAGTGGGAAAAAGCGTAATGATTACGCCAAAAGCGTAATGGTTGGCATGTATGCAAATGCATCTCCAGATGTTTTCTCTCATTTTCAATCAACTGTGTTAGGTCACAACAGCTAAATATTTTGATAATTCATAATCTGACACTTCATTTTGAGTACAAATTCACCATTCAGAAAACAGGCTTAGAATGTGCCTGCCTCGAGATTTCTAGTTGAATTCAAGCTTAACTCGCGCGATAATCCAAGTATAATATCTACATTACAATGAAGAACGTCCTAGAGATATCCCAAAACGTATGTAGTCTGGTACTCCGACGTTAAATAATCACATTGCCCCAGACCGGTAAAGTGATCTGCAGGGTTATGAACTTACTTCCCCCAGACCGGTAAACTGGTCTGTATTGATGAAAGGGTTAAGAGACATCGTAGCCCAGTGATTGGCATACTGGACTCCTAAAAATCAGCACCAGGTTTGATTCCAGGAGAGATCATCTGTCATGCTGTACCTTTATGCAAGACAATGCTATATTGTAAAGCCAGAAGGCAAGAACAACTTTAAAGCAGGTTTAAATCAACCAAACCAGATATACACAATTTTGATGCAGTATATAAGGAGATTGCCTGGAGGATTGTTTGTACATTTCTCATCAATAACCTAAACTTATGACAAAAATGGAGATACGTAACAGAGGCCCTTAAATTGTCTTGCTAACATATGTATTGATGTACATGCATGTACAAGGTATACACGTGTTAAGCAAGTAACACCACATTGCACATATTCTCACATTAGTTACACCATATTGCCTTTGAACACTAAACTAAAAACGTAAGAAAGACACCAGTCAGCATATTTTGCGGATCAAGTACAGGGATTTGTCAACAATTTTTAAAACATGACATTTCGTCCATGAAATTGGGAATTTTGTGTACATAAAAGTCAAACTGATAAGTACTTGTGTTTACACAATTAACATTCACAAGGTCTTGGAAAGAAAAGGTTCTTGAACATTGAAATATTTAATGTAAACAGCAAAGGACTATTTCAATGAAAATGTTGCAGATTTTCTGTTAATACAATGCATTAAATCAGAAAAAAGGCAGGGTTGGAACTGGCTTTAAAAAAATTGCCAACTTCAATATTTTGTCTCCATTTTCATAATACAGCACTATCAGTTTATCTCAATACCCTTGAGAGCAAGGTAATAATGTCAACAAAAGTGACGTTTTTTTGTTGGTTTTTTTGAGAGAGAAAGAGACCAACTGAAAATATATTATTATCTTTGAATTCCCACTTAAAATTTGCCAATGAACCTTGGGAAGGAAGTCTGCAAATCTAGGTCCTCTAAATCAATCCTTCCAGCCATCATTTCATTCAATAAACATACCAAAAGCAGACTTTTGCTATGGCATTCATTACCAGTTTTCAGCTATAACCTATTCTTCACATGGTTGTTTTACAACATATAATAACTGTCAAGCAAAAAATGAAATTTTAATATTTGTATAAAAGTTTATAAACTTTTCATCTGTATTTTAAATTTATGTTAAAGTACGCAATAAAATTAAGTTTAAAGTTACTATTTTGAACAACATAATTGCAGAACTTTCAAAACTCACTTCTTCCTATTTGTGACAACTTTGCCCTATTTTGGCTAGAGGTCATTTCAAACAAGTTTCTAGAATTTAGCATGGACCCTGAATTATTAGCTCAGGTTCTATTCACCTTTTAGATCACTTGCCATGTAAATTCTCTCAAGATGTTAGTTATAATAATAGGCATGAAAATTGTTTAAAAATTCTAATTTAGACAGTATTCTAAGGACAAATAAAAAGACAGTGTTTTACCTGTGCAATTAAATATGCGCTTTTCAATGAGGAGGAGGTGTGCTGGAACGCTTGCCATAATTTGTTCACTAATGCTTGTCTCTGAAATTGAAAAGTAAAGATCACACTAAATTCTAATGAAATTTATACCATATACAGTCAAACATATTAAAGGTTACCTTGTATTAAGCAATTACTTTTCCTAACCAAAACCTTTTTCAAAGTCATAGCAAGAAGTAAATAATATACAGCAAATGAAATGATTCCAATTTCAGCAAGGTACATCATACACATTGTCCATACTTTACATATAATAGCTGAAACTTTGGGCAAAAGGATGAATTTTGAATCAATTAAATTGTATGACATCATTCTGGTTAATGTATATCATGTACATGCATCCTTGCTCACCGTCCCTTCAATAAGAATTTGACTTCTGTTTCAAAACATTTTCTTTATCATGATCTATATGGCTAACAGACAGGGGCAGCTAACTCATTATCAACATCAAATTAAACACCTTTGAACTTCAAGCAATAACTGAAGGTGCCTAACTAGACTCATTTAAGTATATAATGAGACCGACTAATGTGTGTACTTATTATACCTAGTTTGATATAATTAGATATCAAATCAGCTCCAGGTATCTGTCACAGCAGGTGTATTAGATGGATGAAATGTGCAATACTACTAAGTACTTTTTAAAGTGCAAGATACACAAACCACCTCCGGTTTTTCACTTCTGCAGCAATATAGCATTTGTGAAAAGATGTAAACGTTTTACATATTTGCCTCCTTATGCGAGAACAAAGTATCAGACCTTCAATTTAATATCAATCTGTGGTCAGAAGGACTATTAGATTGAAAAATTTACTAGCCCTTCCCATAAAACAATGTCAGAGATCAATCAAGATTTATTTGCTACTGGACTACTGAAATTATGCAAGCGACCAGTCAGATATGAAATTTACTAGCCTTAGGCTAGCAGTCTACAGCTTAATTTCAAGCCCATATTATTTGTATAAATATGTGTTTAAGAGGGCCACAAGACAGATTAGCTCTTATTTATAACTAATTAAATTACCATCTGAAAATATAATTATCATTATTATTATTATTGTCATTATTAATCGTCTTTGTAGGAAGACAGGTTTTGCCTTGTATGTATACATTCATTTAATTTCTTCTGATGATTTTCAGTCAAAGGGCGTCCGACATCTCTCACATATTCTTGCTGAACTTCAGGAGTATCAAGCCATGTTAATAGTTTTACTGTTTACTGCTAATACCCCCCCCCCCCCCACCAAGACAGACTTGGAAATGCGGGCATAGTATGCAATAGCAGACAACAGATTGTGCAATATGCAGCTGGACTCAATTTATATGGGAATGTATAGTGTACAACAACGTATTATGAAATACTGCATTTGATAACGTTAGTACTTACTGACAGACCATATTTTAATCTACTGCATTTTTTCTCCTTTACTACTATACATCTTGTGTATGCATATCTGGTTTAAAATACTAAGTACAGAGATGGACAATAAATGCAATTTTCAATTGGCACTAGCCAGTGCAAAATAATTTCTTTTGTCTATTATTGATATAGAATAGCATTTTTGACTTTGCTTCCTATCAACAGGATAAAAATGATATACCTAAAGACTGATACACTAAAGTTTCTGTTTTTGATTTGCATTATTACAAAAAAACAGAAACACTAAGCCTGAGGTTGGTGAGAGCAGCCGCCTGTATGAAAGACGACTGCTGTGAAGAAGAACTACCCAAGCACTTCATGCTGAACACCTCTTTTCACCTGAAAAATACTTACAGAACCATCAGGTAATACTATTCCATCAATATTTTGCAAAGTCTGGATGGCCTCATCCCCTATATAGCCCTCTTTCAGCAGTTGGTACCCTGAACTGCTTGGTTCAGAGTTAAAGTCACCGCAGATAATGTGAGGATTAGCTTCACCAACAGCCATATTCACTACAGTTTTTACAGCACTACAGATCTGTTGTGTAAAAAAGAAAAGACGACAAATTAGAAAAGTACAACTCAAAAAAGCTACTTTCTTGATCTTGATAAATCATTACTAGAATTTTATGGTGATGTCTAGCACTAGGGAATCACCCTGCAGACATGTAGCATCTGCGAAGTTATTTGCAAGCATTTTTGCTCTAATATGCGCATCGACTAGAATAAATCTAACTTGACTTTAAGTGCCAAACACCTACCAACTGGTTCTGTACCAGATATAAATTTGAACAAAGAATCTGCGAGCAAAGATTATAAGCTAGAAAACCAGTCTGTTCTCTCATAAGCCATACAATTGCTATAAATAGAAACAAAGGTCAAACGTTTGAAAAGTAGACACCAGCATGCTTCTTGGAAATAGGGCAGCTGTTATAAATAGAAAATAATATCATTAGGAAATTGCATGCAAGTCTATGAACAAGTGTACTCTTATGTCGTAGTTACACAGAAGCTGTCTCTGCTACAGGTATTCTAAAAAAGTTTTCCTTGGCACAGACATTTTTTTTTTTACATGGTCAGGATTAGAGAATGAGTGGTTTCCATCAGTCCTGCTTATATCTGGTTGAGCCCTAATATACTTTCAATTTAATCCAACCATAGATAAATTGTCTATTAAATGCTGTCAATATCAAGGACAATCAAAGAATTGGATAGCAATGGAAGCTGCTGAAATAGTAGGTACATTTCCAAATAATTAGCAAGGTCTGATAGCAAAATTCACTACCATGGCAAGTAAAGAGTCTCAACGTGGAACTCAGTTTATTGACAAAATAACCAACTTAAATGAAAAATAGTGAAACTATTGTGATTGCACAGTTAATATTTGATTATTGTGTGTGTGATTAGGATTTTTAACAGCTTTAACAATTTTTCAGTCATATCGCTACGATGTCTGCAGTGAGGCAGTTTATAGTGATGTCTAGCAATGAGGCATCACGCTGGGGACATGTAGCATGATGTTCCACCCAGTCACTGTATCCTGACACCAGGCCGACCAGCCCTAACACTAATCTCTTAATGCTAAGCGCCAAGTGAAACAGCCGTTCGTACCCATACCATTTTTGTAAGTCTTTAATATGACTCGGCCAGGGATCGAACCCACGACCTCATGTGGTGGATGCTCTAACCACTAAACCACTGGAGCAGTATTTTGATTATAGAGTACAACGTGTTGGTACGAACATGTATACGACAAATACTTTAAAATACCAATACTCACAGAAGATCATTGAATCCATAGCATTTATATTGGAAATATACACACGAAAGCATGTTTTAGTAATATGAGTACAGATAATGATGTGGGTTAATTGAATGGGAGAAGAAAAAAGAAAAACAAAATTAATGCCAGGAGAAAGGAAGAACATGTTATGGTCCATTATGCATCCATGTGTACATGGCGAGGTAGTTATCGGCTAAAACACGGTATTGGTGCCGATAAAGGAATTTTCATGTTATATGCATGAAATAGAAAAATTAAACAAGATATGAACCAATTTTAAAGATTGGTAAGCCTGGCATATACCTCTCTTACTTTCCTGAAAATTTCAAGAGGTTAGTGTAACCCATTGTTGAGATATGCATGGAAACAAGCTCTAAAAATGGCCATTTTTGAGCGTTATGTAGTCTCACTCGAAAAAAGCTTGAATATAAAATAGAGAATTCTCTAAATATCATACTGAAATTATGCATTTATTGGTCTGGTTTTATGCGGAATTCTATCCTGCAAATATTGCTTCTTGAATTAAAGAAATCGGTAAAATATTATGGATTATTATGGATTTTATAAGCAAAATACCGTCAGTAGAAGTTTTGTTTCAACACTGAAATTCAAACACTAATCTGTTGTTATATGCCAACATTTTGTACAAAATAACATTCATTATAACTTTTATTGACATTTAGAACTCGACTTTATATTATAATAAGTAGTAAAACCATTTAAATCACATGGCTAGCCAAGATATTCGAATGAGAGCTTGTTCTTTGTCAAACTTTCCAGTTCTAAATTTTGTAGTGTCTGTAACCTTTACAAGTTTATATGGCAATAATTTTGTTGTTTCATTATGGAAAAGTATAAATCCTATAAAGGCTCATGTGTATTCATGTGATGTCCAAAATTGGTGGTGCTGTATTGTACCATTAAAAAACAGCAACTCAATAAAAAAAAGTTACAGACACTACACAAACAGGTATAAAAATGAAAGATAAAAGTATTGTTCTACTTGTCATTAAAACATTGTTTTTCTCAATAGAAAGTTCCATCTTATGTGATGTAATGTTGCATCATCTATTTACCTCTGCAGCCAAGAGCAAAAAAGTGATGCAATAACACTCTTGATTGAATATTGCATCATTCTTGCAGCACTGTCTGTTTGAGTAATTTACTACAAGACAATGTAACCTGAATTTCTTATCCTAGAAGAAGCTGCCTAATTACTTTTTCTGTTCTTTACCATGGTACATCCCTAAGACATGGGAAGACGACAAAAGCAAACCTCTGGGAACAACTCTGGTAAGTTTGTATTGAACTGGTAAACCACACTCTTAAATTGTAGTGTCTGTAACCAATATCCCCTTTTTATACTGTCTATGACTTTATCCCTGTTTTTTTTTTTTAAAATGAAGCCAAATTATGTTTCCTATTACAGTATTGATGTGTAAGGCTAGATTTCTGATAACAGGCAACATTTTCAGTGATTTCTTATAATATGCAATTGAAACTGAGTATTTTTGCATTCCATATCATTAGACTAGTAAATTCAAACAGAAATATTATGAGAATTCAATGAGCTCAGACTTAGTATTGGATACATTGCTGATATTGTCAAATGGTTACAGACAATACTAGACATGTGAATTGACCCGACTGTTGTTTACATTATTAATGAAAGTGTGCAATCATTGTAAATGCTAGAACATTGAATAATCATCAGGTTTTATGCTATTTCTTTTTCAATCAGATACTTTTCTTTAAGAATCTACAGGTTATTCCAGTTTGCTTATGTATGAAAGCATAGTGCGTACTCATTACAAGAATGTTTTGTAAAGTCTAAATTTCATCCGTATACATAGAGGAACAAAAATGAGAATGAAGTTGTTTGTTTTTAGGAAGCAAAGAAAAGCCAGAAGAAGATGAAAGGTGATAGGTTGTGCAGAAGATGTATATCATTTCTGTACAGAGAAACTGAAAATGGAAAATACAGATAATGAAGCTAAAACAGTTTCGAGAAGGGAGTTCATCCTTGTTAAAGATGTTGAGAGAAATAGAGAAGAAACTGATGTGCAAACACTGCAAGTTACAAGAAAATTACATGCTGTAAAGTCAGGAAGCAATGATTATGAACTGAGCATAAGAAATCTGAGCTGTTATTGTGAGCAATGCATGAGGGTTGACGGGAGATGCAGCTTCAGCGAAAATGTTAATGCCTGGGAAATGAGAAAGTTAGTACTCAATAAAGATAATTTAAGTCAGAAAGGAAAACAACTTAAAGACAAGAATCCATCAACAATAGAAAATAATGACGAGAAAAGAAAACAAGGAAGTAACCAGAAAGATCATAACTCAGCAACAAGCGAAAAGCCTAATAAGAAACGGAAGCCAACAGAAAGACAAAACATTGTGACAAAGAAAATCAAAGTTGACAAAAAAGCACCAACCAACACAGAGAAACCAATAGAGAAATACCACCCTGGAGAATTTGTTGCTGTAGGACTTGAGCCAAAGAAGGGACCTCTAGATGTATACTTAGCAGAAGTAACAGACATTCTTCATAACGAAGTTAGACTTAAATACATGAGAAAGTCTGGCAACATGTATGCTTGGCCTGAAAAAGATGATTATTCACAAGAGGCTCTAGATGCTATCTTGTACAGGGTAAAAGCTCCACAAATAGTCAATAAAAGGGGTCATTTCAAGTTTAATGCAGCTGAATTGTCTAAGCTCAAGTCAAATCTGGAAAAAAATCATAAGCACTTCTATTTGAAATGACAATATAAAGTCAAGGTTTAATGTGTAGTGTCTGTAACCTTAAGATCAATCACATATGGGTCTGTGTTTGAGTCAGCACCTTGGGTTGAACAATACTTTAGTGACTATGATTTATTGAACATTCATTATACTTCAATATTTTACTCTTACAAACACTATTTAGTATTAAACTTTCAAGTGCTATTTACCAGTTCATAATTTTAACACAAGTATTGGACATATACCTGTTACAATGTGGTTTTATCATTTTATTAACTAATCAACATTCATTTAATGAATAATTCTAGTCAATGTGTTCATGTGGAATTATTTTTGAAGTGAATTTTATGGAGATATGTATGGTTCTGCAGCTGTATTGAAATGCTATAGTTTTGTAGTGTCTGTAACCAATTTTATGGACAATGTACTTCTGACTCTTATGGAAGTTTGCAATACTTTTGGCCAGTATTAATGATTTTGTTTGTTTAAATATTCTTCTTGGTGTTAGATAAATGCCTAAATAAGATTATTCTATGTCTTTTATGTTTGTTATGCAAAAGTTTCATGGTTAGGTTTTTTTCTAAGTGATACCTTTGTCATAGATGTTTTGATTTTGTTATTAAGTTGTTTACCACTTCCAGTTATGTTGTTTACTTTAAATGTTGATATCCTGTTACTGATGTTACTGTGAAAAAAAATAAAGTTTTAAAGTTTTCATGCTGTTTTTCTTGCATGTTATACACCAAGTGTAGTGTCTGTAACTGTTGTTATACCACAGAATTGAAATAATGGTTAAACAAAATCGCATGCATGTTCAAGCTAAATCTAACTTGATCTGACTAGGGGACACCCTAGGGTATATAATGAGCTTCATTGAAATGTTCTATCAAACATTTCAATTTTTTAAGTGAGTGAGACTACTCTCAGCACCAATACCGTGTTTTAGCCGTATGCAAGTCGGTATTCCAAACTGCTAGAATGTGTGTAATTGTTTTGACAACAGCATGAATAATTGTAAACCACCAAATGGAATCATTGTGGAGTCGGATGGGTATGAAGCATCATGAATAGCTTGTTGATTCATCGCACGTGCTAAACTGTACAAGTATACACAAATAGGCTAAAGAGACTTCTTTGTAAATATTCCACCAAGGGGGTCTCAACATAAATGGTGACATCTCTTACTTAAAAATGTGGAACAAGATATTATAATAAAGAGTAGAATAAATGCATTTATAACTCCACATTTATAATGGGTTGTCAACTACACAAAATATACCTACTTGAATGCATTGTACATCTGGGACTTTCATTTCTCCCCATATGACATGAATATTGCCAACTGTAACTTCCTGCCCAGTCTTGCAACATTTCAACCTTGTGACAATCAAAACATCAGCTGAGTCAATGTACTTTTCTATTGCAGCACGTAAATCTTGGTCTGTTCCCTCTGGGATCTCCTGTGTATACAAAACAACTAAATTTTTCAAACTAGTTCTACATTTATTTGATCCAGAGCCACTATAAAATATTAACAGATTATAAAGGATATGTTTGTCATAAGATCAGTCTGTTACTCAGATGATTAAACACAGTTAAGTAACTGATAACAAAAGGTCATACCAATTATCACATCTCATAAAACCAAATTTATGTTTCTAAAACACATATTCCCCACTGAAGAACAAACAGCCCAAGTTCCCCAAAATATAACAATAATTTATAAATACTATCTGAGCTGAAAATCTAATAAAGCCATACAAACATACTAAATTTTGTTAGTCTACTATACATTATAATTGATGTGCAGCAGTAAAGTAATATGCACCTACAGCGGTACAAGCCTCTTAACCTGGGACTACTGGTTGAGAGAAATCAAAATTCGTTCTTAAGAAAAGTGCTCCTAAGAAGGAACAAAACCAACAATGCATTTAGATCTAAAGTTTGAAGGCAAACCCTAAGAAAACTGCATATGTGCATATACACATAAGGTAAAAGCCTACAAATTGTTTGAAATGTAGTGGAAGTAAATAAAACAAATTTTCAAGTCACAAGGTCTTAAAGCTGAATGTTTTTGCAGTGTTGCAACTAGGTTTGCTAGTGGTTAAGTATCCCTTGACCATTCAAATGCTGGACCATTTATTAATTAGCAGTGATGGCAACAGGGCTGTATTATAATTTCCCAACCAATGTCCAGGACAAGTGACTTTGGAAAGTGATCTTTCCTGACCAAATTTGTTACTTTTTCTTTTTTACAACCTCTTAATTTTCTTCATGCTGCATTTTTGAATGTCTTGAGAGCTGTGTCAACATGGTCATATTCCCAATGCTGCAAATTTTATTTCATAAAGTTCCATTCAGTTGCTTTTTAAGGTGATCTGCATGAGGAACGGAAATAATCTTTTCCATGGAATAATATCGTGTTAATTTATTCTACTTTGGGCTCATTTCTGCAAATAAGTTACAAGTATGTTCACAAAACATTTTCTGTGAATAAATGTCTGCATAAAGTGAATCTGGCTGTCATATATCATGTGTTAAATATGAAATTTGTTAACATGAAGCAAGGTAACTAGTCTAGCTAAATCCCATTGGTCCATATCAGTCAAATACTCTGCATAATGCACAATTGTTACCAAGCAACATGATTGCTGAAAGACAAAAAATTGCAGATTTTTTGGGGATGCAACTATCATAGCAGAGCGCATCATCAATGATTTTTATTTCCACCACCTGTACAGAAACAGTCAAGTGTGATCGAAAGATAAATATCTTAAAATGAAAAATCATAGGAAAAACCGTCTATTATCCTCATATAAATCAAGCCAAATTGTACCTCATTTGACCATTATGTTTAACACATGTAAACAGACACACATTGGTCTCGTTGCAGGTTATTTAGACCTAAAACAATGAAGCACACTTGCAAGCATCAGCAAAATCTGCTAGTTTAGAACATAAAAAAAAAATATTTTTTAAACTGTAATGCTGTACATATCTCTGATGCTTTTTTTTATCATGCCTATGAAAGGCAAGTGTCTCACAGGTTGAAAGTCACAAACAATTGACTTGTGGCAGCATGTACTGGGTTGGCATTTGATTCCCATAAGAAATGGAATATTTTTGCAAAATATTTGTAATTTTTACAAGTGGTTCAAGTGCAAATTAACATTTAATAAGATTGAACTCTTATCTCATCATTCAAGTACAAACTTTGTACAAATGTTTTCTTCCTATTGATCACGCCAGTAACAACCGAAAATCACTTGCCTGGTCGGACAAGCTCTTTTATTTTAGTTTTCACTTGCCCTGACCTTAGTTTCACCTGCCTTGGGCAATCAGGCAACCTTTAATGTTGAGCCCTGAGAATGGTCTTGAATATGTTGCAACTGTAAAGAAAATATCGAATTGAGGAGACTTCATATAAATTTTAGAATTAGTCTCCCACCACCTTGCAATTTACCAGATATTACCAATCTGTTTTGATTACAATTACAATTTCAAGGAACTCTAAACCATGAATACACATTTGATATTAATGACTGACTTGTTCTGCACTTTTAGTGAAACAAACTCAAATTCAAATCTCAATTAAAAAAATTCTTGGTCTACAAATGTCTTTCACTAATGTCAGTAAAATCACATTTCAACATGCCATATTCACACATACTAAGAGCCAATTTGGAATGTTTGCTAATACAGTGGTTAAATGGGAAAATGCTGATACACAATGTTTCAACCATTTGGGTAATATGTTAGATTAAACAGACTAACAGTGATAAACCTATGTAATTATTTTCTAATATTTCAAACACATTCCTCTATAGTTTGTACAGGGTTTTATTTTAAATTTTTTTTTACCTTCCTGGATTTTGAATGTATTTTTTTTTTTAGCAGACCATATATTGTCTTGGGCATGGCTAAAAGAACCTATTTTAATTCATTTCATTTTTAGGCATGATTGATGGATGTAGTTCAGGTTAGAGAGCACATTTCAAAACACTGCCAGCTCTGCACGGTCATTTTTATGCTGGATCACACTTAACATACCAATACTGACCATACAGTCTCTTTAAAAACTGCTCAACTGGTTTATGTTTATTTCTCAAGTACATGAGCATCAACACGTAGACACGCACATTAAAACACTTTGCTGCAAAAGTTAAAAATACTTTGAAATCGTTTAATTTTGATGTTAATGATTTCCATGGATTTTATGGTTGTCTACAAACAATAAATAATGATACCATGTGTAATAAAAGTATTCCAAACATGCTAACTGCCAGCGTGGATAAGCCATAAAAAACAATGTTAGCAATTTCCATTTATACTAATTAATTATTAAGAAACATCGCTCGAGATGCTCAAATAAATAGACACAGTTGCATCGGATACTTTTTCTGTATTTCATGTTTGTTATGCACAAAAATATATTTAGTCACAAATCCATACATGCTAATCCTAAAGTGTAATTTTACAATAAAATGCCTAAACTATAAATTACTAACATTAGTATCCCTACCTTGCTGACATCATAGCTAATATATTATATGCATTACACTGCATGAAAAATATAGTTTATTTTTACTACTAAAATGGCTCGGCATGTCAAAATACCAAGCGCTAATAATCAATATCCATGTGGATTAGAACCTGGATACAGAAGAAAAGAAAAAACCATTTAAAAATTTATTCATATTCAACACTCCATTTATTTAGTCTACAGGTCTATAACTTTTGCAGAATGATCACTAAGTCCACAGATTGCTTCCCTCTCATATTCTTCTTTACAAATTTCTAAAGTGGTATTGAACTGTACTTTTTCTTATCTGACAAAATCAGGATAAAATGGATAATGAAAGGCATCATAAAATCTGCCAATTCATATATTTTAAAGTCAATAATGCTGAACTTACCGCAACATTTAGATCTTTCAAACCATATTTCTGACTGGCAATATGGGTAAACCTGGCTGTTCTGTAAAATGTAGCTTCGCCTTCATGGTAAAAATCATTTGTTCTCTTTTGGAAAAATCCATCATAGCCAATTCTGAAATTAGTTAAAATTTGCAGTGAATGTTTGCAAATGGTGTTAATGGATTTAACTGCTTGCACCTAGGGATATAAAAATTCCTTTCTTGCATCTAAAGACAAGCTAAACAATTCTGATGGGCATGAAATGTTCCGTCTTTTCTATACAACTGCAAGTTGACATGGTAGAAGCCAGGCAAATTTCCCAAACTTTTTTCTCCAAAGCAGCTTTTCTACTTTTCTTTTATCTTCAATGGAATCTCTGTTCATTACATTTTCTTCACATGCTTTATATGAACGTGTTTAATCTCTGAAGTCTGAATAGTTTCTCATTAATTCTATTGTAATGGTTAGGATAACTGTCTGTATAAGAATCCAAACTTGTCACTAAATGTAATATGGAATTCACTTAACATAGTTAGCCTCTAATCCCCTCCCCCACATAACAAACAATACTCCAATCTTTCCAACCAAGATCACCATGTTTTAGATTCAGATTGTGAACCATTACTTGTATCCATTTCAACAATGTCACATTTCAAGGACACCAATATTGTGTATAAAGCACATCTAAAGTATGCATCAAGTTTTCACAGAAAACATTGCCAAAATACAAGAATAAAACGAAACAAGGAAAATCACATTTCTACTTATGTTTCTGGATTTTTAAAAATTAAAATGCAAGAATTAAAGACAAAAATCTGAATAGAAACTATCCGATCAAGAATGTAATAAAACTCGATTCCAGATGGGCTGAGCAGTTAGATATAGTTTCAGCATTACAGCAAATGTGGAAATGGCACAAACAAGAGTATCATGCAATCAAAATATCAAGAACTGGCTGGCAGCAATCTTCACTAGCTAAGGATCTGAAATGTTGGACTATCTACACAGTGGCAGATCAATCTGATATTCAGGTACTTTGCACTAGCAACATCTACTGGATTTCATGAGTTTCCTCCCCCAGTATGCATAGCTGCATGCTAGCAATTTATGAAAATGGCGATGCAAATTAGTGAATTTTGACATGAATTTGTTTAGTGACCATGTCAGAAAAAAACGAATGCAAGGCAAATGTTTGGTATATTCCAGACTAAGCTTCACTTTTAATGCAATATATTTCTCTTTACTATTCTGAGTTTCCTCTGACCCTTGCCACAGCAGTTTTTATATTTTGACATTTATGTTGGAGTGTAGGGTCAGTCTGTTCCCTATCGAAAAGTTGGAATTACCGGCATCATTTGACGGCATGGGATAGCCTCATATTAGCTGACCCAGCAAACTTGAACTACCTTTCATTGAGATATACTTGCATAAAAAAGATAGGAATATGATTTTCTAAAAATTCGCGAGCATAGCATTCATCATATCTTTAATCTGCTGACAGAAGAGACGAAAGTACGTCATTGCCGGCTATTATCAGTCTGAGTCGTGAGGGTTGCCAGCCATGAGTATGTGATGCCAGCAAACCAATAGTGTGCAACAAGAGTACATGGTACTTTGGCCAAAAAATAATGGAGTCAACTTACTAAATGGATAATTTGCAAGTTTAAGACAAAGTCCAACTACATACGAGAAAGAAGCCACATGAGGTATATTTGAGGGAACAAAGACGAATTATTGTGGAAAATCGCTTATATACGAGTCCATTCCAGTTGGGTGCACCCAGTGTCTCAATCATGGAAGAACTGTGTTCAAATCGGAACCAGATTTTTAAAAAATATTATTGTATGTGCTGGCTTGCCACCATGTCCAATGAAATTAATTAACCCAATGATTTGAAGTATCTGATCTATCTGCCAAGGTGTAGATAGGTTAACATACTGGAACCTTCTCTAGTGAAGATAAATGGCAACAGAGATGCATACGTCCATGATGGGTTCTTTACTGTCTAAAAAAAAAACACACCAAAAAAAACCCCACTAGATCAATATTGTTCTGACTGATCATACTGAGAAATATGAGAACTTTGTAATTCTGATTATTAATTCCCATCCTAAGATCTGAAAGCTGAGCAAAACCTTATGTAAATTTGTTTTTATTCAGAGCAAGTTTAATATACAAACTTTACATGTAAATGCCTTGTGAATATGACTCAAATTCTTGCTTGACGGCATTGTCCTAACGCCACTTGTCAATCATGCTCATCCATTAACCAATCAGCAAACAAATTTGACACATCTGAAGGCATTGCTTTTGTCCACCGTTTTCCTCTTACAAGCTGCATGCGGCAATCATGAATTATGACAAGTATTTACAAGTTTTTCAATAATTTGTTTATTTTTCTATCAATGGTGAAAGTCAGTGGGAGTCTTGTAATTCTTACAGTCAATATCTAAATTGTCTAAATAGAGGAATTAGATCTATTCCTTTCCAAAAACATTGATCGATAAAAGACTTTTTTTCCCTGGTAGCAGAATATTGAAATAATTGATGACAATTACAACATGTTTCTTTGCATACATAAATAACTGTTCTTCAAATATTAGTAGAGAAGCCCCTAAATTTCGGACTTGGATGTATATTATTTTCTTGTACAGTCCTACCCGTTTATGTCGACATCCTTGGGTCCGAGGAAATATTGTCGACATAGGCGGATGTCAAGATGTGTGTGTGTGTGTGTGTGGGCTGAAAAAAGATAAAAGTTAAAATTCGCCAGCAAAGGGTGACCCGTCGTCAGTGAACAGCATTTACACTTTGATAAAATAATGGAAATTTTGAGTACATGAAGACAGAATCAGTGTGAAATATACTTTTATATTGACATATTACATTTTGGTTACCTTTGTGTAGTAAAATACAAATCAAAATATTGCAGTGATCACATCCTGATACGAAAAACATTACGATATTCAATGTCGGCATTGGCACATGGTTGGATAGTCGTCATTTACATACTTCATGTATATGTACTTAAATTGGCTTTGATTTTGGTCAGTCTGTTCCCATCTTATTGAGGCTACCAAGGGGATAGGGCTATTCACAGGGAAGTGAAAAACTGTCAACAGTACATATATTCTCCACAAATACTTTTGTATCCGATGCTATGACGAACATTAAAGCGACTGAACCAACCTCTTGTTGCAGCGAAGTTCTCCAAACTAAGTTTTTTCGATAATGATTCATTGAACCATTTTGATGCTTCCTCCTTTGGGGAGTGCAGTTATCTTCAACTTAGTCTTTCTTTATAGACTCTGCAGCTTTCATCCTTCCTGAACAGGTGTTTTTTTCAAGTGAAAAAATTTCACAGACCTCTTTGCGAGATGTTCATCCCTTTACTTCCTTAACAACCAGATATTTAGTTTCTAGATACTAAATTTAATTTGCGTTTTACCCTGCTGTTGGTAGCCATCGTAAATGTAAATAAAGTGAAAAACGAAACTTTCACAGAAAAAAACTTGTTTTAATCACCGATCACTTTCAAGGTCTCGGAAACGTGTAATCCGTTATTTTCAAGCAATTTTTATATATGGGATTCAGAAAATATAAGCATCAATTTCATGGATGGCAAATTTAAGAGCTTGCTAGTCCTGCTGCGACCAGAAGTTGATTGGGAAATTGTGTTCATCAATTGATCCTTTTAGCTGTGCTGATATACAATCAGAAAATTCAGTGGCTGAAAGACCCACAGATGTACATGTCATTGTAAGAGTACATAAGAACATGACCCACAAGCTAGGCAGCAAGATCAAAGACGTAACTAGCAACATCAAAAGCCTGGCAGCAACATAAACTAATTGTTGAACAAAGTATGGGTCAGAACTGGCAGTTTGTCGACATAAATGATGAGAAAACAAAGGATTTGTTAAAGCTGGGACCAAGGGCTTCTGTCGACATGTACGTTGATCTTTTATCTCGACGTCGACATAAGCATGACAATTTGATAGTAATAGTATACCAAGGGACTGGGACTTTGCTGTTTTGTCAACATAAGCGGCTTGTCGATATAAACAGGTAGGACTTTATAGGAAGTAGTGAATCCAGACTGCATTAATGAAAGCTTGAACATTTACACTTTAATATTGGCTTGTCCCAAAAATAATAATTTATCATCTCAATCTTTCATACATTTGAGCAACTCTTTACTTTCTCATTGGACTGAAGGACAGGTGGTGATACAAAGTGTAATATTAAAGAAATACATAAACAATGGTTTCAGCTAATTAATGTTTGATATATTAAGCAGGCATTTATATGTTTGCATCAACATACATTATTGATCAAAATCCCATGTGACAAAAACTAGAACTTTATGTTATTATGGACAACAGTATACTCCTAAACAGTAATTATTTAGTATTTTGTTATTAATTTAAACTTCATTTATTTCCAAGGCAGCATAAACATAAGCCAGATAATAATAAGAATAAGATTTTATACTTTAACATTTGCATTTATGGGAGTGAATTTCTATTTGCAATAATAATTTCTTCAACAAATTGAAAAAGAATTTTATTACTTTCTGAAGAAAAAAAACCACTTTGGCTATTAATAAACAAACTGGAAATGCAGATATAATTAATGTATACTACAGTATAATTTATGCTATTTTGTAATATTACATTTTTAGGAAAAATAAATAATTTTTTTACTAAATTATTCCTTGCCAAATATGCTTGTTTGTCAGAGGTTAACAGGTGGTCATGTCATGTGATTTGGTAGGCGGAGCAATCTATCATCTTGCGTAAGGTCAGCTGGGCATTTGCTCCATTTCAACTTCAAGAATTTACTTCTTTTTATCCCCCAATAAGAAAAGGATGCACTAGTATACAACCAATGTTGTATAAAAGAGACAAAGATGCAATCTATCATACACAAGTGGGAGACTTTTTTATATTTTTTATATTTATGCTAGATTCTATATAAACTATTTTCTAACTACAAACTGCACAAAATCAGATCTGACAAAATTCAAGTTGGTCCACACCATGACAACTGCCTTCACAGGCCGCCATATGCTCCAGTTCTTACCAGTTGATCATAATTTGATGTCCAAACATTCCAGTTCTGATGTGTATTCCAAAGGCAGTTCATTCATGATATTGTTTCCTCTTCCTCTATCATAAACTTCAAAAGTAATCTCAAAACAATTCATCTTAATTCAGTTTAGCCAAAACGTTAGCTCCATCCAGTTCATTATAAACTGTTCTAGAGCAGATGTTAATCAGTGCCTCCTACAGTAAATTTGTTATGGATAGTGCACTCTTAGTAACAAACTGAGCAGAGGCGAATGAAAGATAAATAAGTTTGATGATTCAGCCATAATATACTTCACAACCCAAGGGTTCAAGTCTATTGAAAATCCTGTAAAACATCGTTACCTACCATTTGACAACATTTTAAACTTCATGCTGGATGAGAATGTTCTTTATCAATAAAAACATTTGTAGATCAAGTTCTCCATACTGGAGATCAAAGAAAGGGATATGTTTAAACAGTGGTGAAACAACACACCTGTATAGCATATTGATATGCTTCAGGATACAATATACTGATACATACCAGCTTGAGGCAGTGGTGCCCTTTTATGTTGTATTTCCATTATGCCACACGCACGGTCTATGCTAATCTTGGGTGTGCCATTGTTACCTCTCTCTCCCCCCCCCAATTATGTGAACAGGTCAATTTTATTTTTATCTGTGAAGAGCATGCAAGGGGAGGTAATAAATCAAGGAAATTAGCAACCCTTATTGAACAGGGCCATTGAAAACCCTGTCTCTGCAAAAATTTGCTCCATATGTAAGATTTACATACTTAAAGATCGTTTAATAACCACTTGGGGGCAAAAGTGCTTTGCCAATACTTCCTGCATATCACACAAAGGGTGAAGCTATCTTAGGTTCTGAGTGGTGGTTAATGTTTACCCTGGACTGAACGAACAACCACCAATCTGAATTCAATGTAACAACTTCAATACGAGACACACTGCAAGTATAGTCATCAAACTAATCCTAAATGGACAATATGCAAATCAACAGAGCAACTTCACATAAATATGGTTTTAAATGAGGGAAGTACTGTTTTTAAAATGGAGAACACATTCAAAATATATGCTTTATGCTGAGCTAGCAGTTGGAATTAGATAAATTAGCGTGGAATCGACAAGGATGGGAGGGGAGAAATGGATTCAAATTAAAATAACCATCTGGTATAGGATGGCATCTAATTAAGCACAGTTAATATGTATTGTAAAGAAATGCACAGGGAATCTTCATGTTTGTGCCAGTGCTGTAGTAACTCCGCAAGATGTAATGGTTGATAAAAAAGGCTATAAACTAAATGTAAACATTTTATGAAAGTTACTTTTAATCATCAAATATATATTCTAGGTCTGTGTATCACAATGTATGTAACTATTTGTGGCAAAGGTATGTCATTTCAAACTGAAAAATGCATCACCTTCTGCCAAGAATGTATCTTTAAGAATGCCAAACGAACACTGTAAATAGTGACCACAATGGTAATAGGTAGCAGAAACATTCTCCACCTGAAAGGTATAAAATTTGCACCAAAAATCAGTCTTAACAAAAAAATAAAATAAAAAATCAAACAAATTCAAATACTCTTAAGTAATCTAGAAACAAAACTCCTTTTAAAAAAAGTGCAGCTGAATTATGAAAGAAATGAAAACATGAAAAGGTAAACAATACTTACGAAGTCAACCTAGGGTAAAGCTTGTCATCGAAGAATTCTGGTGAAACTTCTTGTAAACATATAATATCAGCATCCAAATAATGTAATTCATCCAACAGTCTATTTAAACGATGCTCTGGCTGAAGGTATTTTGGATCTGTGAAACTATAATCATTTCTTTTTAGGTGGCAATCTGCCAACACATTGTAACTAACCAATGAGAACTGTTTATCAGGATTTGCATTTTCACTCTGAAAATTTGGCGAGGGCACAAATACTCTGTTCAATACAGGATCTAGAGTCTCTACCTGGCTGCTCTGTTGTGCATCCATAAAACCCTGGGATTGGTCATCATTTGATACCGACTGTTTGATATTCATAGCTGCCTGGTCAGTAGATAAAGTGTGTGCTTTGGGTAAGCTATCCAAAACTTCTTGACTGTCAGATGCAGGAATATTCGACATTTCAACAATTTCAAAATCTTTTCCAACAGGTTCCTCACTGGCAACAACTTCCTCCTCAGCCGAAGGCTGTTCTCCATTTTGTTGATTAACGACTTCTTTAGGTACTGGTTCCTCCACATCCATTGACACTCTAAGCTTTTTGGGGGACAAAGATTCTTCTGCATCTTCCCCAAGTTCTTCCCATTTTCTCTTTCTCCTGGGGGACACCAAACCCGGTTCTGAAGCTTCTCCATTGGGTTGTTCATTGGTGTGTGCTTCCAAGATGGCAGAAGCAGGGATATCTGCTTCAATTGGAGCCGTCTCCTCGACTGCAGAAATCTCTTCCACCATTTCTATGTCTGTTACAGTAGTAACTTCATCATCTATAACTTCTGTGGGAATTTCTTGAACACAAATATCATCTTGAGGAATTTCTTCCACATCTTCATCTATTTCTTGTGCCTCATCACTAACTTCTACTGCTTCTGGAAGTTCTTCAACAACTGCATCTGATTTTTCATCTTCTACTATTACTGGAGATTCCTCCTCTGAAACTTCTTTTTCTACTTGAGCTTCTGCTTTCTCTGGTTCTTCTGCTACTACAGGAACTGTTGCTTTATCTTTTGCAATCTGCTGATCTTCCATCGTTTTAGCTTCAAATTCTTCAACCTCCTCTACCTCTTCTTCACCTTTTTCTTCCTCTACTTCTAATTCTTCATCCTTTTGCACCTCGTCTACTTCTGCTTCATCATCCTTATCTTTCTCTATTTCTGCTGCTTCAATCTGTTTTTCCTCTTCTACCTCTGCTTCAACCAACTTTTCTTCCTGCTCTATCTCGACCTCAACTTTATCTGCCTCATCTACTTCTGCCCCTTGTTGTCCTTCACCCTTTCCCGAAACTTCCCCTTTTACAGGTGGCTTTTCCTTTGCTTCTTCTATTTTTTCTTTTACCTCCTTTGCTTGTGCTCCTTCTGTAACATTTCCCTCTTCTATCTTCTCTGCAGCATCTTCTGTTGTTTCTGCACGTGTACATTTAACTTCACTGTCACTCTTTTCTTCCTCTTTTGGTGAGGATTTACTTTCTCTCCTTGAATCCATCTTTTCAACAACAACAGAAACACCAGGCATGCTCTCGCTGCTTTGAGCCGCAGCATTTCCTTGCCCTCTTGAAGTTGATCGCTTTGAAGTTGATGGTTTAGTCTCTGACTTTGGAGTGGTTGTTTTTGAAGCAGATTTCTGAGGAGTCTTCTTTAATGGTGCTGCCTTTTGTTTTGATGCTACTGTCTTACCTTTAGACAGGCTTCTTTCTCGAGATTTAGACTGACTTTTTGCTGGTACTTTTTTTGCTGCCTCAGTTTTTACTTTTCCTTTTGGTGTATCACCTGAAAATTTCAAGAAGATAATAACTATCACTTTTCAAAAATGTATTGCAACTCTAAGATGTACAAAGAATGATTTATTGTTTGAATGATACATAACCATTAAAATTTATACAAGTGAAAAACTTTTATAAAAATCTTTGCTGTAATATTTATGTATCTTATATTTCAGCGAGGTTGGTAACAATCTTTCCATTTCTAAACATATGGCTCTCTTTGCTTTCTTGTCGATGGATAACGACATTATAACCAACAAATCTCAAAGTTGTTATCAAACTGGTCGCCCTCTGGCAACCTACACAAACATAATTTGGCAATAAGAAAATGACATGTTCTAATTACAAGAATATGCCATATTTACCTCTAAAAACATATAACAGATTCAATTTGATTCTCAGCATCATTTGGTTTTTTTAACTGCAAAACTGCCAGTTCAGACTGGCATCTGTACATATGACTAGTTTGGCAAGCATGCAAGTGACCGACTAATACATAATCCATGCACTCAACAGCTAATGGTGAGGATTTAACAAAATTTGAGTGCAATATGGAAAGTTAAGCTGGCATACAAATTACTGTCAAACAGCATAGCTTCCAACCCTCTAGGCTCGCAATTAGTGACAATGGTGATACAAAAATTAGTGAATTCTGACATTAATTTGTGAAGTGATCCTAAAGTCCAAGAATATTTGTCGGAACAAATGTCTACAATGGTCTCCAGCTGGTAAAGGTAGATTATGTATGGTTGGTACCTTGCAGTTTTTCCGTCAATGGCTTAAAATATTCCCGAGTTTAAATCTGCTGCAAGTTCTTAATTTTTCAAACCTATATGTACCTTTTGCTACCAATGTGATTCCTCACTTAGTCTCTACCACCTTGCCCAATGCTAACATTTGTGGCACATGGCATGCAAAGATCATGATCAGTATATCAGTGTTTGATGGCTGAATGCATGGAAAATGTTTAGTATATTCCAAACTAAATTTCACTTTCATGTAATATATTTCTTTTTCCTATTCAGATTTTCCTTTGACTCTTGCCATACCATTTTTTTTATTATTTGGACATGTATGTTGGGGTGTGGTCAGAGTCCATTCCCTGTTGAAAAAATCAAATTTGCTGATACAATTTTGTTTTGGCATGGGGTAACCTTTTACCAGATGACCTAGCAAATTTAAACAACCTTCATTGAGACATACCTGCATGAAATCGATAGGAATATGATTAATTTTCTCACAAATCATGAGCATAGCAGTTGCCATGTCTTTAATCCATTGACTGAAGAGATTAAAGTACGCAGTTGCTGACATTTAACCTGGATCTGGCTATTTTCAGCCAGTCACATTACTATACCAATCTCGCAACCAACATGTCAATAAGGTCATATAGTCAGGTGATATGAGCAATAAACAAATTTCCTAGGTAAAAATTGGGCAAAAAATGTCAGAAAAAACTCGAACTATATTGTTCCTTGGTGGTGAAGACCTTTTCAAGATGCATTGTTGAATGGTAATTCAAATCAGCATTGGCAAATTTCGGTTAGGCCCCAGTTTCTCTTAGCTCATTTGGCACTGATCCAGACAAATCCGGTTTCTGCATTCAACGACTGATCCCGTATTTGCTCAATTTGAATGTGGTAGATATGTCTCTGATTGGTTACAAATGGGGCTTTTCAAAGAATCAGACCAATATTAACTATCAGAAATGATTTTACTTTCCTTCGTGCAAACTTTAATTGTTCAGAAACTAAGGGTTACTAATTGAGCAATTTTATTACACATGATCTATTCTTGAAAAATCATAAATGATGGCGGATATAAAACTTGGTGATGGTAAGAGCGAAAATGAAGACTTTGTCAAGTTTGATCTTGAACATATTGAGGAAGCTGATGAAAGATATGTTCGGCAGTTGGATAATTTTCAAGATTTAGAATGGGAGTGAAGTTTCTGATATTGAATCGTCAGAAGAAGAGGATGCTGATAGTGATGACGAGTGTTATTGCAGATCTAAAAATTTTTAGCAATCATGTTAATTTCGTAAATAGTGCATTAAAAAGTTGTGAAATACTAGGACAAATAGATCACTGTGAAGTAGACAATTTCAACTGGAATAAATGGTGAAAACTTTGTGGATTGTTATTGGATATAAGAAGAGAAATTAAGGTATAAGTGAATGCATGTGCATGATATTTACAAATATTGTCTAAACAGGTAAAACTATATGGGGCACACACAGCTAGACAGCTTCTTGCTACTGGGGCTGAGCAGCAATATTGCTTTTAACAGTGATAGGGCAGAACAAGTTAAAAGCATTTGTAAAACTATTCTTACATATATATTTTAAAATAAGCTAAAATGCTTGCTACCGGTCCAACCGTACCAATCAGCTATAGTTACTAATATGGCGAGCAGTAGTACTGTACCATTCTGGCAAAATTAAAAAGAAGTTATAAATCAACCGGAATATGCCTGTATGATACCATAAACATGACCCAATAGCAACAAGTATAAGATATTTACAGGCTGAGAAATGAAGTGAAATACCTACAACATTATGCAAAAAAAATAGTTACATCTTGGATGGGGGCCCCGAGTGGTCTAAAGCGTTGTCCGTTACGGACCAATGCCATCTCACCTCTGTCTGTGTGTGAGAGGTGCAAATTGGTATACATATGTCAATAATAGAAAGTGTGTTGTGTACCACAGTGTGGTCTTATCTTCAAGGTCACTATCATGTTGAATATTTCCATTACATGTTCCTTCCACTCTGGCCGAGTGATCTAAAGCGCTTTCCATTTCAGATCACTGCCATCTCACCTCTGTCTGCATGGGTTTGAGTCTAAGATTCAGCTAATGTAGTTATGTAAGAAAGCTTGCCAGTAGCTTCTTGTGGGTCGGTGGTTCTTTCTGGGGGTTGTCCGGTTTCTTCCTCCACCAATAATAGTGGCCGCCATGTATAGCCTATATTGTGTTGAAAAATGGTTAAACCATCAAAAACAAAACATCTTGGATGAATCTCCCCATTTTTCATTGCTGACCCTAAGCACATTTTACCCCAGGGTTTATCCCAGTTTAATAATTCATGAAATTGATTTGTGCATCTAATGACCTCCAATAATGCAAGTACTTATCTATATAATAATCATTACAATAAATTAAAAAAAAACAAACATAATACCTACCTACCCTAATGTTAAAACCAGTAAAAATGGAAATAATTTATTGGTGGTAATAATATCAGAGCCAAATGACAGGTTTCCTACATTACCTGGAACAAGGCCGTGTATCCTCATGGTGCCAGATTTAGAGCAAAAATATTTCTTGGTGACAGAGTCTGGGGGTCAGACTGAGTAAAAGAAACAAACCTTGATGGCACAAATAAAGGTCCAATTAAAATCCTGGGGTTTCTGAAGCACAAATGAGGGTAAAGGAAAACACTACAAGGCTTAATTGACCACTCTCTGTGATGTTCATTCTTATAAAGAAGTCCTTAAATATGAATCAGTCATCATAATTCTTATTAACGTTTGTCTTGAAATGCAAGTTTTAAATTGACAGTTAACTGCACCCCATACAAATTCCAAGGTGACTATACCGTTTGCATTGGAGAGGGAAAGAGATGAATAAATCATACTTATACATACATTCATCACTATCTGCTGTCCTACCTTGTCGGCTTTGGCTCCTGCTCTTTGCTGGTGTAGTTGATTTCTTAGCTGAAGTAGCTTTCTTTGCTGGTGTTGTTGATTTTTTTGCTGGTGTTGTTGATTTCTTGTTGCTCTTGGCTGGTTCTACTTTTGTTGTTGATCGACCACGACTGGATGGTCTAAAAATTAATGATACTCTGTAAACTGACTTGATAAATAAGTGACTGCAAATCATTAACAAGTTTAAAACTTATAAGTATTTCAAGGCTGTGCTTGAAATGCATTGTTTGGCATCAATGATCCAAAGCAAAAGAAACAGCACTCTAAAACAAGAGGTGGAAGGTCAGTCTGATATTGCTCACCTGTTGATAGGAATCAACAGCTGAGAATTTCATCACAAAGGTAAATACAATATTGTAAGAACACAAAGAACACACACAAAGAACACACACACACACACACACATATATATATATATATATATGAAAGTAATTCCGTTCAAATGGTGTCCCAATTTATAGTTTCTACAGTAAGTTGTGGATGTCTGACAAAGAGAAGTATTTTTATGTTCTTATAATAATCACTGGAATAATTTCTTGGAGAAAAATATTTCTTTCCAGGTTTGGGGTAAAAAAAATGACATGCTAGAAATTCATAATCGATAATCGGTTCCCTTTAACCAAATGATCATAGATTATAATCAGTTACTAAGAGCAAATTGTAATTTTTGTTAAAGTTTTATCTCTGATCAAGAGTTCAATATGTTTATAAATGTACAGGAGTAATCTCTTTTATATAAATGACGTGTACTTTAACCTGACAATAATATTACATTGTGTGTTATTTTTGTTTGACAACTTTGTGAAATGAAACAACTTTTTAAGGCTGATCAGTCAAATGTAACTGAAATACCGCTACAATCCCCACAAAATTCTTTCATTCATATGTGATGTGTTTATAATAAAAAGCACAGAAGGGGATGTTTTTCTTGTTTGTTATAGTTTATAAATACTACAAAAGATGTTGCAATTTAACTGAAACAAATCAACAAAATGTGTTTAAATTTATTAACTTAACAATTTAACAACTTGACCATGTAATAACGACTATATGTTCCTAATTATGAACCATAAAGTTTCATATTTGTCGTTGCAAAGGGAATTAATAAATTTCAGGTCAACTTCAGTGGCTGGGAGTTTTATTAACCTTTGTGCTTTGCATACACCTAAAAAGTAGTCTCCCTTTACACACAATCGTTTATGGACTTCACAATCAATTATCTTATTTGTTTGCTCAACCAAATGATAATCAATTATAATCGATAATGATAACAATATTACTGCTAGTTACAATCTTTAAAATCCTCTGACTACAAGAAAAAGAACTAGAGGTTTTAGTGTCAAGGGTCATATGCTGAAATTATCAATTACATTATTTTACCTCAGTAAAGGAGTGTAATTTGTTTAAATTTTAATAAACTGATTTGATTCATCAAAAAATTGGAAGTGAAAAAGACCCAAGTTGTGGAAAGAATATTTAGTTTTATTTTAAAATTTAAAACTGTTGTTGCTATTGTAGGTTTTAACGCCATTTATCGGCCAGACTTAATGGTGGAGGAAGAACCCGGAAAACCTCATAAAAGAACCACCCACCCATGAGAAGCTACTGGCAAGCTTTCTCACATACCCACATTGTCTGATTCTGAGACTCGAACCCACGCAGACAGAGCTAAGATGGCAGTGATTCAAAATGGAGAGTGACCACTCTGCCACTTTTTTAAAATATTGGATATAAGAGATATTATGGTAAGAGTGAATGCATGTGCATATTTACAAAATTGTCTAAATAGCTAAAACTATATGGGTCACAAGCAGCCAGACAAATTAGCACTGCTGGGACAGAGCAGCAATATTGCTGATAACAGTGTTGGAGCTGAATTAGTTCTTTGCGACAAGTGTTGTCCCTTTACCCTCATTTGCACTTCAGAGACCCCCAATTTTTTAATCTGACCCCCAGCTTTGATACAAACATTTGTTTTTTTACTCAGTCTTGGACCCCTAGGGGATACACTATTGAGAAATCAGACACGTCTGACATCTGTAAGAGGAAGAAATTGCTTTACTTGAATAAGTTTAAATTGGAATACAAGTCATTTTAATATGATTTGGTTATTTCTTTTCAAAATTTTATGTACAGCAGTTGTAACATTGTCTGACAAAAAAAAAAGAGGCTTCTGATTCTTTTTAATGTCACCAGCCAAAAGTCTGTCTGATAATAGCACTCACAAGTGAAGCCAACATTTAAGTACCAGATTACAATAAAGAAGTTGAGTTACATAATAAATTCATTTATCACAATAATTTTACAATACAAAGATGGGGCGAGGGAGTCATTCCATCACGTGGTTAAATTTGGTCAGAATTCACGATTTTGAGCCAAACCAAATGCACAAACAATCTGCCAAACCAAATGCACAAACAATCTGGACCCCACAAAAAACAGTGTAACTTTACTTTAAATGTTTTTAATAGTAACTTAAGTGTCCCAAAGAAAACAAAACAAAAGCACTGGTGCAAATAACAAACGTTATGGCGCTAAAACTGTTAGAGCATGCAACGTTATCTTATATATTTTAATCTTTTCAAGTGCATTATATAGTATCTAATGTTTGTCTTTATCCTTAAAAATTGTGTGTGATCTTCAAATTTTGAAGGCAAAGAGACACATGTTGCTAGTCTTTCAAAAATGTAATTAACATGACGTGTACAAAACTGGGAAATATGGAGTAGCTGACGTGAGGCAACTCATCGCTATATAGCAATCATAAAGTAACGTTCATCACATCCAATAATCATGAAAAAATATTCCAAGTTAAACTTGATCAACAGCAGAAATGAAAAGAACCTAACATCACTTGGGAAACTAGTATACATTAATGTAATATGACCAGTAAATTTTCTACAAACCGATGATGCACATATTACATAAATTTATTGAAAAACTGTATTGCTTCCTTTCACAAGCTGCCCTGTCAACTTGTCTTGTGAAGATGCTAATCGTTTCACAGCATAACTACACCCCATCCCGACTGAGAAAGGTACAAATGTTTAATGAATCCATGAATTGTTCTGCTCTGAATGAGAATATAAAAGTGGAAGGTACACAGATCTTCTCAATAAACAATCCTGCCCACCACCACCTTAGGCCAGCATAGAGTCCAAGACTTGTACATGTATACTTTTGAATTTGCCATCAAAACCAATGGGAGAAATTACGAATTAGTAGCATTAAAAACCGTTAAGATACAGAGAACCAAAGCATTAAAAAGCTACAATAAGGACTATCAGTACATTAAATGGATCCTGAAGTAAACTACCTGCTCTTGGGGACAGGGCTGGGTGAAGCAATGCGTCCTTTTTTGGCAGGCGTAGATTCTTTCTGTGCACTTTTTGCTGGTGTTCCTACAGAACTCTTCCTCTTTGATGTTGTTCTTGTAGCACTAGCTGAGGAAACAGGTGTTGTCTGCCTGCCTTTAGAAGCACTTCGATTTTCTGAAGTAGAGCGGACTGGGCTCTTGGCAGGTGTTGCCACTTTCTTGGCTACAGGTACAGCATCCTTCTTGGGAGTTTGGGTCTTTCCACCTTTGGGTGTTGTGCCCTTCTTTCTCTCAGCTGCTGGGGATTTGGACAAACTTGCCCTTGTTATGCGTGGCATTGTGGACTTCTCTCAATTATTACTGAAAGAATAAAGTTCATGATACTAAACAGAACTTAAATTGGATTTCCTTATCACAGTTTATTCAAGGATGCACATGTGTGGGATTCTTCCTATATTGTGCTTAAAATCAACATAATAAAAAAAAAAATGCACCTCATATTTTCGAGCTGTGACATCGTTTTCCTTGTTAAATCCATCTCTACTGATGCATATTTTTTAAAAGTATATAAACATATGTATGGCTTACAAAAACCAAAATGTGTAAATGAAGCATTTCCTATCACACCACTACCTCAATAACTCGTACCTGATAATATGCAAAACCCTCTTATAAAATGGGGTCCGTCGTTGATCCCATTTACAAAAAACTAGAATACCAAAATTTGACCCATACTTGTCGAAAATAAAGAAATTCGCAATCAAAATTGATAGTTGAAACCTCTAGCTCTTGCTCATTTTATCGCTTAGAACAATGGATGTTTTAAGAATACCTTTTACTTTTAGCTCGGTTTAAGTTTAGTGATCATAAATACAATGTAAACATGAAACAGTCATTTTATCGAGACGTCCATCTATGAGTGTTTATGTGAGAACACATGTGCCGACTGTTTCGCTATCAAATTCGTATATTTGTTGTTGCAGAACATTTAAAGCGGACCTCATTATACCATGTAAATTACATCTTTTGTAACAAATAAAGGGGGTTGACTAACTGAAAAGTCAGATCCAAGCAACATTAAGAGCTATCAACCAGGTCTAGTGTCAGGTCAACTAACTTCAAGTGATCAAGTGAACACTGTTAATATGCTTTTAGATACTGTAATATAATTAAACTACCTTAACTTAGCATACTTGTTCACAAATGTACTTGTATAAAAGTTGACAAAATAGACTCAGATTTTTTCCAAACGTGCGAGCAGAGATACATGACCACTCTAGTTGTGTACTTCTTCATCAAACACAGGAAATGGTTCAAGCACGCAAAAACGTGGTTGGAAATGAAATTGTTGGCTTGAAAATCGATCTATAAAATGATGGACGATATTGTCTTATTGATGAGGGTAGCGCCATTGAAGTTGATGATTTGGATGATAATATTAACTTAAAAGATGGGAAACCATGCTGAAGTAAATGTTCTAGAGTGTGAAGTAAACAAATTGTTCCAGGTGTTTTGTTGTCCAATTTTAATAAAATTGTGATAATGTTATCAAATGTAAAATATTATCATGATGGTGTGGCAAGTGTTTTACTTATTGAATAGATTGCTGTTTCTTGTATGTGCTCTGTGGATAGATGGACACAGGAATACATCCATATTTAAAGAGCTGAGTAGCAATACGAGTTGCATGCTTTCTTCACAGCAACTATGGCTAATAATTATCAATCTCCTGAGCACAAAATTCCAAATCAAGACTCAATTTTTACGATTGTATAATTTTATATAAAAAGAGTCTTACATTAAAAATATCGGTATGAACCTTATGTCAGGTTATTGTGGAAATAATCATGAAAAATTTTAAAAAATGTGCAACATAACTTTGTATTAATACGTCTAGTAAACATTTCAGGCTCAACTTTATGATGGAGTTTGGTGGAGTGCTGGGTAGCTTTATACAAATCATCCCAAAATTTGACGAAGTTAATAGACCACTTCTAGCAACATTCCAGTCTGTGCACATGGACTGTTTTCTCGTTCTCAACTCAGTAGCTTTGCAGTCATCTGCACTTATAGAAAGTTTATCAAGGTAACTTTGAAATGCAGCTGTTGGTTGATAACTTTTAATTTAACACAATCATGGTACATAAACCATGGTTCTAGTTAGTGTTGTTCCGATTATCGATTATAATCGATCATCAGTTGATTGAGCAAATCAATAAGATAATCGATTGTGAAACTCCATAATCGATTGTGTGCAAAAGGAGACTACTTTTATGTGTATGCAAAGCACAAAGGTTAGTAAAACTCCCAGCCACTAAAGTTGACCTGAAATTTATTATTCCCTTCACAACTACAAATAAAAAACTTTTGATTCATAATTAGGAATATATAGTTATTATTACATGGTCAAGTTGTTAAACTTTTGAGTTAATTAATTTAAATACATTTTGTTGATTTGCTTCAGTTAAATTGCAACATCTTTTGTAGTATTTATAAACAATGACAAACAAGAAAATCATGTCCTTCTTTGCTTTAAATTATGGACACATCACATATGAATGAAAGAATTTTGGGGAATTGTAGCAGTATTTCAGTTACATATGACTGATCAGCCATAAAAATTTGCGTTCATTTAACAAACTTGTAGAACAAAAGTAACACACAATGTAATATTATTGTCAAGTTAAAGAATACATGTCATTAAAAGAGATTACTCCTGTACATTTATAATCATATTGAACTCTTGATCAAAGATATAACTATCAAAAATTTTAATTTGCTCTTAGTAACCGATTATAATCGATGATCAGTTGGTTAAGGGGAACCGATTATCGATTATGAATTTCTGACCGATTCCCATCACTAGTTCTAGTAACCCGATTGGTACTTGTGGTATGTCTCTATAATTGTTTAAAAAGCGTTTCAGAATGAGCAAATAAAAGTTCTGCATGTGGATTACACTTTAGAAGTTTATCACTTGTCTCTCAAAAATCGCCTCAGGTTGCTATGTTTAAATTTGATTGGATTGCTTCCTTTGTTTAAATCCATTTTAACAATGCTGCCTGTTAGTCACTAATGTACGCTCAGAGAATTATAACTCTACAGTTAGTTTTTAAGTTAAACAATGTTATGAAACTGGGCTATATCAAAAGATGAGAAATCTATTTTCAAATGCAATCTGCATATTGGAAATACAAGATATAAAAAAATATATAAAATTGCATCACCCAACTACACCAAGACTGTAGAAAGATGAAGAAAAAAAAACTGCCAGCTATAACTTGTTAATAATGTATTGTTCTGAAGCCTCTGTATCATGAATCATACTAATATAAAACAGATTTATCATTTCACTCCTAGTACAAAATATTCTGTGCAACACTACTATAACTTGATGATGGGGCTAAGTGTTAGAATATTCATAGGGAAATGAAATTAAGAACAAATTAAAAAGTTTAGCAGACATACTTGTGAGACATTCCACTATAACTTGACAAACACCTATGTCATTAAAAAGTGTTAGAATATTCATAGGGAAATGAAATTAAGAACAAATTAACCCTTAAAGTGTGTGTCGCGACTATAGTCGCGCTGTTGTTTTGGTCCCGTAGTACGTGTCGCGACTATGGTCGCGCTCGAGGTGAGCAACACTGATCGCATTCTATAACTTCATCTTACCATAAATGCCTGTAAAACTATATTTGATTGGTTTTAAAAGGCCCGGAACTAGCATTCTGCAGTACTTTACTATATTATTAACAATGTAATTTTACAAATGCTCGCTTCTAAACACGTGGTACTTGTGCAAAGCTAAAATGGTTGACTCTGAATATGAAGTTGATTTCTTACAACAAATATTCGCTTGTGATAGTGATGCTAATAGTGATTTTGAATAATTTGCTAAAAATGACATTATTGTAACACGCGAGGTATTGATGGAAATACACATGAATGATTTTGAGCCAGAAATTTACGTGGAACTGGAGTCGGATGTACATGCTCGCGTGACGTGAAAAGATGGCGCGCCTGTCAACCACCATTCACTGGTAATTCAAAATTAAATGTCGAGATGGTGAATAATGAACCTACGGACTATTGAAGACTTTATCTTAGATGACGAGCTATTGCATGTGACAGTAGATCAAACAAAACGTAATGCAGATCAGAGAGTTAACGGGGCAGAATTGAACGAAAAATGTCGCATGAAGAAATGGCGGCCTGTCTTATCTGAGCATCTAAAACGTTTTCGCATCGATTAAAACAGTGGGTTTGGTACATATGTCTGTTCTCGATTCCTAATGGGCTACTGATGATGTGATATCAACCGCATACTTCAGCAAAAAAATAAGTATGGGATAGATTTCAAGCTATTCCAAGCAATTTACACCTGTTAGACAATGAGAACAATTAAGGTGACTCTTCACACAAAATCAGCCCAAATAAAGCCGTTGCTGAGGTTTAATCACCAGATATGGACCTCGGTTTGATGATATTATAAGAAATAACAGGTGATAGTTTTTCATGAACATTAATTGCTGACTGGAGGGTTTAAACATACCTCTGACATTCATGGAGTGGACTTTTGCAAAACTTTCACTCTGCCTTTACCTGTGATTTTCACAATTTATATATAACATTGTGACAGACATAACATGTGCATGGTTGGACTACTAAAGAATATAACATTTCGTAGATATATTTGAACATTTCCATCAAAAACAAACAAAAATACTGATGAAATACAATTGTAACTTGTCATTTTACCTGTATTTACACCTGTACCTGCAAATATGTTAAACCTACACGTGTCTTGATGCTAATCTTAAAGTACAGACACGCACCATCATTTTTTATATTGGGTTTGTCCATCAATAGTGTATATTTAATGAAATACATGCAATTTAAAGACTGTGCAGTTTTCTTCTTTTCTCCCCTGAAACAATTCAGCACTGAGGGACCTTTTACTGCAAAACAATGCAGCACTTTAAGGGTTAAAAAGTTTAGCAGACATACTTGTGAGACATTCCACTATAACTTGACAAACACCTATGGCATTAAAAGATCGGAGACTTAACTCTTTCAGCCCCAAGGAACTTTTCAATAACACTGTTACTGTGCCCCAGCCACACTAAGCTGTGACTAGCTGCTTGTGCCCCAGAGTATTTACCTGTTTGGAAAATTTTGTAGAAATCATGCACATGCCTTCACATTTACTTTAATTTCTCTTCTTATATCCAATATTAATCCATGATAATTTCACCAATTAATCCAAATTAACTTGTCTACACAGTGATGTATTTTTCTTTCTATTTTTCAAAGTCTTTCACAATTTATTTATACATTATTTTACAAATATACATTATTTTACAAAATAATGTGCAACATTGTTAGGAATATCACATCATCAGCACTTAAGTCCATGAAAATAAACCAGGAAAATTTAATATGTGATATGGTTTGAAACAATTTGTACATACATTACTTGGCAATGTTCACATCCAGTTTTTGGTTAAGATAGAACTTTGTTCAATAAAAACATTTTGCAGGTTGGATGGTGTTTGTTTGGTGATACCAATGTGCATTTTTTGGCATATGGATTGGTTTCGTTTACGATGTCCGTGTACAGTTTCTCCGGAAATAATAATAAGTGAAAAAAGATAGATTTCTCTTTTTTCCTTGTCTATTTGTCATCGTATGTTGTAGGTATAGGATTCATTCCACTAAAATCATTGATTTGGATAGACAGAAGACGATAGCTCCAATTTGCTAGATCGGCAGAAACTCTTTCATTTTCGCTATCATCATCCGCTTTTTCTGACTATTTAATCTCAAGAATCTTCTATGTCCCATTCGAAATTTCACAAATTATCCAACTGTCGAACATATCTTTCCTCTAATTACTCAATATTTTCGAGATAAAACACAAGAAACTCCTCATTTTCGCCCTCACCGCCATAAAAAACCACTCGTGCTTCCGCCATCATTTTACGATTTTTTAAGAAAAAAAAAACACGTGTATTGAAACGCAACCCAAGTAGTAATCCTTGGTTTCCGAACATTCAAAGTTTGCCCAAACGAATGTAAATTCATTTCTGATTGGCTACAAGTGGGTTGATGCTAGGAAAAGCCCCATTTGTAACCAATCAGACTTTCTTTCGACCATACATTCGGACCGCCGAGCAGCGGTATCGGCCATTGAATGCAGACGAAAAATTTCACGAAAAGGCGGTATCGGCCGTTGAATGCAGAAACTGCGGCCGTTGAATGCAGAAACTGCATTACGCGTACAGGCGGCATCGGGGCCGAATGAGTTAAGATTAATACCACTGTTAGTAGTGATTGCAAGCTTCAACTTTTTCCCTACTAGCACATTAAATATAATCCAGTCGTTTTTGAGACTGCAACAATTGATCAGACTGAATCACTTAAGTCTGATGAAGTGAGTGCAACAAAGTCCAAAAATTTCAACTTCGCCTTCTGTTAGAAAAGCAAAAATGACTGCCTTTTGATTATTTTAAACAAAAACACTGAATAACTTGTTACAGGAAAGTTTTATCTGTAACAAAGAAAGTAGGACACAATGATTGGGAAGATGTGTGCATTTTGCTCTAGTGTACATGGTACATAGGTTGTTTCAAACAAGTTTTGAAACTTAACATTTTAAAGTGAACTTCCAGAAAAAGAAAACGTCTTGATTAAGGGTTGATGATTAAGCATTTGCACTAACTTGCAATTACAATCTGTGATCTAGTTACTCTGTTAAAATTCTAAACAATGTATAGCTTCTGTATTGATGATTAAGCATTTGCACTAACTTGCAATTACAATCTGTGATCTAGTTACTCTGTTAAAATTCTAAACAATGTATAGCTTCTGTACCTAACAAAATACTATACCATGGATAATAATTGTAAAACCCATGCAAACTGTCGGGATGCTATAAATTTCATATACAGGCGACTTCTTTGTCTTCCTTAAGCTACTGATATGCTGGGCATCCAGTCTTTGTGTCTGTTTTTGCAACTGGAGTTTGGTATTGTCCCCCTTAAACCATAATTTTATGACATGCACACTACAGGGACGACGCGACAAAAGATTGCGCACTAAATGAACAAAATTCAAAAGTTCAACTTCAGGCCAACAATACAGTACAGAATTACGCGATAACGGACATAACGCCCTGGGGGTGGGAGTATTGGACATACCAACTGAAACAAATTCTTTGAAATACACAATTTTGAAGAGTCAGCAATAAAAGTAAAGTTGGAAATAATTAAAAGCTATAAATAATTAATAGCGGTACAGAAGAGTGTAGACGTGGTGAGATGCATGTGCTGCTTTTTACATTTTGGACGCGCGGGAAAGACAATGATCTTCAACTTGTCATGACCATATTATCTTTTCTCTGGCATGAATTCAACATCATTTCGAATAAAAGGCAAAACATCACATCACATTTATGCAAACAATGATACATACAACGGTTTCAACAGCCTATTTTCACATAAAGATGTCCAACACTCACCCATTTAATCAAGACAAGAGTGCCGCCGCTACCCCGCCATCACACGGAATAAATTTATAACTTGTTTTCCATTGGTCATAATTGTTTGTCTATATTTGTAATTTAATTAAATATAATAGCTCAAAATTAGTTTACATTTTTAAGTAGTTATTTATGTTTTTTACTAATCTTTAAACACACCAAGTATTATCAATTCTATCTTAAACTGTTATCTGATATTATTTAGTTCAATCAACTCACATAAATTATTTACAGCGAAAGCATGTGCGTTTACTTTTGCTTCAACGCATAATGGTTGCGAAAATATTCTCGGTCTTTAAAATATTCCGGAAAATCGCTGATATACTGTTTATTGCTTGTAAGTATAAGCGGAGCAGCTTGAAGAATTCAATTCAAATAGTTAATAAAATAAAATTTTGTAAGCATAAATGCATAACATAAACGTGTGTCTTTTATATTATCTTTCGCGTTATACTACCATGTCTTGGACACAAACGCCAGGAAGTTGGTCATTGAGGTAACTTAAATCAATGCCAGTGTATATATCCAAGTAGACAAACTTTCTAAACTTCCACTTAAAAAGTGATAACCACATGTTTTAAGGGGGGCGGGGGCATCTATCTGGTGTCCATAAAAGAAAGAAAAGATGGAACGTTTGTATTGTGTTTAACGGCATAACAGCATACTCAAGGCAATATATTGTCGAATATATTTGGGCATCAACACATCCCGTGTAACAAAGAAATATTTAACAAAATCACCCCACCCCCGAAAAAGGCAAAATCCTTAATAAACAAATTGATGTTGCCTCCGTTAGTCAAATTTCACGCACGAAGTTCGTAAGCGTATGCTACCTCCATGTGCCAGAACCATTACAAGACAACGAAGAGCTATGAAACTCTTGACAAAATTACCGTCTGGGTTTATTTGGGTGACAATCAATCATAAGGGGGTAGGGTGGCGGGGGTGGGGGTGGAGGTAGGAACAGATTCTTCTCTGGCCATCAAATCCCATTTTCTGAAATTATAGATAAACAAAATATAGTATATACAACATATTTGCAAGGTCAGATATTCTATCCCAAACAAAAAAGACGATATCCTATCCATACCCCCCCCCCCCTAAGCAAGCAAACAAAACAAAACAAGCACAAAAACAACAGAAATACAGTGTGACCCTGCTTTTATCCTGCTTCTTTTTTGTAAAATGTCAGGCAGTATAATGATATATAGGATTTATGTTCACTTTCAGATACTTAATGTTCAAAACCGTCACCTTATTAAAAAGTTTCAGTTAACAAGCAAGAACAAAGACCTAAAACAATTTAACATAAACTTTTATATTCCACCAATCCCCGACAGCATAACATACCATCATGTCTGGGCAACCTATATACCTTGATTTGTCAAATACATTATAATGTCATCGTAAGCACAGAACCGACACATTTGGTACTGGAGAAAAATGTAGCTTGGGGAAATTATATCAGACCTGCGACGGAATATGGACAAAACACACCAAGTGATTAAAAAATATAGTTTTTAAATACCTTTGGTATTATGTTAAAAATAAGAAGAAAGGAATAGCGAGCTTACCTTATAGTACCAGATCTTTTGCGAGATGCATTTTAGGTAATCAAGTTAAATATATAAGATGTATTTCAAAGTCCGTTTAAACTGTTCAAGACACTGCTACAAAGTTGAATATTTGTTTGTGGCTCTTGAGAACCATACCGGAATTAACTTTAGGCTATAGATTTACATTATGCGGCTCTTGAAGATATATTGACTAGCATAAAAATGAAGATTACTTTAAATATTCAGAACGAAATGTGAAATTATACGAATTTAGTGCTTCTTATAGCACCAACCATCATAACTGCATACGTATTAGTATTATTCAATTGCTGATTTGAAAGGAGAATTAAGTGTGAATTTTCACAATTATTATAATCAAAAGTGGTAAGCAGTAATAATGTTATGACAGTGTTCTTCTTGTGTCATAACAAGAGAGAGAGAGAGAGAGAGAGAGAGAGAGAGAGAGAGAGAGAGAGAGAGAGAGAGAGAGAGAGAGAAGAGAAGGCTCTGTTAAAAGAGTGTCGCCACCAGCTACATCTGAAATGAGAAGGCGAAGGTCTATTTTCTCGTCGATACGAAACTGACTTTATTTAATTAATCAACACACATATATTGACTACATTCTAGAAACACATCTAAAAATTTTATAATAAAAATTCATGAAATACATATTATATTTTCCTTTTTAAGCTTTCCAACTTCATTCATTCGTATAACTTCTGCATTTTAGAGTATTATACAAATAGTTAATTCTCGATCAATTTCAAGATAGCCAAAGGTATAAAATGTAATAACCATAGTTAATGTAACAATTAATTTAAAGAAATGCATTTTACTTATTTTAAAATAGAATATAGATTTAGAATATGTTGCTAGATATTACTCTTTCTTGCTTAAAGAATACTTTATTTCAACATTAAATCTAAACATGAAGTTGGTAGCGAATTCAATCTTTACAATAAAGATTTCATAAATATAATTAATTATGAATACTTTAGAACATTTAAACATTCCGTTACAATATATCATAAATAAAAGTATTAAGTGAACAATGTTGCTAACATAACAATGTTACTATTAAAATCTCCACATTAAAAGTACTTATTCCTAAAGAAGTTACGACATATACAATTGTTTTACCTGAAATGAGAAGGCAAAAAGTCTAATTTCTCGTGGATACGGAACTGACCTGACCCCTTAATGCGTGGTCTATTTATATGCATCTTGTGTCAGGGTTAAGGTATTCGTGAGAAAATATGTCCGCTCACTTCAGGTAAGAATCAGTTTCTCCCGGTCAAAACCGGCTTAATTTACGTCAACTGACATAAGGTAAAACTCAGATTTGTAGTTTATCTATATTCCTTTGGCACCAGTTAGGTCCAAATATAATAATTCCTTAATATTCTAAACCAGCAACATGTTTTAACATACTAAGCCAGCAGCGATGTCTGTCCATCATTAGATAAGAACCATTCTGTTTCTACGTCAGCACTGAAGTTTATTCTAATTTTTTATTAACCGAATTAGACTTTTGCCAATGCCTGGTTTTACAGAATATATGTTTCACTGATAAGACTTAGGAGCTGACTGACCCAGTAAGATTTTTGCTTTATAACCTAATTCCACACAATAATGTACATTCGTATAGCTAGTGATTTACGTTGCCAACTTATGCTTGCACATCAACTATTTTCCTTCCATTAATATATAGTTGTGCTTTAAAAATAAATGAAATTAATCTTAACACACTTTAGAACTTACTTTAATATAAAACATTACTTTAATACAATTTAAAGAAAATAGCAATCTTATTAATTTTACTAAAAAATCAATTCCTAATAATAACATGTTAAATATTAATGTTACAAAACTGAAAAGATATTTCTTCATAAGAACTATTGTAATATCTTACAATGTTACATCTGATTGGCAAGTTCCTCATTCGAACCATAGTGATTATTATTGGCATAATATAGTAAGCAAAGCACTAAGCAAAGAAAACCATACATAAAAGGTGCATTTTAAGATTGTTAGCCCAACAATCACAAGCCTCTATTATAACTGTAACTTTAAAATGACTAGAAAAGAAAAAAAAGTGAATTTACGAAAGAATTAATTTAAAATATTTGTATTGAAAATCTGGTTTATAAGTTACCACTAACAAGTTCAGTTTAATACAAGCATCATTCAGAACACGCATGGAACATATAATCGGAGTAAGAAGTTTACAGAAAGGGTGTAAAATATTAACAAGTTACGTTTTATCCTTGCCTTTGACATTCTAACCTTGACATAGTTTTTTCGTTTTCTTCATATTGTTCCAGGTCGATCCAAATTTCAATCCGGTTATTTTATCTAGGACTATGCCATAATCCTAAGTATTGCGTATCATACAAAGGTATTATTACACACAAATACCCTCCAACAATACATTATATTATGTCCACCTAAGGCGGTCGTAGACGTACACATAAAAGTTGTGGATGTGTAAAGTCAATACAATTTCCATTATCCTATTAAAGACCTACTTTTAGAAAACATGATAAGAGCTTTTCATGCAATGCTTATATTCCAAGTCAATCAATTTGCTTTTATATGTAATATTTGATACATGTTAATGTCATAAATTAGTTTTGTGTTTTTCTGTTTTAAAGTTAAATCTCTACGTCCAAAACTTATTTCTAACCGTCATATAGCACGTATTTGTCAATTAAATTTAACATACCTATCTATGAAATGCATATTTGTCACTGTGAAATTGTTAATTTCAGGATACTTTAAAAGAATTTTCAATGAAATAATAATAATCGCCTGCCAAAAATGATTAAAACATAATTCTTTTTCAATATGCTATATCGTGGACTCAAAGTGCATATAGAAAGGCATGTGTAGTAAAGTTTCCAGATTTTAATATCCCAATTTAAACACATTTTGTCCATATTTTTTTCTAAATTACTTGATCGATGTCGGGTAAAATATGTAAATATTTTTAAATCAGGCGAGGGCTTAGTGACTTGATACTATGTTCTAGCGTGGCTTTTTTTCTCCAAACGTATTTAATGGCATATATACAGGCTTTCTACAAATTCTTCCTAGTGAAATTTAAGTTTTAAGGTTGATAAACGCACACTGGATCATTTGAAGTAGCGTTGAATTTCCTGAGGAACAAATCACTCTGTCTAAATCACTTATATTTTTCAGTATGTTTTGAATAAGGTGGGTAAACCGTTACTTCCGTCTGGGTCCAAACTATGGGGTTTTCTTTAATTTAAATGAAGAAACAAACAAATTGGGACAATGCAAGAATATATGCAACCCAATCCAACTATTAGTTCTATACTTGACGAACCAAAGCAAGAATGGAATATTGGCGCTAAAGCAAAACTTAGACTTTTCATGTTTTACTCTTATTATAGCTATAAAGGTTTACAAGACTTTCCTGGTCACTGAAATATGTATTCTGGCCATTTGACTTTATATGAACACATCAAAAACATTAATTGCATTTAATTATAACTGATAGAAGTTCATGTATTGCATTTATAAATAGTTTTAAATCGTTAAACAACTACCAGAGCAAAAAGCAATCTAATCGTTTTAAATGTTAAAACTTATCCAAAATTGAAAACGTCCACGCGGTTCATATTGGGGATTGAATTAAACCATAATTGTAATTAAGTTTAACTGATTGGAGTACCTAGATAACAGTATTTTGTAATTACAAATAAGTACAAATATTGTATTAATTGCTATTCCAACAAACAATGTACGTTTTTTAAGCTTCATAAACAATGTCGGATTTTGACAACGTCGAAAAGTTTTCACACATATAACTTTATATGAATGGATATACATCGGTGTCCTCAAGCTATAGTGTTAATCGATTCAACCTAGTGGTCGTTAGTGTTACGGATGAGTAAACTCTACATTACACCTGCATTTTAGAGGCTGTCTCAACAGATTGTTTTGCATTTAAGCAGTGCCTACCAACCCCGTTTTAATGTATTTTCGAATTATACCTTGTGTACAATGTCTATATAATGTCTGCCATAGCCGAATTTGCCAGAGACCTTTACAAGTTGCTGTTGGACATAACGTACAGATCAACTAAAAAACGCTGCAGGAAAAATTTACCACCATAACAGCAAGCATTCAAAAGAGCCCTGGCTATCTTTCGATGGAAATCTAAGTGGCTCTGATGATCAATCAAAACTATTTTTCTATAGTCACCATGCGATCAGAACAGTTATAGTCAGAGCTATTAAATACCTAAAATGTTTGGCGCTGACTTGAGTTCTGAGGCGTTAAAAATGTATTAGGTTGTCTATTAACCCAGGTATTATCATCACAGTCATCGATTCCAAACAGATCAGCGCAGACACTTTAAGACATCGATTTAAATTATATTAGTGTGAAGGGGCAAATTTCTGGCGATCTAACAAGAATACATTAGTTGAGAATAGAGAACCATTAATTAGATTTTTGGAGAACCGGCGCGATTCAATTGTCATACTGCCATGTTCAGAATGTCCTTTTGAGGGGAGAATGTTATTCTTAATTAATCATTTGTTTAGACAGCAGCAGGACAGATTATTAGGGGCAAGGTAAACGTTATTTTCATGGTAAAGCTGTCACAATTGAAAAATCGTAGAAACTCTGTAACTATCAAATTACCAGGTAAAGCTGACTCCGATTTAGGCGGCTTTGATAAAGGCGGCAGAGAGATTTGACTGACTGGTTACACTAATTAAGGGACGTGTTTACCACACAAAATTTCGTAGGTTTTAATATCACCTCATCGAAAATTGTAATCAGTTTAAGATTTTCTGCGAGAGAGAGACCAGAGTAAACTTCGGTGAATTCACAAGAAATTTCCGCGTAAAAATGGTTGTCGAAGGTAACCGACAAAATGACTTGGATGGACATTGAATGCAAAGATAATGTGAAAATTCCATGTAATTTGTGAATGCTATATATAATGCTTTCTGAATTTATTTGTATTTGCACACATATTTTCTAATACATTCGTATAATAGTTTGCTTTGTGAAGTATAACGGTGTTGAGTTTATGCATAGGAAGTCGTACATTAATCATTAGATAAGTTTAAGAATTGTTTTAATTTGTTGTCGTCTTTGCATACAAATTAGGTTCTAGGTACTGAATGCATTACATTACTTAATACGATTTCAAGAATCCGTGTGACTTCACCGAATTTAGAGTATATCACGTATGATTAAGAGCGAGTGTGAAATGACGTAGTAACTGTTGTAATGTATCTCATTTTTTCGCTGTGTAATTTGAGGCTGGCCCAGAACCGATAGGCCTCGTGTGGTGTGTGTTAACCCCCGTCCCCGATAATAAGCGTTTTAATTTTACACCATTTTACAAACACAAGCCGGCTTACTAGTTCAAATGCTCTTGCAAACATTACAGTCGCCTTTTATTTCTTCTGCAACCGCCCATTCTCGTTCACGACCACTGGTACAGTTTATGTTGGCGCTGTCTTAAATAAGCTACTGTTGATTATTTCTGGAGTAAGCATGATCTTTACCAACTATCTTCGCGTGTAATGTTCGTTCCTGACTGTAATATGTAATGATCATTTTTAGTCACTATATTAGGCTGTTTGGGGTCAGGTGGTTTATTAGAAGAATTAAGTTATTTTCCATTGATCGGTTGGGTCAGGTGGGGTTTTCTTTACTATGTGCGATATGTGCAAAAAGTCACGTCGATAGCAAAACGATTTTCACCCTTTCACCCTTTATGGAGTTTGACATTTTTTCTCAGTCCTATTTCTTGTGTTCTTGTTGTGACATCATTCTTCAAACATACTTAATTTTGATTAGATATATTTTTGAGATTCAACATTTCCTCATATTAGTTGTTGGTATTGCAAAGTGCTCATTGGACTAAATATATTTCTTGGATTTTTGTGAATCATTCAAAGAAATCCCGGACAGCATCCTTGTAACACATCAAGGAATACTGCCGGTTCAGTACATTCGAGGATCAAAAAGTTGATCGGAACAGTTTTTTATATCATTATTTAAATATTAGTTTTAAAGGATTATTTTGGATTAAATTCATAATTATGTAAGCTCCTTTTAAATTGTCATTTTATAACTTTGTTAATTAAATTGCGTTTTTTATATAATGTTTTGTTGATTTTGGGTTTATTCTATTACTTAGTTTATTGTCATAGGTTTTTAACATCAGAATGGCAACACGGGTCAACTTAAAAATAAAACAAAAACAAGCTTGAACAAAAAATTTAGAAGAAAAAGACCAATTATTCTTATATCACGTACATGAAAGTTGTTAATCATACCAAAACGTGCTTGCGTGGAACCACATACCGTATTGATGACCGCGTCAAAGAGCTGCGTGTGGTGCATTCTCTAATATCATAGCAGATTTTAGGATAATGCTAGTTTTCAGATACGAAAAGGTTTGTGCCAAAAATATCAGGAGTGAAATAGAAACGAAGACAGCGACAATATGGCCCACGTATTAAAGACTGAGTAAGATAGCAATGCATGAAGCATGGATATGGGAAAGAAAAGTTTCACCACCATGCCGTTGTATTGGTCTATAGAGTTTTGGATAGCAATAAACATGTTCCTTATATCGTTTTCTGCTAGCTTCTTGAAGATGTCGAGAACATCTTTTTTGGGCAGTCACCAGTTGTTTGAAGTCAGCACAAATAAGTTCTTTTGGAAATTATAGGCATGGAACTTCTTTATAAGCAAATGTGATTGCATTTGCATTGATTACAAACTTCGCTTATACATACTTCGACTCTATTAATGTGCCATCAACAGCGCTTTTGCCAGAGTCAATTGAGTTTTCTTGGAATAAGCTTGTTGCAACGTTCTCCTAGCATGCGTCTAATTCTATGGCGATATCTGCAACCAAGTCAAAGATTTCCGGCTTTTCCTTTGAAGTCTGGTAGACCATCTCAAGAACGATCTTTACACACCTTGCATCTTCATTAGGGTTGTGATGTGATATGCCATCAAGCTCCACCTCACTGGAGGGGGGGGGGGGGGGCCTGAGTGTCATAGTGGTCTAAAGCACCCACAGTTACGGATCACTGCCATTTCACCTCTGTCTACGTGGGTTCGAGTCTCAGGCTCAGCCAATGTGGGTATGTGAAAAAGCTTGCTGGTAGCCGGTCTTGGTTCGGTGGTCCTCTCTGGGGTGTTAACGGGTTGTTCCTCCGCCATTAATACTGGCCGCCATGTATAGCTTATTTCGTGAAAATTGGCGTTAAACCCTATAACAACAAGAGCAATCACCTCACTGAAAACATGACCAAAGTGTATTTTGCATCAATGTGTGCAGCTATTATTTATTTTGAGAAAAATATATACAGTATGTTTTACCTTATCATGGCTGGCAGGAGACATAGTTGTAGGTGATCCTACATATTTTCCATGGTGAAACAGCAACTAGTTTTTTTTTCTGGACAACATCAACAACATCATATATATTTCTTTGGCTTGCTGTAAACAAAAGCTATAACATCGATGTGCTCTCACTGCAGATCACTTAAAAACGCGACGAGTTCTGCCTACGTTTACTCAACATGGTAAAAAAAAAACGAAAACAGTCGCCAATACACCATATAACAATAACTATCAGATCTTTCACGTATGCACAGTAATCCTTATGCAACTTTGTGTCGTAGTCCGGGCAAACGCATAACTTTGTAAGAGAGCACTTTCGAAAAACGGTGTAAACCAGCATGCCATGGGAAGCGACTATTTAGACCTCCAGCTCAAAGAGATAATTAATATTCTGGCAGCTTCTCGACATCTCTAGCAAAAGAACACTTTAATTATAAACGAAGGACCTTAACGCGGTCTACCGTATAACCATCAGGATTATTGTTGAAACCATCTTTAATTTGAATGCAAATATCGTTACCAACGACATATTCGCCTGTCGGGATTTCTACATACCTTCTGATAACTGTTTCAAATAGCATACCTCAGAAACGTGGCATAGTCATGACTTTTTACTCAACTTTCATTAGCAGTGGCAAATGAACATGCTATTAAAATAGTAACCAACTCTGGAGTCCCGATTAGTTGCAGTCATCATCTGATTCCAACTGGACGACTTCTACTTGATCAAATGCGACTTCACAAAAAATTCAAAGTCAACCTTCAGGTCCAAATGATACAGTATGCTTGCATTTACATGACATCACTTTTATGTGATCTAGTGTAAATAAAAAATGGCGGGCAGACAACAAACAATCGTTTTTATGTGAACTGACATATCGAAAGCAAAAATTATCAATCTGCTACTTGTTTTCCTCTAACTGTGAGTATAAGAAGCGGGGGGTCATGGAAGGAAGCAATCTAAAACGATGATCTGCGAGGCTACTGAGCAGTTTGGTCAGCAATGATCTTAGACCATGACTGATCACAAAAATTTGAAGGAAAATAATTTTGTTTTCGCAAAATGAAACATCGTTTGAATGTATCTGCTATGCTGATTCCAAGTTTGAAGTCGATTCTTTTTTCTAAAAATGTTGACTCGAAGCCCCACCCAGGCCCGCACCTAGGGGGGTGGTGACAACCATGGCACTTGTCAGGGGCCCGAGCTAGATAGATATAGAGATATATGCACATATTTGAAACACGAAAGGGGCCCGAACTCTGTCAGCTGCCTGGGGCCCAGAATTTCCTAGGTGCGGGCTTGCCCCACCTCCATATACCAATTTTGATTTATATCTAGTACATCCACAATTATTTCTAAAAAATTTCGCTACGTCAGCTTTCTAGACTGGTTGTATGAACTAATCTTTATTTATACGATAGTGGTGGATTAGAAACAATTTGTCACAGACTGTTAGGTAGCAAAAATAGTATCGCGAAATCCCAGTCAATGACACAAGCCTAACTCTCATGCAATTTCATTTGTTAGGTGTCTCAGATTAAATCTGTGGGTAAGTAAGGTTTTATTTATCTTAGTACGGTTTATACATCAAGAAGAAAATGTCAATACCTAACACTAGCTATGAACCTGTTTTAAAATGACCTTACCGTGCTATTGAATTGTCATATGTTGATTTGATTAAAACATATTTTTAAAATCCGTACACATATTTCAGAGGGTGGTAAATTTCCACTGTAACATATATAGATACTTTGATCCTTATAAAATTGTGTTGTTTCACAACCTTATTATTGGTATTATTATTATTATTATTATTATTATTATTATTATTATTTCAGTAATCCCTTCAATAATCTATCTATTGTCTTTGAAAAGATGTTAAAACTCATGATATTACACAATTTACCAGTGGTTGTATTTATATCCATTAACGACTGTGTTAATTGCCAAGTTGTGCAAAAACAGTAACGTTTGGAATATTCTAGAACAAGATTTGTAGGAGTTACTTCCCCTCTATGATAAAAGTAGATATTCCAATTTTGTAAAAGTTAATTCCCCTTTCTTAAAAAAAATACGAGTACGATCATTTCTCGGTTTTTCATAAGTAATATGCCTATTTTGTGGTTATTAGTATTAAAAAACCCAGGTGATATGTGTATTTATTTTTGTATATAATGCTTTGAGTCTTCATCATGAGCACGCGAGTTATATCGGGTAAAAGAACTTTCTATTATTGTACTGCATTATATCCACAAAAATACATATAGATCAGAGAATAATCTGACACGGAGTCCACATTCAACTCTAATGTTCACTGCTTATTCAAAATTCGATAATTCACACTAAATTGCGAAACCGCGCTGCCTCAACAATTCTTCAATATGATATTTTCACACCATCGTCTAAAATAAATGGTTACGAGATTAGTTGGAGTACCATTCTGAGCACGTTTTGCAATGCAGAAAGGCTGCAGAATGCCCCCAACGCCCCAACCACCCTCAAGCAAAAATGCGCGGTCGATGACTTTGTACATAATTGTCTATTTTATTGCATCTAGACATCAATATATGTAAGTGACTTTCGTTTTTTTTCCATACAGTATGCTCTCTCTCTCTCTCTCTCTCTCTCTCTCTCTCTCTCTCTCTCTCTCTCTCTCTCTCTCTCTCTCTCTCTCATATTATTATTATTGTCCCTTTTTGTGCAAACCGTTCAGGACGACCTAATGTTTGGTGTTGTATACGTGGCACATGAACCCTAGCTAGACATCACTAAAACTGTCACACTGCAGATATCGTAGCTGAACATTTGTTAAAGCTACATTAAAAATTCAAACCACCCCTCCCCCCCCCCACACACACACACACGCGTGCGCGTGCAATGGGGATTACAAATGGTAGATGTGGGTTCATAAAGGTATTGGAAAATGTACCGGCATAAAAGACACCTGAGTAGTATATAAAACACCCGGTTCTGGACCACTTTAATGTATTTCCTATGGGAATTGATTTCTACTTTTGCCTTTCTGACACTTTCATTTTTGCCTAAAAACATGAAAAAAGGGGTGTACCAAAAAAGCCTCAAAATGCTAAAATAACGCTTCTATCGTAGAATAAACTAAAAAACAAAAACCCCATGGAACCCTCCATTTGCCAATCTGACACTAAAAAAATAAATTGCTCCATAGAAGCCTCTATTTGCTGAATAGAGTCTTCGCTACTGGACCACTCTATTTTTTAGTTTTAGTCTCCGTTTGGCAAATAGAGGCTTCTATAAAAAATTCAAAAGGGGTACCAGAAAAAGCCTTTCATTCACTGAATTAAGGCTTCTATTGAAAAAATAATTTAAGTGTCAGATTGTCAAAATAACGCTTCTACACCCCTGGACCAGTCTATTTTTTGTAATTAAGTGTCAGATTGGCAAATAGAGGCCTACGAAAAAAAAAATTAAAAAAATATAAGGGGGGTACCATTTTAGGTGTCAGATTGTCAAAATAACGCTTCTACACCCCTGGACCAGTCTATTTTTTGTAATTAAGTGTCAGATTGGCAAATAGAGGCCTACGAAAAAAAATTAAAAAAATATAAGGGGGGTACCATTTTAGGTGTCAGATTGACAAATAGAGGCCTACGAAAAAAATAAAAAAAAATAAGGGAGTACCATTTTCCTCAGGAGGTACCCACTGTTATGGAGGTTTGAAAGATCTCTCTTTTGCCTCTTGGTCGGTACCCAGCAATGAATTCTTCTATCGTAGGAGGTTTTTCAACTATAATATGATGCTTATTTGCTCGGTTTTTGTAATAGGTCAAAATAGCTCGATAGGCATTTTTCCCACATTTATCACAAAGATGGATTTTTCCCATAACCCCAACACCACAACTGACACAGGGATTAGTACCAGCACGGGAACTACTTCGTAACAAATACGCATGAACTCCGCAGTGCTCTCCATAACATGGCTTTCCGCATTGATTATTAGAATTTTTCATCAGCCAACGGCATGAACTCAGTTTATACATACTTCTATACTATACTTAACTATTTCTTTAATTCATATTTAATAATGTGATAATTTTTACGTATAGTTGGTATTTGCTTTAAACATACAGTAAACTGAATTAGAGATATGATAAACATATAGAAATGATGGACCTCAAAACGATCCAGACATTAAAAAAGCCGCGCCATATAGTTGCGAGGGAACTTATCAATGAATACTATGAACTCACCAGAACAAAACCTGACTGGCCTAGAACTAATCAGCAATTATCAGAATTAACTGATAGAATTACAATTTTACGACGAAAGAAGAAGATCAACAAGGAAATCCTTCAAGGAGGTTATATCATCGATGAAGCTTTTTCTGGTGCTGATAAATACATTAAATTCATTCCACATGGTAGGCACTATAACCATTTTGTGGTGGGTGATCTGATTAAAATCTTTAACAGCGTGATCCCGACAGTGCTACTTGAAAGACCTGTATTGAAAATCAATGTCACTTATAACCTCGATATGTATTTGGCATCCAATCCCGATGTGATCTTCACAGTCCCATTACGAGCGGAACCACAGATTATTTTGAGGTCTACTCACCTTGAGGATGCAGCAAAAGATTTCTTCGCAGTGCTATCAAGACAGTACGAAGTATTCACATCACTGAAAACTGGATTAGTCTTCAAGAAAATCAATTATATCCAGCTGAGTATCCACGATTTTAAACCCACCACTGGAGCATCTTATAAGTCGTTACCTAAAAGCATCCAGGCAACGAAATCATGCATCAACGTGAAAAACTATGATAACAAGTGTTTGTTGTGGGCGCTATTATCAGCAGTATTTCCAGCAGAACATCACGTAGATAGAGTTAACAACTATAAGCCTCATCAGTGCCGAATTAATATGACAGGGATTGATTATCCTGTACCAGTCAAACACATATCTAAAATAGAACATCAGAACCCAATCTTGTTCCGATCTGGAATTAACGTGTTCTCACTCGATGATAAATTAAGAGTGTTTCCATATCTGATTTCCCCAGCCAGTAAACACATCACGGATGGTACTACAGTGAATTTATTGTGGTATGATGAACACTATGTTTGGATTAAAGACCTCAGTCGATTAATGAGTTCAAAATTTTCAGGGTATGATCATAAGATGTTCTTTTGCTATAGTTGCCTTTGTGGGTTTCGCACTCAACAAGAACTCAACGAACACAACAAGTACTGTTTTGAAGTAAAAGCAGTAACCACACCAGAAGCACCGAATAATCTATGCTACTTTAAAAAACAGGAGAGAACTAAAAAACTGCCTTTCATTTTCGTAGGAGATTTTGAATCCTTTGTGGTACCAGTCAGTGCCAAATGTGGTTGTGAAAAATCAGTCTGTGAATGCCAGTTTAAAACGTTATCTACTCACAAGCATGTCCCAGCGAGTTATCAGATCAATAGGATTTGTACCAATGATAATTACTCACAATTATCGTCAATCTATCGATTGGAAAAAGAATCTGATTTGCCAGCAGAAGTCCACATGCTGAAATATCTGTTTGAACAACAACGAAACATTGAAGCGTTATTACCGCTACATGATGATAGATTTACCAGATTGGATTCTTTTGTCAGGGGAAAACAATGCTTCAGATGTAAGAAAGAATTCACTGTAGATAATCCAAAAGTCCCCTTCTACGATATTACTACAGGCGAATACATCGGAACCGTCCATCAGCGCTGCAGATCTTTTCAACAATTCTATCCTGTTGTTTTTCACAATTTGAGAGGATACGACGGTCATTTCATCATTAGCGCGCTAGCACACCCTGAAATATCGAAATATTGTAATGACAATCATATTTCATTGAAATGTATCCCCAATAACACAGAACGATTGATGTCTATCACGGTTGGAAAATTGAGATTCATAGACAGCTATCAGTTCATGAGCACTTCCTTGGAGCAATTAGCAAAAAATTGTACTAGTTATCCCATCACCGAAAAGCATTTTAAACAGGACTTGCTAGAATACATCACCGTGAAGGGGATATTTCCCTATGAATACTTCAACAGCGTAAAACGGTTTTCAGAAACATCTCTGCCATCCATTGATAAGTTCTACTCTTCATTAACAGACACCGATATCACTGACCAAGAATACCAACGAGCACTAACCACATGGGATGTTTTCAAGTGTAGAACTTTCGGTGATTATCATGATATTTATCTCACCGTAGATGTGCTATTGTTATCAGATATTTTTGAAGGATTCAGAGTAATGTCGATGAACAATTATGGATTGGACCCAGCTCATTATTACTCAGCACCAGGACTATCCTGGGACGCATTATTGAAATCAACAAAAATAAAATTGGAATTACTCACTGATATCAACATGTATTTATTTATTGAGAAAGCGATTCGAGGGGGAATCAGCGTGATTACAAAGAAACACTCCATTGCAAATAATAAATACCTCAAACAACATGATATAAATCAACCTAACCGGTATATTGGTTATTGGGATATGAATAATCTCTATGGCGGAGCTATGTCAATGCTGATGCCTTATGGAGGTTTTAAATGGGTTTCTGTAGAAAACTTTCTATCTGCTGCATCCAATTGGAAACCTAATGACACAGTCACCAGAGTCATCAATGATGATTTAAGCACTATAGTATTTCACAATAATGATGAAGTTGGATACTACGTAGAGTGTGATGTAGACTATCCAGAACACCTTCATGATTCACACAATGATTATCCTTTTCTTGTTGAAAAAATGATAGTCACCGATAAAATGTTATCTCCAGAACAATTAGCATTGAGAACTACAAAATACACCCCAATAGCGAAATTGATACCCAATCTGTATAATAAACGCAATTATGTTTGCCATATAGCAGTTCTAAAACAGGCTATTGAGGCAGGATTGATACTTAGAAAAGTGCATAAAGTGCTGCAGTTTAATCACTCCACATGGATGAGATCTTATATTGATTTGAATACAACTCGAAGAAAACAAGCAAAGAATGAATTTGAAAGAGACTTTTTTAAACTGATGATTAATTCTGTATTCGGAAAGACGATGGAAAATATCAGAAAACGAGTTAACATTGAAATCGTAAACAATAAAACACGACGAGACAAACTAGTACGGGGAAATCGCTTTGCTGATATCAAAAAAATAACAAATCAACTCTCATTAATCACTTTGAAGCAATCTCGGCTGCATCTCAATAAACCCGTCTATGTCGGTGCTGCAGTGTTAGAAATGTCGAAGTTTATGATGTATCAATTTCATTACGGGTTTGTTAAGCAGAAATGGCCTGATGCTAGATTGTTATTTAAGGATACTGATTCATTGGTTTATGAAATCAACAGCGATGATATTTATCAGGAGATTTACCAGCATCGTGAATTATTCGATTTATCCAATATAGATCCTAACGGGGTTATGGGAAGATTTCATGATAGCACTAACAAAAAAGTGATCGGAAAAATGAAAGATGAATTCTCATTTCTCCCCGTCAGAGAATTTGTAGGTCTTCGGTCTAAAATGTACTCAGTGTTAACTGATTCAGATAGCGTTGGAAACACTAGTGTTTCTACCAATAAAGCAAAAGGGATTAATAACAATTATGTGAAGAACAAATTGAAATTCAATGATTATTTGACAGCATTAAAAAGACCACCAGGAGAACACTTACCGACAGTAACCACATATGGCTTTAGATCCTATTATCACACCGTTTTCACGGATAGAATAACTAAATCAGGATTATGCAATTTTGATGACAAGCGATATTGTCGCGATGGTATTAACACGTTTTCACATGGCCATTACTCCATTGGGATCATGGCATGATATTTATTAAAACTAAATTTTCAATTAAATTAAACTCATTATATAATGGTTTTTCTACCTGCACCTGATTGTTGCAAATGGCTTCCAGTAGGAGCTATAAACCGTTGTGGGAGAAATTGTTTCGGTGACTACTGTGGAATTCATGCTTATTCGATTAGGAAAAACCCTCAATCGGGTCCAAGACCCTGTTTGGTTTGTCAACGGGGTGTTAAAGGACCATATCAGTTATGTGGGGATTGTGGTGGAAAACAATATCGGTCATTAATCAGTTATTACAACACGAGATCTCCGAAGTATTATCAAAGAACTGAGCCACCCACCGTTGAAGAGTTCTTAAAGAATCGTCAAACACAAATTGCAGTCCAATAATTCAACTCAATTAAAAATACAATTTGATATTAAAAAATGACCTATATGAAGTGTGATCTAAGGTTTTTACCCGGAATTATTCAAGAGCAACTATCAGTAAACCCAAAATCAGTTGTGAAAGTGAAATTCCATAATGGTAAATTACGGATGGTACAAAAATCACCAACAGGAGGGAAGTTTTTATCTAAAATGGTTGAAAACCGATCGGGACTTGCACGGTGTAGACTACAAGAAAAACGTATCCATAGATTGTTTCAAAATGGGGCCTCAGAACAAGAGATCATCTCTGAAATGGATCGATTGGGACTATCTTTCAAAACAGATTAAATTGGGACTACTTCCCGGTTAGTTTTCTTCGAGTCTGTTCTTGCAGTTCTTCATATTTCTGTGTTGCAAGGATTTTTTCACGATTAAATTGTTCATGGATGTCACTGGTGGCTGTGTCATTGGGTTCTATTTGTTTTCGTTTTCCTAAGACTTCTTCAATTTCATTTAAAAACTCACGGTCTTGGTCAGGGATATATTGCTTCCATGAATCATCGTCACTGGTGATTTTTCGTTTTCGTTTTCGTTTGCCACTGTCATCACGTGATTTTCGTTTGTCAGTGGTAGGAATCCTTGAGTATATTTCATTGATTTCCGCAGCAATAGAATTATACTCTGATAATAATGAATTGTACTTACAAGTGAGCGATGAGTAGTCTTCAGTGAGAGATTTTAATTCACATCGCGCATCATTGAGTTCAGTCCTTAGCCGTTCACGGTCCTGAATTACCTCATTACGACGTTGTATTGTGTGATCTAACCGATATTGTAGATCATTGTCCGTTATTTTCTGATGCTGAATAGTTAACAGTTTTCCGTGCAATGATTTGTTTTCATTAGTAAGATTGGATACTTGCTGTTGTAGACACCGAATGGTTTCTTTATCCATAATGCTGTCAGTGACAACATCTACAGGATTTGTTTTTCCATCTAGAAAATTTGTTATTTCTTCATCGATGCTATTATCAATAATTCTTTCCATGGGAATGTTATCATTTCTGTCATCAGATGATTTCCATATTTTGTAGATGCGCTGGTAACCGATTTTATACTTATCAGCGATTTCAGATATCGGAATAGCATCTTTGGAGGCTTTTATAGCGGATATATCATCATGGGTTAGTGTTCTGCGATAGGGCATTATTATACAAATAGAAAATATTTTTTAACAATAACAATAACAATAACAACAACAAGACGGTCAGTTGACACTTTCCTCATCATTATAACACTTCCATGGCGGTCATGGCACTAGAATGACTAAAAATCACTGAAAATCAATCCTAACAGCTTTGAAAGTTCTTTTAAGAACTTTTCTCTATGGAAAATCCCATACAAAATTGACCACTTGACCCTACGAGGTTTTTTTTTTATCAAAAATCATCAAAAATAACTAAAAATCATCAAAAATTGACTCAAAATCATTGAAAATTGGCTCAAAATCATTGAAAATCAATCCTAACAGCTTTGAAAGTTCTTTTAAGAACTTTTCTCTATGGAAAATCCCATGCAAAATTGGCCACTTGACTGTAAAATCTCTTTGACTTTTCATCAAAAACCAGTGAAAAACAGATAAAACCAGTGAAAAAATACCAATAGCACTAGAATATTTCAATGACACTATAAATAAAAAATATTTCAATGGCACTATAAATAAAAAATATTTCAATGACACTATTCAATGACTCTGTTGCAATAATCAAAAATTGTATCAGTCTCCATGAGGGTGTTAAAAAATCAAAAAGTGGAGAACGTCGCAGTTGATACTTTCAGCATCATTGAGCACTTTCATGGTTGGTTATGGAAAATCAATCCTAACAGCTTTTCTTTACGAGAATTTCCATACAAAATCGACTACTTAACCCTACGAGGTTTTTTTTATCAAAAATCGATGAAAAATGACTAAAAATCATCAAAAATGACTAAAAATCATCAAAAATTGGCTTAAAATCATTGAAAATTAATCCTAATAGCTTTTCTTTACGAGAATTTCCATACAAAATCGACTACTTGACTGTAAAATCTCAACTGGAATAACCACCAAAACTGTCAAAAAATCAGTGAATAACCACCAAAACTGTCAAAAAATCAGTGAATAACCATCAAAATTGTCATAAAAAAATATTTCACACTGAGTAAATAATTAATGACTCAGTTGCAACAATAAATAATTGTATCAGGATCAGTCATTATATAACCCTCAGATGATGAATTAATAACTCTGACACAATATCATCTCAGATGATAAATATAACAGCATTGAGATTTTTTCAAAATTATTATTTTTTCTGCATCAAAAATATATCAACTCTTTTTTTATTGTTGTTATTGTTATTGGTACTACTAACTGTTATTATTTACTAAAGCAATTTCGCAATAACAATAACAACAATAAAAAAAGAGTTGATATATTTTTGATGCAGAAAAAATAATAATTTTGAAAAAATCTCAATGCTGTTATATTTATCATCTGAGATGATATTGTGTCAGAGTTATTAATTCATCATCTGAGGGTTATATAATGACTGATCCTGATACAATTATTTATTGTTGCAACTGAGTCATTAATTATTTACTCAGTGTGAAATATTTTTTTATGACAATTTTGATGGTTATTCACTGATTTTTTGACAGTTTTGGTGGTTATTCACTGATTTTTTGACAGTTTTGGTGGTTAATTCCAGTTGAGATTTTACAGTCAAGTAGTCGATTTTGTATGGAAATTCTCGTAAAGAAAAGCTATTAGGATTAATTTTCAATGATTTTAAGCCAATTTTTGATGATTTTTAGTCATTTTTGATGATTTTTAGTCATTTTTCATCGATTTTTGATAAAAAACCTCGTAGGGTTAAGTAGTCGATTTTGTATGGAAATTCTCGTAAAGAAAAGCTGTTAGGATTGATTTTCCATAACCAACCATGAAAGTGCTCAATGATGCTGAAAGTATCAACTGCGACGTTCTCCACTTTTTGATTTTTTAACACCCTCATGGAGACTGATACAATTATTGATTATTGCAACAGTCATTGAATAGTGTCATTGAAATATTTTTTATTTATAGTGCCATTGAAATATTTTTTATTTATAGTGTCATTGAAATATTCTAGTGCTATTGGTAGTTTTTCACTGGTTTTATCTGTTTTTCACTGGTTTTTGATGAAAAGTCAAAGAGATTTTACAGTCAAGTGGCCAATTTTGCATGGGATTTTCCATAGAGAAAAGTTCTTAAAAGAACTTTCAAAGCTGTTAGGATTGATTTTCAGTGATTTTTAGTCATTCTAGTGCCATGACCGCCATGGAAGTGTTATAATGATGAGGAAAGTGTCAACTGACCGTCTTGTTGTTGTTATTGTTATTGTTATTGTTAAAAAATATTTTCTATTTGTATAATAATGCCCTATCGCAGAACACTAACCCATGATGATATATCCGCTATAAAAGCCTCCAAAGATGCTATTCCGATATCTGAAATCGCTGATAAGTATAAAATCGGTTACCAGCGCATCTACAAAATATGGAAATCATCTGATGACAGAAATGATAACATTCCCATGGAAAGAATTATTGATAATAGCATCGATGAAGAAATAACAAATTTTCTAGATGGAAAAACATCCTGTAGATGTTGTCACTGACAGCATTATGGATAAAGAAACCATTCGGTGTCTACAACAGCAAGTATCCAATCTTACTAATGAAAACAAATCATTGCACGGAAAACTGTTAACTATTCAGCATCAGAAAATAACGGACAATGATCTACAATATCGGTTAGATCACACAATACAACGTCGTAATGAGGTAATTCAGGACCGTGAACGGCTAAGGACTGAACTCAATGATGCGCGATGTGAATTAAAATCTCTCACTGAAGACTACTCATCGCTCACTTGTAAGTACAATTCATTATTATCAGAGTATAATTCTATTGCTGCGGAAATCAATGAAATATACTCAAGGATTCCTACCACTGACAAACGAAAATCACGTGATGACAGTGGCAAACGAAAACGAAAACGAAAAATCACCAGTGACGATGATTCATGGAAGCAATATATCCCTGACCAAGACCGTGAGTTTTTAAATGAAATTGAAGAAGTCTTAGGAAAACGAAAACAAATAGAACCCAATGACACAGCCACCAGTGACATCCATGAACAATTTAATCGTGAAAAAATCCTTGCAACACAGAAATATGAAGAACTGCAAGAACAGACTCGAAGAAAACTAACCGGGAAGTAGTCCCAATTTAATCTGTTTTGAAAGATAGTCCCAATCGATCCATTTTAGAGATGATCTCTTGTTCTGAGGCCCCATTTTGAAACAATCTATGGATACGTTTTTCTTGTAGTCTACACCGTGCAAGTCCCGATCGGTTTTCAACCATTTTAGATAAAAACTTCCCTCCTGTTGGTGATTTTTGTACCATCCGTAATTTACCATTATGGAATTTCACTTTCACAACTGATTTTGGGTTTACTGATAGTTGCTCTTGAATAATTCCGGGTAAAAACCTTAGATCACACTTCATATAGGTCATTTTTTAATATCAAATTGTATTTTTAATTGAGTTGAATTATTGGACTGCAATTTGTGTTTGACGATTCTTTAAGAACTCTTCAACGGTGGGTGGCTCAGTTCTTTGATAATACTTCGGAGATCTCGTGTTGTAATAACTGATTAATGACCGATATTGTTTTCCACCACAATCCCCACATAACTGATATGGTCCTTTAACACCCCGTTGACAAACCAAACAGGGTCTTGGACCCGATTGAGGGTTTTTCCTAATCGAATAAGCATGAATTCCACAGTAGTCACCGAAACAATTTCTCCCACAACGGTTTATAGCTCCTACTGGAAGCCATTAGCAACAATCAGGTGCAGGTAGAAAAACCATTATATAATGAGTTTAATTTAATTGAAAATTTAGTTTTAATAAATATCATGCCATGATCCCAATGGAGTAATGGCCATGTGAAAACGTGTTAATACCATCGCGACAATATCGCTTGTCATCAAAATTGCATAATCCTGATTTAGTTATTCTATCCGTGAAAACGGTGTGATAATAGGATCTAAAGCCATATGTGGTTACTGTCGGTAAGTGTTCTCCTGGTGGTCTTTTTAATGCTGTCAAATAATCATTGAATTTCAATTTGTTCTTCACATAATTGTTATTAATCCCTTTTGCTTTATTGGTAGAAACACTAGTGTTTCCAACGCTATCTGAATCAGTTAACACTGAGTACATTTTAGACCGAAGACCTACAAATTCTCTGACGGGGAGAAATGAGAATTCATCTTTCATTTTTCCGATCACTTTTTTGTTAGTGCTATCATGAAATCTTCCCATAACCCCGTTAGGATCTATATTGGATAAATCGAATAATTCACGATGCTGGTAAATCTCCTGATAAATATCATCGCTGTTGATTTCATAAACCAATGAATCAGTATCCGTAAATAACAATCTAGCATCAGGCCATTTCTGCTTAACAAACCCGTAATGAAATTGATACATCATAAACTTCGACATTTCTAACACTGCAGCACCGACATAGACGGGTTTATTGAGATGCAGCCGAGATTGCTTCAAAGTGATTAATGAGAGTTGATTTGTTATTTTTTTGATATCAGCAAAGCGATTTCCCCGTACTAGTTTGTCTCGTCGTGTTTTATTGTTTACGATTTCAATGTTAACTCGTTTTCTGATATTTTCCATCGTCTTTCCGAATACAGAATTAATCATCAGTTTAAAAAAGTCTCTTTCAAATTCATTCTTTGCTTGTTTTCTTCGAGTTGTATTCAAATCAATATAAGATCTCATCCATGTGGAGTGATTAAACTGCAGCACTTTATGCACTTTTCTAAGTATCAATCCTGCCTCAATAGCCTGTTTTAGAACTGCTATATGGCAAACATAATTGCGTTTATTATACAGATTGGGTATCAATTTCGCTATTGGGGTGTATTTTGTAGTTCTCAATGCTAATTGTTCTGGAGATAACATTTTATCGGTGACTATCATTTTTTCAACAAGAAAAGGATAATCATTGTGTGAATCATGAAGGTGTTCTGGATAGTCTACATCACACTCTACGTAGTATCCAACTTCATCATTATTGTGAAATACTATAGTGCTTAAATCATCATTGATGACTCTGGTGACTGTGTCATTAGGTTTCCAATTGGATGCAGCAGATAGAAAGTTTTCTACAGAAACCCATTTAAAACCTCCATAAGGCATCAGCATTGACATAGCTCCGCCATAGAGATTATTCATATCCCAATAACCAATATACCGGTTAGGTTGATTTATATCATGTTGTTTGAGGTATTTATTATTTGCAATGGAGTGTTTCTTTGTAATCACGCTGATTCCCCCTCGAATCGCTTTCTCAATAAATAAATACATGTTGATATCAGTGAGTAATTCCAATTTTATTTTTGTTGATTTCAATAATGCGTCCCAGGATAGTCCTGGTGCTGAGTAATAATGAGCTGGGTCCAATCCATAATTGTTCATCGACATTACTCTGAATCCTTCAAAAATATCTGATAACAATAGCACATCTACGGTGAGATAAATATCATGATAATCACCGAAAGTTCTACACTTGAAAACATCCCATGTGGTTAGTGCTCGTTGGTATTCTTGGTCAGTGATATCGGTGTCTGTTAATGAAGAGTAGAACTTATCAATGGATGGCAGAGATGTTTCTGAAAACCGTTTTACGCTGTTGAAGTATTCATAGGGAAATATCCCCTTCACGGTGATGTATTCTAGCAAGTCCTGTTTAAAATGCTTTTCGGTGATGGGATAACTAGTACAATTTTTTGCTAATTGCTCCAAGGAAGTGCTCATGAACTGATAGCTGTCTATGAATCTCAATTTTCCAACCGTGATAGACATCAATCGTTCTGTGTTATTGGGGATACATTTCAATGAAATATGATTGTCATTACAATATTTCGATATTTCAGGGTGTGCTAGCGCGCTAATGATGAAATGACCGTCGTATCCTCTCAAATTGTGAAAAACAACAGGATAGAATTGTTGAAAAGATCTGCAGCGCTGATGGACGGTTCCGATGTATTCGCCTGTAGTAATATCGTAGAAGGGGACTTTTGGATTATCTACAGTGAATTCTTTCTTACATCTGAAGCATTGTTTTCCCCTGACAAAAGAATCCAATCTGGTAAATCTATCATCATGTAGCGGTAATAACGCTTCAATGTTTCGTTGTTGTTCAAACAGATATTTCAGCATGTGGACTTCTGCTGGCAAATCAGATTCTTTTTCCAATCGATAGATTGACGATAATTGTGAGTAATTATCATTGGTACAAATCCTATTGATCTGATAACTCGCTGGGACATGCTTGTGAGTAGATAACGTTTTAAACTGGCATTCACAGACTGATTTTTCACAACCACATTTGGCACTGACTGGTACCACAAAGGATTCAAAATCTCCTACGAAAATGAAAGGCAGTTTTTTAGTTCTCTCCTGTTTTTTAAAGTAGCATAGATTATTCGGTGCTTCTGGTGTGGTTACTGCTTTTACTTCAAAACAGTACTTGTTGTGTTCGTTGAGTTCTTGTTGAGTGCGAAACCCACAAAGGCAACTATAGCAAAAGAACATCTTATGATCATACCCTGAAAATTTTGAACTCATTAATCGACTGAGGTCTTTAATCCAAACATAGTGTTCATCATACCACAATAACTTCACTGTAGTACCATCCGTGATGTGTTTACTGGCTGGGGATATCAGATATGGAAACACTCTTAATTTATCATCGAGTGAGAAAACGTTAATTCCAGATCGGAACAAGATTGGGTTCTGATGTTCTATTTTAGGTATGTGTTTGACTGGTACAGGATAATCAATCCCTGTCATATTAATTCGGCACTGATGAGGCTTATAGTTGTTAACTCTATCTACGTGATGTTCTGCTGGAAATACTGCTGATAATAGCGCCCACAACAAACACTTGTTATCATAGTTTTTCACGTTGATGCATGATTTCGTTGCCTGGATGCTTTTAGGTAACGACTTATAAGATGCTCCAGTGGTGGGTTTAAAATCGTGGATACTCAGCTGGATATAATTGATTTTCTTGAAGACTAATCCAGTTTTCAGTGATGTGAATACTTCGTACTGTCTTGATAGCACTGCGAAGAAATCTTTTGCTGCATCCTCAAGGTGAGTAGACCTCAAAATAATCTGTGGTTCCGCTCGCAATGGGACTGTGAAGATCACATCGGGATTGGATGCCAAATACATATCGAGGTTATAAGTGACATTGATTTTCAATACAGGTCTTTCAAGTAGCACTGTCGGGATCACGCTGTTAAAGATTTTAATCAGATCACCCACCACAAAATGGTTATAGTGCCTACCATGTGGAATGAATTTAATGTATTTATCAGCACCAGAAAAAGCTTCATCGATGATATAACCTCCTTGAAGGATTTCCTTGTTGATCTTCTTCTTTCGTCATAAAATTGTAATTCTATCAGTTAATTCTGATAATTGCTGATTAGTTCTAGGCCAGTCAGGTTTTGTTCTGGTGAGTTCATAGTATTCATTGATAAGTTCCCTCGCAACTATATGGCGCGGCTTTTTTAATGTCTGGATCGTTTTGAGGTCCATCATTTCTATATGTTTATCATATCTCTAATTCAGTTTACTGTATGTTTAAAGCAAATACCAACTATACGTAAAAATTATCACATTATTAAATATGAATTAAAGAAATAGTTAAGTATAGTATAGAAGTATGTATAAACTGAGTTCATGCCGTTGGCTGATGAAAAATTCTAATAATCAATGCGGAAAGCCATGTTATGGAGAGCACTGCGGAGTTCATGCGTATTTGTTACGAAGTAGTTCCCGTGCTGGTACTAATCCCTGTGTCAGTTGTGGTGTTGGGGTTATGGGAAAAATCCATCTTTGTGATAAATGTGGGAAAAATGCCTATCGAGCTATTTTGACCTATTACAAAAACCGAGCAAATAAGCATCATATTATAGTTGAAAAACCTCCTACGATAGAAGAATTCATTGCTGGGTACCGACCAAGAGGCAAAAGAGAGATCTTTCAAACCTCCATAACAGTGGGTACCTCCTGAGGAAAATGGTACTCCCTTATTTTTTTTTATTTTTTTCGTAGGCCTCTATTTGTCAATCTGACACCTAAAATGGTACCCCCCTTATATTTTTTTAATTTTTTTTCGTAGGCCTCTATTTGCCAATCTGACACTTAATTACAAAAAATAGACTGGTCCAGGGGTGTAGAAGCGTTATTTTGACAATCTGACACCTAAAATGGTACCCCCTTATATTTTTTTAATTTTTTTTTCGTAGGCCTCTATTTGCCAATCTGACACTTAATTACAAAAAATAGACTGGTCCAGGGGTGTAGAAGCGTTATTTTGACAATCTGACACTTAAATTATTTTTTCAATAGAAGCCTTAATACAGTGAATGAAAGGCTTTTTCTGGTACCCCTTTTGAATTTTTTTATAGAAGCCTCTATTTGCCAAACGGAGACTAAAACTAAAAAATAGAGTGGTCCAGTAGCGAAGACTCTATTCAGCAAATAGAGGCTTCTATGGAGCAATTTATTTTTTTAGTGTCAGATTGGCAAATGGAGGGTTCCATGGGGTTTTTGTTTTTTAGTTTATTCTACGATAGAAGCGTTATTTTAGCATTTTTAGGCTTTTTTGGTACACCCCTTTTTTCATGTTTTTTGGCAAAAATGAAAGTGTCAGAAAGGCAAAAGTAGAAATCAATTCCCATAGGAAATACATTAAAGTACATTTCCAGAACCGGGTGTTTTATATACTACTCACCTGTCTCACAACCATAGACTACTTACTCTTAGATCAATCATTATTTGCATTTTTTGCATGTGTGACTCCAATCAGAGGTGTTATCAGGATTAAATCTATTTATCGACACATATTAATTCACTTCGGTCTAGCTGATCATATGACCTTAGCAGATAAAAACAAATAATGAATAAGGAATATATATGGGATGAAACATAAAGAAATATACTTGTCCAAAGCGTCAGCTGATCACTATCGGAAAAATCTCACATTAAAATTCTAGTGTCAGAGCACACTCAACTCACTAATGCTTTAATTCGTTCATAGGTCATGGATATAATTGACAAATCAGCACATACGATTTCTAGTAGATCACATGATATCAGTAAGAGAAGTAATCCAGTTTTGGCTAACCAGCAACCATGGTATTATGCAGACTAAAGTCGCAATTTAATGCGCTTAGAAAATTCAGAAATAATATGACAGATATCTTTACTTTCAATAAAGATGCACAAACCCATTTCCAGGCACGAATTAAAACTATACAGAATATAGGAAAATGGAACAAAGTAATTTTGTGGTCTTGTATTCATTACATATCTCCTTTTTCTACAATGTTGTTAAGGTATTCTTTTATGTGAATGAATTTGTCATTTGGCGTTTTATCAAAAATATTGTACAACCCCCTCAAAAATCCTTTCGTACGAATCCGGAACTAGGCCTAGATATATACTATGTAGTTGTGCCATCAGCCATTGCAGACTGTGTTCGAGTTAATATCTAATTTTTGCGGAAAGAACATTCATTTCATCGCGAAATGAAACTATTTTTCCAAATGATGTTTCATGCATAAAATGAATATACTTGTGTTTTGTTTTGTAATGTCGTAAAGTCGTTTATGTATGTGTTCTCTTCGTCTGCTTTCGTACATTTATTTATTCGTTGTTTTAACCATTAGTTGTTTTGGCAAGTTATTCACTATCAATCAAGTCATGCGATTCGATGTTTATGGCAAAAGGTCACTTGATTGGAATTATGCGGACTGATTGGTTATAGAAGATACATGCTGAAGGATGTGAGAAGGACTGGTAAGGACTGGACCAAAGCAACCTTTTTATGCTCTATATTCCGACCAGATGGAATATTAACGAATTTTTAATGTCGGCAGGTTTGCCGTAGTCAGGATTGCAATGAACATTTAAAAAAAAGATATAGAAACAAAACAAATAAAAAAACGCTCAAACTTATTTGTTGTCTTGTGGTCACGTTACAGTGCAAGAACAACCTCGGTCTTTTTCGTCAAACTGGATCTTTTGTGCAAATATTAACGGCACACATATAATATAGTAAGCAAACAGATTAGATGAAAACAATCTACTAAATGATATTTTCGAATTATTCTGAAAATAAATTAAGTTTAATCTGAATTAGAAAGTGAATTGTTCTTAATTTGGCTATTGATTGTCTGGATACTCAATGCCCAATAGTCGATTTCACTCTTGAGATGACCAGAAATGTACTGATAGACAGGTTAGGTAAGCAACGGATAGACTTCATTTAAATTTGAAATATATGAATAGATAAATTAAAATTATTGTCTTTAGACGAGATCTATTCAGTAGGATATTGATAAAATATGACAAGGAATTAACAAGTTGATTACAGCAGTTTTCCAAGGAATATTTATCGAAGACAAGGATTATATTATACAATTTAAGTCTATTTTTATTCCTGCTATATGAATGAAATCGTTTGTTGGGTATTAACCGCACGATAATTACAATTTTGTTAAATACATTTTTTGTATCCTAATGATTGTTACCAGGCCACGTGTCATTTATATATATAATATCTTGACAAAAAATGTAATATGCAGTCGCGACGGTGTATAGGTAAGACTGTTCACCATTTTGCAACAACTAAAAGTAAGAACAACAGTTGTAGTGTTCTCTGAATCGTACGTTTTATTAATACAGTATTTTCTATGATTATTTGCCTTTATTTTTCCAGTCGACAACACAGCGTTGCTGCAACGCCGTTTCATAGTTGTGTTTTCTATTTTTTAAGTTGTGACAACACCTGCTGAACTTGCTGAAATATTGTATGAAAATTGCGTAACGTCACAATTTAACGTTCTTACAACCACTTCAGAAAGTTTAAAACTATTGAAAACAGTGAAAAGTGATATCTACTTTGTGCTGGCGAAATAAATATGCTCATGTGCTATTTTAAACATGTCCAAATCGGAAATTCAACATTGAAAAGAGAATATAAATGTTCCTTCAATCTACTAAAACTTAAGTTCAATAGTTTCTAAAACATACAAGTTTCATAAGGCATTATTATAGTTTGTATCGTATTAAAATGCTCAACATCGCGCGTACTACGTTTAACTGGTCTGCCTCAAGTCGTTTATGCATAAATGTATGGAGCAAAAAATCCTTTATAAAATTCAATTACTACGGAAGCCCATTAGTGCCAAATCATGTTTGTAAAAATAAATATATTGCGAGTAAAAATATTCGCAATAGATTGCGAATAAACGCAATACTTATTGCGAATATTCTCAATATTATTGCGAAGAAACGCATTACATTGCGAATAAACGTAATACTTATTGCGATTATTCACAATACATTGCAAAATATTCGCAATAAGTATTGCGTTTATTCGCAATCTATTGAGAATATTTGCAATTAGTATTGCGTTTATTTGCAATATTTTTGTTTATATACACGATTTGGCACTAATCAGTATCCGTAAATTTCAAACCAAATCATTGGTTAATTATTTTTGGGGGGTGAAAAACCCGATCTTAAAAGTCTCTATGTATAGTCTTCCCTATTTGAATTTTTTTTATTACAATAGGCTGCAGATTCAAACTTTTCAAGTTAAAGGCACGGATTGATTATGAAGTCTTGCTTTATCATGCTACTAAAAATATATACGTTTTAGAACTGATTTAGAGGCCTTAGTCCTTCCAAAATAAACTTAGATTTCTAAAATTACAAATCAATGTGATTATATATATATAATGATAATCTTCTACAGCGTTATATATATATATATATATATATATATATATATATATACCAAATTTAGTGTAATTTAGCAAGTTCAAGGTATTCCTAGTCACCTTCTGGAAGGATACATAAATAAATCTGTCAGGAGGAAAATTTGGGTTTATTAGTGTATATTCCGCTGGCATTTGTAAATTTACTTTTCTGAGCATCTTATAGGATTTTAGACTGTTCTCGACAAAATATCTCAGATCAATATCTCGGCAGAATAATGTATTGGCATTTCAGAGAAGTGGGATTATTGGCAGAGTAATTTTTCTCATTAGCAAACCAATTTAGATATTGTTACTAATTTAGTCTCTAATTAGCAGTAACAAAAAAGTGAAAACAACAAGGTTTTTTAAATTTATTTTTTAAATAATTGTTTTCTCTTGAAAAAGATTGTAAAAATGGAAAAACAACTTACAGTTTTAAGAATCAAATCCAAACATGATCCATGAATAATCATCGAATTAAATTACAAAAGTATTAATAATGAAATGTTCAGATATATTCAAGTTCGAGTCCTGTTGTACAATCCAAGATGGAAGACGTTGGCGTAGTTCGAATCCTATTCGAGAATTCAAGATTGAAGACGATGACGTTTGCTGAATTCTGTTCTGTCTTTATAGTTTCTTGTAGAATCACAAGATTTAACACCCCGGTGTTGGAAATCCGAATAATATTTTGTCCAAGAATTACGTATGAGTATATCAAATATTTCCAGAGATAGGAATTAATCCTTTAAAATCTAAATGAACTGAAGAATTGTTAACATGGATTAAAACACTTGGCCACAACAAAATAAAATGACTTAACGTCATTTGTAAAAGCCAGAAACTAACTTTCTTTTCACTAAAACAAAGACTATTTCGTATAATACGCTCCCCCCCCCCCCCATCCGAAAAAATCCTCAAATTGCAAAATCACAAGGGGGAGTGGGGGTAGTCAGGTAAACGTTTATATCACGTACTCCTAACATAACCTGACGAAAACCAATCATTTATTTCTACTTTAAGAGAAAATAAACGTTGTTAACTTCTTCACTAGTCCCATCTAGACCTTGACAACAACCAATCACTTTAAAATAAAAATGAAACCTGTTTACCTTGTCGTCACTAACCTTGAAGCAAGGTCGGGATCTAGGGCAACATTATTTGTTTACCCGGATACGACTTTTAGCAATATATATGTTCTGTCTGTTTGAAGGTTTCTCGATTTAGGTTGGGGTGGGGTAATCCCAATATTATTTAAATTATTAAAGAAGACCCATCATGGCTCGTTTTTGTTAGACATTGAAGTAGTGATAGAGAGATACAAAGCTCCGAGCCCCCAGTAACCGGAGCCGACAATTAAATTAATGAATACAGAAAATGTGAAATTCAAATAAACAATAATTTAATATCATTCAATAACAGTCATCTCTCAAATAAACTTCATTTAAACCCTATCACTCGTCTTTCACTCGATCAAGTGACGGCCTATTTCATCATCTGACTTAGTGTGATAGATTTTCCAATTGTCCTTTGTACATATCCATCTGTATGACCTTTCTCTGTACTCGTAATCCAATTCCCTCCAGTGCGTCCAATTTCTGTCTTCGTTCTTCATTTTTCTTTGTCTCCCATAGACTCGGACCAAGTGCCCTAGGGTATTTCCCTCTGTCTGTAAAAGATTCCTGTATTTAACATACAATGACATTAGCATAGCATATCCCCTAGCTTTCAAACTCAAACACTATGCAATAATATCATCAGATAAACCATTACCTTCTTTGGTCACGCATTCGTGCACATCGAAATACCCATTCTCTCTGATATGTGTACACGGTATATATAGATTCTCGATCTTATTATCTAGAACAATATCACATAATCACAAGCATTTCAGTACATTGCACTTCTACAAAGTGTACACAGATATCCACATATCCATGCGCTGATATATCCTTACACATGATACTCCTTCAAAGTATACACAAATAGGCAAATCCCTATTAACTAATGTTGCACATTGTAACCATTATACAAAGTTATAATTTAATTCGACATTTGGAAATCTATAATATCAAATGTTTAAATGCACGAGGATACTACGAGTTAGCCAAACAGCGAATTACAATATTAATTCTTTACAAAAAACATTGCTCATATCTCAAAATATATATGTAGATCAAACACTACGAATGAATCAAATCCTACAAATGGTGATTCTACGTACTAAAGTATACATACTGCAATAATTAAAGTACAATTACTTTGCAGTGAGATATAACAACAATCGAGCAAATAGTCACTGACATGTACTGAAGCTGCTTGTAATTCCCAAAATAAAAAGTTTCCCGGCAATTTTGAATGACGTCGGAGTAGCTTATCTTCCCTTATTATTACAGCAAGCTGGTTTAGCGACTACTTAGTTCTCAAGATTCCCGCCAATTTAAGTTTGCAATTCAAACGTTGGTTACGCCTTGCTTAATTCCGAGTAGATGTTGATTCACATAATCAATAGACACTGCCCCCTACCAACATTCTGTCAAGTTTTTTTTTTTTTACGACCCCCACTTTGATGTTCCTTTTATCCAAACACAGACTTACATCACTTACATGTGAACGATGATAATTATTATGTAACTGGCTGCCCAAAATATGTAATGTCACGAATTTTATGATCATGTAATTTAACTGGCTTGACACCTTATTGTTCGGCAAAAAGACCTTCATACATATTTACTGCGCGAATGTTATTAGCCTCATGGTCTAATATATACATGTAACAATTTGGTTTATCCTTACAACGAGAGAGAGAGAGAGAGAGAGAGAGAGAGAGAGAGAGAGAGAGAGAGAGAGAGAGAGAGAGAGAGAGAGAGAGAGAGAGAGAGTTGGGGGTTGGATAGGTAACTGACACTACTTATAAGAAACTGCATTTCAAGTGTGACAATTTGAAGAATCAGTAAATAAATTAATCTAACAAAGATGCTAAAAACGCTCAGTATAACAAACACGTTGTAGATATACAAGGGCACATCACATATAAGAGACATTGCAACTTGGTGTAGATCTTGATATTCATGATGGGCAAGCGTCGATTTCACAGACATTAAATATACATAAAATAAAAAAAATGTATCAAATACAGCAGTAATTTCTCCAAAACCAACAGTTAGCACCATTTGATGATTATACTGACCAATAATATAGAGAAATAATAAAAAAAAATTTTATTATGAAATAATAAAATATTGACTTTTAATTTGTTAGGCTCAATAATTAGGTCGATACAATTGTGGAGAAATGAGAGGAAGAGCTCACTGAAGCAAATATATTCGTTTTAATGTGTCAACTGTTTTCGTTTTTATTTTGCTTCCCTTAAAAATTAAGCCTGGCACGCCATCTGATATAAAATTAGACAGGATCCAAAAATATAAAATGCCAAAAAGTGGGTGAAAGGAAGTGTTTTGTGCATTTGGCACCATTTTTCAAAAGCCTGATAGGCTATACATGGCGGCCAAAATATTTGGTGGAGGAAGAACCCGGGCAACCCAGGGAAGAACCTCCGATCCCCTAGAGGCTACTGGCATGATCATTCGCATACCCACGTTGGCCAAATCAAGATTCGAACGCACGCGGACCGCTCAGCCACATGAGACCTCTGACAGGTAGGACATTTAGGTTTAGCAATGTCTAATCAACGATAACATTTCAGAATTCTTTTATGAACATTTGATAACATTTGAAATTATACTAGACAAAGTACCTTAGATCTGTATGCTTACAAGAAAATTTATTGTCATTTCGTTGATAAGGACAAAAGGGCTAAGGGCATTTTTCCAGATGGCATACCGATCTAAGATATTTTGGTTAGTAGATTCTTGAATCGTATCAGATCTAACAAAATGTAATACATTCAAGTGGATTTGAACCTTTCAAGCCTACATTTTCTTCCTGTTAGCCACTTTTAGCAATATTTATTTTCCGCATTCTTGTCGGTGATTTAAAATACCTCTCCATCAAGGTAGGTGTGTGTGTGTGTGTGTGTGTGTGTGTGTGTGTGTTTTAATGAAATAAGCATATTAGACCAAAAGGCGAATTAGTTCCATGAAACCGTGTCATCATCTCTATACTAAGTCGTTATTTCTTCTTCTTCTTCTTCTTCTTCTTCTTCTTCTTCTTCTTCTTCTTCTTCTTCTTATTATTATTATTATTATTATTATTATTATTATTATTATTATCATTAGTAGTAGTAGTAGTAGTAGTAGTAAATGGCTATTGTTTTGAAAAAAAAATTATTGTCATATTTAATACATATATTTCTTCGATTTTCTTAACCTTAGAAAAAATTGTATTCAGTATCTAGGAAACTAAAGATGATTCTTTATTAGCAGGAAGCTATGCAACATAGAGATTTCTCAATTTCAAAACATCACAGGACCACACCCTCTACCCCACCCCACTCCACTCCAATTTCAATAGTGGGTCCCTATATATGCATGTAGTCTATGTTTAATGTTTAGGATGCATATTTTCAGAATAACAGTTATGTTTTATTGTTCAAATTATCAAAGCTAAAATAGTTACTTCTATTTACAGCAAGAAAGCTCCTAACACACACACACACACACACACACACACACACATATCCCATCACTGATTAAGAAAACTCCTAACACACACACACACACACACACACACACACACACATATATATATATATATATATATATATATATATATATATATATATATATATATATATATATATATATATATATATATATATATATATCCCATCACTGATTACAAAATAATGATAATGAACCATCTTGGTTGCCGACGTTATTAAATTTGGTTTCATTCTTAATGATACTACAACGTAGAACGTCTGGACAGCTTTTATGTAATTTTTTACGATCAAGGATGCATCATTTGTTTTTTTTTTCTTCTGGCGATTATGTTAGGATCTCGGCACCTACGGGAGTCATAAATATAAACGTAAGTTAACATTTTGAATGAAAACGAAAGTAGGTGTTTGAGGTAATCAAACGCACTTAACGTAAACATACACATCATTTAAGCGATGTAGTAAAACAAAAGCCAGACTTACAATATAATAATTAACTCTTACGCATATTGTATGCATCAGTTAGATGTATCATTTTCGGCCATCACCTTGAAACTGGCTTTATAGCCACAATGTATAGCCACGAAATATTTACAATAATAATGAAGGAGAAAACCTTTCGCTTTTCAATAGTCGACTTTGTTATGACAAGCAGTCGTGGATATGAATTCAACGCATATTTGGCGAACAGAGATTAACCTCTTAAATCCGTATGAGTTTAATCTGAATCTAATTTGGAACCCGAAATCGATCCTTATTAAACCTTGCCCATTCTTGATGCGGAAAAATTTCTAATATACTATCTCCAGTTTAACCCCTTCAGCTAATTAGTCATAGCATATAAAAATTGAAAAACCAATACGGTGATTTCATATTATGCGGAATTGACCACGGTTGACTAATGCATATGTAAAGCGGTACAAGTCTTTAACTTTTCTTTGGAACAAAAATACTCATGAGCTGTAAATAAAGTGCTTAATTAGTGAACAAGGCACTCCTGTACATCTATAAATTTTATCAGTGGGATTTTAATTTTATAAAATTACATTTTGTATTCAATGTTTGGAGAGTTGTTCAGACACTGGAGAACTACACTTCTAACCGCATGGCATCCTTCTAATCGTCTACATTTCAGAGAATCTTTGATTACGGGATTCAGCCTAAAATCTCTTGGAGTTGATTCAGGCCTGTATGGAGGATGCGGAGAAGGTTTGATGCTGTAATCCTTTATAAACGTTGGCTATATTGTGGATTAATGTGCCTTGCGTTGTCATAGAGTAAATGGATACACCGGGTATCGGTGTGCGGACATGTTGTTCGGTACATTTGTCAACACTTTGTCAGCATACAAATGAACAGCTGGGGGCTGAAAAGACCAATATTTTCGGTCAAAATAAGATTGGTGGACCACTTCGATAATAACTCTTCCGGAAATTGCGAAAAATATTTCAAAAAATTGGGCGTGAATCGACGTTTTAATTGATCCTTCTCACTGGGGTAAAAAACGTATCAGCGGCGATGACAGGTTGCTCAGCCAAAGATTTGATCAAGACCAATGCGATATCGTGTTCTTGGATCCTGTAATTTTTTTTTTTTTTTTATCAATATTTGGTTTTCTGAACATTAGCAAAGAAGTTTTTAAACCTACCAACGTCTACGTCACCGGGACATCAAGTCCGATGAATAATTCGCAGCGTATGTGTATCAACGGCATTAAAGACAACCAAAATGTTGCAGTTATCTCTGATTGCTTTAGAGATCGGAACGTATCGCTGCTTGACGTAAATGACGTCCGTGCTTTTATGTCTACCTAGTGAGAATATTCTGGCTTGATTTGTTTGTTTGTTTATTGAGCATAACATCATTGTATACTACTATATTATTAATATTACTGTCAAGATCATCAACCGATGGTTCAAAATCAAACTCAGTGATTAATTCAATGACGTCGACGTCACCATCGTCATCGTTCTCCAAACTTTGTGCATTTTAATTGAATTCAGTAAGAACATTATATCATCGTTGGTTATCCACTGATCGTGCCACTTAAAAAGGTTTGTATCACCTGCGCCATCTTATTAACAGGTTAAGTAACAACTGAGTTTTACCAGTCCCAGATCGGTCAATTATAATGGCACAAATATAGTTGGGCAATGCCGGATGATGCATGAATGGCTTCTGTTCTCGTGTTGCTGAGAAGTCAATCATATTCATTTTGTACAAAAATAATAAGTATATGAGTTTATTTTGTGTACGATGCAAAAATGTCACTGAACCAAGGGATTAAACTGACAGGCACGTGCGTGAAATGAGGTACAAAAAAAAAAAAACAAATGTATTGCGTCTTACGAGACGTCAAGCGGTGGTGATATCACAGTCAGAAAATTACTAGGAGATCCACGGGCTATGTATGCTAGTGAGAAACATTTTTTGGGACATAATTATTGTGTACCTGGAACCCGACTTGATACCAGACTCGACGAAAGAAATCAACCAAATGCTAGTGAATATCCAGTGAATGCGATTGATCAAGCGGGCCAAGCGGGCCATGACCTTGATGTCGATTATAAAACCAAGATCTGCAGCAACAACATATCGCAGTCGTCAAGTTGATTCTCACGCTGAAGCCTATACAAAATAAAATACAAGGGAATCACTGACCAGTTGGTTGATAAGATTGAAGATAGGGTTGGGGTCTAGTCCCCCGAGGATTTATTGCCCAGTAATTATTATAATAGAGTCGATTTATTATAGTCAAAGAGGATACTGGAGGAGCAGAGGATACTGGAGGAGCAGAAGCGCAATTAGCAAACGTTCTGACGCAGGATGGGTTAGGCGTAATATTGTGACAGATTGGCTGGCCCGACAGGCAATATGGCAACTTTATCTGCCGCTACCTAAATACACACAGTTTGATGTTATCATTCCCAATGAAGTTCATCAGCAGATATTTTGTTTTTACCCCATGACACTGTTATTATTGGCGCAGCACGTACAAGACAGAGACGTACATACAAATGTACTTTGCCGTTTGGCGACATTGTAGTTAGATACAAATAAGCGGAGTTGCAACCTCATTTAAACGAATTTATCAACGTGGACTGTTACGTTGGCCACGATTGCTACAGGTTGATCCTGGCAAATAATTTATTGGTGCATCATCATCGCTGATATATATATATATATATATATATATATATATATATATATATATATATATATATATATATATATATATATATATATATATATATATATATATATATATATATGATTTCACAGATTTTTGTATGAGTGTTTTAATGGCTTGATCAATAACGGTTTTGTTATTGACCACATCAACGGCGATACGATTGATAATCGTCTAGAAACTCTTATCTTACAAAACACGAGAGCAGCAGGGGAGGTACTGACAAATGCAAAACAAACAACACGGCCAGTTTACTCAATATAGTCAGAAACAGGTTCAATAAATGAATTTTCATCAATGATTGCTGCTGTAAGATATTTTGATATTCATTCATATTCAGTACAGCATGTCACAAATGATATAACCGTCTCGGCGCTATTGAAGCGGTATAATAAAAAAGATTTGAGTATATAAAAAACAAGGAATCCTAAGAACGTGAAACGTCTCCTCGTTAGCAATCCATCTTAAGAATCATCAGTATGAATTAATAGGATTAGTCATACATGTGTCGATGTGATGTTAACGATACCCGGTGATACATGACAGCAAACTCCGATTAGGCCATTGTCATGTCTGAGAATCGCTGATGGTGCTTCCTTTATCATGCATCGGTTATCTTCGGTAAATATTCATCAATGATGTCATCGGCGTCTTGAGGTAACTGCAGCTGTTAAATCCGTGCGGGATAAACATCGGTATCTGATATCTGTTGATCTGAAAGTGATCAAGAAATAACTCCGAATATGACAAAGCTTTCTAATCACGCATGTAGTCTCTGTCGCCACGAAAATTACGGTTTCCACTACATATCGACGTATATATTCGGCGTTGTATCTTATCCGGTTCATTTCGTGCACTGCTGAGATGATTTACTCGCTCTGATACTCATTTAAGGAGCTGGATAACAACTCTCGCGGATTGTCGCTGTGTTCGGCAACATCGACATCGAAGCATGTTTTCATGTTTGCTTCGTCAAAGGAAACAATACTACGTGTATCAGCAAACATTCTGATGAATGTGCCAGAAATGTTTTACTATCACTCGCCGTGACTGATGAGGTGTTTTGTTATTACCCAGTAATTGAAATCTTTTCGGAAGATGTATAATGGGATTGTTTTTGAGCTAGTATTATTGTGTGTTTGGCACCGAAAATAACGTTTCTGATATTGTTACCGAATCAATGACATGCGACATTGGAATTGCACTGGACAGTTGTAACTCACGGTTCAATACTAATCGACCTGCTGAGAATCCCTGGATGAACGTTTCATTCATCGATGCGTCTTCAGATCCAGTGGCATTCGTTTTTATTGTTACTGTTCTTGGGGTGATCAGTGGTATCTTTGGCAAACACCATTGACATACAAGCTGACCATGAGTAATCATCGCTGAATCGCGCTAGCCCGATAAACATTGTTGCAACGCAACGTTTTCGAGAGATGATTCAATATTCTTTCCGTAAATCATGTATGAGGCACTGTTAAATAGCGTTAAGACACCATTGTTGACAAAGCGGACAAGATCTCAAATTCCATAAGTTGTATTATCCGCGTTCAGATGTTAACTTTCGATCTCAGTTAATGCATCTGCGGGCAAGAAATATCTGCTTGCATCCTGGACTTGTAGCTCGATTCTTCCAAATGCGTCCGGTATACAAACATCGTATGAATAACACTGATTTATCCTTGAGGACGGTCGCGTCCATGGCAAATGCAGAATCAGATACGCGCTTGAACATCTTTTTATATTTATTGTTATTTAAACGACGTTAAGTCAGACCACTTTCTGCTATCATATTTGCTGTTGTAATTGTAATTTTCTTTCTATGCAGCTTGTTCAATTGTCAGTGGTACCACAGCTAATTATTTCGACCGTTCATTTGCAGGTTTATATATATATATATATATATATATATATATATATATATATATATATATATATATATATATATATATATATATATATATATATATATATATATATATATATATATATTACTGACACTTGACGGCATTACGTCGGTGCTGACATTTTTACTGGCTGCGTTTTTCGTCGTCATGCGAGTCTGTTTTGGATCGCTGAGAGTGCTTTTACCATCATCAACATCAAAATGGTGCCAGTAGCCTTGTGAGAAACATCGATGGCTTTTGTTTCTAATTGCTTCGCAATCACGATTTCCTTTTGGGCTACCGTTCTAAATAGACCTTGAGCAACATTATCAAACTCGTCTATTTGAAAGCGTTATGTGTTGGTAATCACGAATTATCACCGTGACCATCACAGGTCCACGTTGGGCATTGTGTATGATCATGTTATTTTGTCGTCACTTATCTAATTGCATACCCGATCTCATTTGAGATCATCGCTGTAGTAATCATCGGTATTTTCATCGATTATCGCCCGAATAAACGTTGATGTCAATGACACCATCCGTGAAAAGACGCTGACAAATCGCAACTGCTTCAGTGATGATCTCGGGGGGAATTATTGTTATTAAAGTTTAAAATTCAGAGTGCCAAGACCATTTGCTGTTGATTAATTGTTACATTTGTCACAACTTCTGCTTTTCCTTCCTTGCTATAGGTATCACTCTTAAGGTTGGTTTCCTTTCTTCTTCTTTTTTCAAGTTGACGCTTCATTTATTCTTGTCTATGTCCACTTTCATATTTTACTTTTGCAACAAATTTATCTACAATTTGGTTAAAGCTTTTACAATTATCGTAGTCATCTCTGACCTGTATATAACCGGAAACCACTCCTTTATTCAGACCACGTAGTAGTTCTATAAGATCTTGAGTTTTACAGACAGAAACTTGGTTAAATATATTTCAAACTCAATTTCAGCTTTCAGAAAAGGCGACTATCTGGTCGACAAAATATTTGCCTAATATCTGTATTTCTAAATGAGACAAAGACATGTCGATCTTTTTTTGAGCCAATAAACCTTCCAAATACTATAATAAATTGCCAGTAAAACGAGATTTTAAAAAGTCATAAACAAAACAGCTATATAGGCCAATATGTTTAGCATTTGTTGGATGTCATTAAACTTGGAGAAAAAGTCTGATTTTTGTACTAATACCAAAAACTGTAATCAAACTAACTATTATTTATCATAAACCTTCCTCTTAGAACGCAGGTCTAAGGCAAAGTTGTCCGTCATCTCCTTATTGAAAGGACATATTACTTTTATTTAACGCTGTTAGATAACACAGTGATAGAAAAGGATATAACCGTTGCACAAATATAATCAAGCATTCTTTGCTGCTGATGCTATTATAGTTGTTTCAAAAATAAGATTTGTATTAACTGTTTACCTTTTTGTTGATTTTACCTAAGTTTCAGATTTGTTAAATTAAATTATTAAGAAATGCATGATGCTAAGAACGATATTTTCGTATGATATCCAAGTCAACACTTCAAGCTGACATATGAAAATGTTTCAACTTCCGGAATTATTTTACGTAACCATTTAGATATTTAGATCTCTTAATTGCATCGAATATCAACAACTGAATACAATTAACTATATACCTTGACAATTTGAAAATATGGAAACTTTCATTGATCAAAGAAATAGTAGTAGTAGCAGTTAAATTTGTGCACTAAAAAAAAGATAACATTACATTATCTCTGCTTGTGTTAACAAATACTTCCATTGAAATTATGAGAGATTTGAATTTGTAAAAGAAATCTAAAAAATGTCTGAGAATCTAAGTCAGATAAAGTATTAAGTAAAATCATTGTGAAGAAGTTAGTTAAATGAACACACAGACACACACACACACATTCTTCAAAACATTAAAACATTTCTATTAAAATATTTTAATTACAAGATAATAGCATACTCTGTAGACGTTTTGCAATGTAAGCAAACAGTCAGGTGTGTACTTTGTTAAAGAGAAATACCAGTTACATGGTGCTAGTTTAATTCTGAATAAAAGTTACAAGGTAAAAGTCTACTCCTTTATATCGCTACTCCTTTATAAGTCTACTCCTTTATATCGCGAATGAATAGAAATTATATTAAATATATAACTGATAATTATCACTTTGAAGAGAAAATGGTTTTCAGCTTCACTGAAATATGATAATTAGTTCTTTAATGCAAATATTACATATATATATATATCCTCAATTCCGAAGGAATGGTTCAATGCCATAATAACGAGAGCTTTGGTAAATCCTTTAGGAAAAGAATATTTAATATATCAAGTTATGAAAAGCAAAAGACGATGTAATTTCTTAGTTAAAAAGCGGAGTCAGTAAAAACATTAAAACGCCTCACAAAGATTTGCGAAAATATGTTTCAAGATCACTGTCTGCAAAGCAATAAATCTTTGCATGCAAGTTCGCATTAAAAGGTCCAGCTAAAAATAATCTCGTTGATTAAAGTAGAAAAGAAGTGGATTTGTATGTAATACAGGACGTTATAGATGCTATTCAAAATCTTTTACCAGTATCCTAAATGAAAGTCTTTTGAGTAATGCGGAGGAAGACGACAAACTAGAGAACGAACGGTTATGGTTTAAAGAAAGAAGTTGACACTAGTGATGCTATTTTTTATTCGTTTAATTACGGTAAATGGTAATTAATCAAAGGAACGGGTTTTACTCAGATATTTTTGATTTCAGAAAGACAAATGATCGTATTTGCATATATGGTTTGTTGTTGATTTCTTTTACAAGGAAATTTTCTTCCCTCTATGTACAGTGTAGTTTAAACACTTGTTTCACCTGGGCGCGCATATTGTCGTTTTGTGTTGACCGCTCCTATGGCCTAGTGGTTAGAGTATCCGCCTAAGATGCCGGAGGTCGCGGGTTCGAACCACGGCCGCATCATAACCAAGCTTTTAAAAATGGTACTAGCAGCTGCCTCGCTAGGGGCTCATCATTAAGAGGTTATTGTTAGGACTGAACCTCCTGGAGTCATGATAATGTGACTTGTTGGAACATATTGCAACATGTCTGCGGTATGATGCCCCAGTACTAGACATCACTATAAACTGCCACACCTCATATATCGTAGAGATGTGACTGAATAATTGTTAATGCTATGCTTAAAATGCAAATCACACACACAGGCACAGACACGCACACGCACACACACACACACACACACCTTTATGTGTTTGGGGTCTTTTCGATACAAGATAAAGTTTCATCATCGATGCTGTTATTTTTTATTTTTTGGAGATATGAAATTATATTTCCCATCTACGAGATACATTTTTAAAGTGTTAGAACTCAGGAAAGAGGATAATTTCAAGAAACATATTGTAGTATTATTTATTTTCGTTGGGCTCAATTTACGTGGTTTTGTTTTTTAAAAAATGCATTTTCGTGGGTACTTAAATTCGTGGTTTTGCCTGTCAAAGTTTGCATATAAGTAGGTATTTAATTTCATGGTTTAACCTCTACATATACCCAAAATAAAGAATAAAAAAATAATAAAACTATGCCTACGCAAACGGCGGACACAATAATTTTTAAAAGAATACTACCACCTCCTGTACGAGTACAAATCAAAGATCTGGCAAGTTCAATACTTACACCGTGCTTTTGACCGTATGAATAACATCAGTCGAAGCCGACGCAGTCAACAACACTAAAACAATACTTCCATCTCTATGAAGACAAATAAAACACCATCTAATATTAATCAGTTTCGCCATGTTTACGATTGAGTATTCAACATTAAATAAATCCGACGCAGCCAACAATAAGTGACCAATCTGTTATTAAAGTACATATGAACAATTTCTTACTTAAACCACTGTCCATCAAGTCGCACCATCGGTACTTCATAACTATCATGGCATTAACACAGTGGCTTAAGAGTGGTAAAATTCAACTGTAAGAAAACGGGGTGGGGTGGGGTGAGTCATCATCCTAAGTGGCTCATTTTTCGTTGGTGATTTAAATTCGTGGTTCATGGCAACAAAGAAAACCACGAAAACTGGTCCCAAACGAATATTGATGATACTACAGTATTAAATGTTGAAACAAATACATATTTTTCGTGTTTGGAGAGTAAGTGGTAACAATAATAGATCGGTGATGGTATTAATAAATTTGAAGCTAGATGATGGTATATAACGATACCTTTAAACAGGTTGTAAAGAACAGGCTATAGTGATATTGATCTGCAATACATATAAATACCGATGATTATGTTCATAGCACACACAAAGTGAAAACTTTCATAAATTATGTGTGGGATTTTTTTTAAAAAAAGATTTCTGGAAGAAAGGAAGTAAAGGTTGATATTTTCACTGAATAATTAAATAAAACCGCCCCCGCCTCATGGCCAGACAGTGAATGGACTTTTACGCAGCATTGATTTTTAAACTTGCCCGCAGCTGGACATAGACCACAATTAATTTTACTATATGTTCTCTACATATATTTCTCAGCACTGACCTTTCCACAGTGTGACAATCAATACAAATCATATGTTAATTTAAAATACCGCCAAAGATGACTTCACGGTAAAATTCTTGTCAAGGGTTGACCGGCATTTTTTTGAGTGGCTGCACTGTAAACAGAACACTGATTTCACTTTCGGATCATCACTAAGGCCTAATTACACAGTGTGCACTGTGGAAAAATACATACAGACAACCACTCTCAGAGCTCCTATTCTCAAGAATAAACAATTAACGTTAAATCCATACCAAAGATGCATCCATATAACTCTTCTATCACCACCAAAAGGAGAGAGGAAAAAATGTTCTAAAAATAGACTAGAACTACATTCGTACTGAAAACTGGAAGTATTAATTGTGAGGCGAGTCCAGCTTACACTCAGCAGCAGAGAGGGTGTATCGGACAACATTTTTAGACAAGTTTTCACTGAAATCACGCTTAAAATCAATGAAACCAATGACATCAGACCCCAAAGTCAATGACATCAGGTCCCAAATATGTGTGTGTTTCATGGATTAGGTCAAAAAAAAAATATGAAAAAATCAATGAAATTAATGAAATCAAAAACTTTTCAACTATTACATTTTTTGGGAAAAAGGGACTACAACGTCGTTGTCACTACCCTCTCTGCTGCTATGGGTTAACCGAATATTTGATCCAGTCCGATACGATATCGTGTTCGAGGGTCATGTAAATTTATTGTTACAAATCCGTGTGGGGTAGACTGAGCATGACTAAAGAAATTTCTAAATTGATTGAAATCCATATCGGAGCACCATGTCTGCCAAATATTTCGTAGCGTATGTGTATCAACGCCGTTGAATACAGCAAGCATATTACAGTTATCTCTAATCACTTTTGGAATCTGAGTGTAGCGTTGAGTGACATAAATCACATCCGTGTTTTTATGCCTGCCTCGGGAAAATATTCTAGCAGGATTTTTTTGATTATCTAACATGACATCGTCGTATACAACTAAATTGTTGATACTTCCATCGAGGTCATTCACGGATGGTGCCTCGTCAATATCGGTTATAAATTCAATAACATCCTCGCCGGCAATCTCTGAAGCGTTTTCATTAAAATCTTTTAGCACTTCATAGCATCGTTGGTCATCTACGCTAGGGGCAATTAAATACAACTTATCCCACTTCATCCATCTCATTATTAAATTGAGCAACAATTGCGTTTTACCGGATCCAGATGGCCCGATTATAATTGCGCGGATAGAGTTTGGTAGCGCTGCATGATGCTTCACTGGTTCTCTTGTTTTAGTCGCTGAAAAATCAATTATATTCATATCTCTATACATAAATTATGGATCTATATTGCGTGAAGTGTAAGGCGCGTACTGGCACAGATGACTTGACGACGATTACAACTAAAAATAACCGATCAGCGCTTTCTGGTAAATGCGTACAGTGTAGTACAAAGAAATTTAGATTTGTTTCTAAACCCAAGGAACCCAAGGAACCTTTAAAAAAAAACGAGGAGGTGATATCGCTGCCAAATTAGCAAAACTCCCTGGAACCCCATGGGCAAAATACCCCGGAGAAAAACACCTTCCAGGGTATAGTTATTGTGGACCGGGAACAAGACTTGATATCAGACTCAATGATCAAAATCAACCCCGACCCGGTGAGGAACCAATAAACGCTATTGATAAGGCCTGTCACCTTCATGATGTTGCTTATAAAAGCAGCAATTTGCAACACAGGCATCTAGCAGATGTGAAATTAATTCATGCGTTGAATTCTATCACTGATAAATCCTTCAAAGAAAAATTGGCTTCCTTTTTGATAAAATCGGCTATGAAAAGTAAATTGATGTTAGGTGCTGGTAATTAATAGCAACATGGAATCTATTTACTATTCCCCAAGAGGATACTGGAAGGGTAACGCTGCAATCAGTAAACTCGCTAGCGCCGCAAAAGTGAAAAAAACCACTGCGGCTCATTGGTTATCCAAACAGGCACTATGGCAAATTTATCTACCACCGCCTAAACAAATTCAATTCTCGCATTTTGATGTAACCGGACCCAATGAAGTTCATCAGGCTGATCTATTATTTCTGCCACATGATCGTGGTTACAAATATGCGTTAACTGTAGTTGATATTGCAAGTCGATACAAAGAAGCAGAACCGTTAAAAACAAAATCGGCCACTGAAGTCGCTTCTGCATTTGAAAGGATTTATCGACGAGGTCCTCTGCACTGGCCAAATCTGTTACAAGTTGATCCTGGCAAGGAATTTCAGGGTGCAGTGTTATCTACAATGAAATATCACAATGTCGCTATCAGACGAGGGCATACTGCACTGCATCGTGATCAGGCCATTGTAGAACGGTTTAATAAAACCCTTGCTGAGCGGTTATTTGGATATCAATATGCAAAAGAATTCATCCAAGAAAAAAGATCCCGTGAATGGGTTAAAAGGTTACCAGCTGTGATTACTGCACTGAATAACGAGATTACTAGAACCATCAACATGAAACCTATCAACGAAGTCGATACCTGAAAAACCACAAAAGGATTTTAGCGTTTCCCAACCAATTCTTGGTAGTAATGTCATTGTGAGGTACTTATACGAACCAGGAGAGCTTGAAGGAGATAGAAAAAGGGCTACTGATCCTATTTGGAGCGTCACTACGCATAAGATATCTAGTATAACACGATCTACGGGTAGACCTCCAATCTATAAACTGGATTCAACTGCCCCTCAACGGGGTTTTACTAGACAACAATTACAAGTGATACCCGAGGATACTCAATTGCCACCCCATGGGCTTAACTAGCACCCTTGCGTCTATTGCACTCAAGACAAGTCAACATCACATTATTTCTGACATGACCGAGATTGTTATTTTTTCTGTCTACGGTGAATTGGCGAGGATCCTTATCCGAATACTGCCAACGCATTATACAATTGCAACTCGCGCAGTGATTATTCTGTTGTTTCTTCAAAGTGATTATTAATTCAGCATCAATATCAAATTCTCGTTGTTTTTTTTTGTCCTGTTGTTTGTAACCGGATAGTTTTTTATCAATAATATCATCTATTGTGGTGTCATTATCATTGCTAATGATTTCATCATCGAAGACAATTCTTCGAAGTTGATTTATTTTTCGTACTCTGGATACTGCGAGATAGACTAAATTCGACCATTCTATGCGATTATCTACCATCCAAAGAGTTGTATCCGATATAGTCAATCCCTGTGAAGAGTGTATTGTTGCTGCATAACCTAGCGTCCACGGGGATTTATTGGCACGCAATGCATCTTCAACAACATTGATATCAACCAGCACAATATCATTTAATACTAAATTCTGTTTTTGACTTTGTCCTGGAATATCAACTTCAATATTCTGTTTTCGCGTATCCGATGGCCTATAACATAACGGTACTGGAAGTGTTGCAAATTTTTGTTTATGCAATTCAAATAACTTCATCTGAAGTGTGTCCCTGACTATTTTTCTACTTGCAATGATTAAATCATTTGGTCTCCACATTTCCCAGAAATCATTCATGGGAGTTTCCGAAATTATTTCACGGGTTATTTCACACTGGATTCTATCCGGTTGCAATCTAATTAGTTTCTTCAATTCTTTTAATTCATGATCAAGTGATCTATGATCAGTATCAATTTCTTCATAATAGTCTACAAAACCCTTTAGCCATTCATGGGGAGATGCACCGACAAATGGTGGAGGTTGGCCGTGATCACCGCACATAACGACTTTTGTATTCTTCAATAACAACCACTCAAGAAATATTTTTAAGACATCTTCTGACACTGTGTCTATTTCATCCCACATGATGAATTCAGGAATAAATTTCTCTCCCATGCGCTCAGGAGTCCATTTATCTCCCTTCCATCGGAAAAAGCTGTGATAAGTGCAAGCATTTACCCCTCTCTGTATCATTTCTCTTGCAAGTCTATGAGTTGGTGTTAGCACAATCATGTTAGAAACACTAGCGTTTCTACGGAATAACTCAATTACCCGGGTTGTTTTTCCTGACCCACCACAGCCGTTTAAATAAACTGTTTTATATCTACAGATTGGATCAGAAATCGGTGGTGCACTAGAAAATTCTGAACACTGATTGCTTTCTAAGTAATTATTTTCAATGGTAACATCTGCTGATTGAATATAATCATGAATCATTTCTTTCTTAATTCTCCATGATCCCCATTTCTCGTTGCCAGTAGCCTTAAAATCAGCCATTTTGCTATTTATGTAAAATGAGTCAGTAGCAACTCTAACTGCGGTGGTAGGAAATTTATTGATCATCGAAAACAGATTAATAGAAGCATAACCGAGCATAGAAGCTCTCAAATGTGTGTACTGCGGATGGTATCCATCATTGTAGGTAACAATTGTACCCAATTTGGTTCCATCGGACATAAATGCGTCCTTACGATTGACATATAGGCCCTTATTCGTTAAATCCGCCATTACAAAATCGTATTCAGCGTTGTCTATAATCAATCGTGAAGAATATTTCGTATTATCATCTTTGCCACCTTGGGTAAATTTACCGATTATTCTTCGTCCAAGATTTTTTGCTTCATTGTTTCTGATTTCAAATAACTGTCTGGACCAATCCATGATTTGTTGTTCATTAAAATCAGGAAACAGTTTTCGCTCTTCGCTAATTATTTTTTCTAGATCAGGTTGTGGTAACCAGACTGATTTCTGTGCCCGATAGGATATAATTGCTTCACTGACAATTAATGATTTTAACATTTTACAATCAAGCATATATCTCAATAGCACTATTGGCATCCAGTGTTTTTCAGACATGTGTTTACCAATCCAAAGATAACTACACGGATGAAGTCCTGTAGCCATTTCAAATGATACTACACAAGCGAATCCGGTTAAATCAAAATCAGGAAGTGGTCCATTAATAGCAACACGGGTCATTTCGTGTGTAGGGTGTCCAAATCGTTTGAAATATTTCTCGCATTCTCCATACCCAAGAAAACTTCCTGGATAACACGCAATCATATCAACTGAAATAACGGAATCAGAGGTGTATTTTGTGTTCCATAATCCGCCGTGGCTGTATTCAAGACAGGACAATTTGACATCTGATAAAAACTCACTTCGTGTTGGTTTCCACGCGTTTTTCTTTCTAGCAAAATGTGCTGCAATGGATGGTACTGTAAAACAGTTTGCTAATAATTGATCGTCTTCTTCTCCGTCCTCAGAAAACTCACTAGCTAGTTGTTTCATTTGATTCTGCAGTTCTTCAGTACGGTATAATTCTCCGTTATGCCTTACAAACTGATCAAATCTGCATTCTTCGTCTGAATTACTATGAAATAGCCACGCTGACACAGGATCGTTTTTACTCAAATGGTAAATAGCATCAAATAATTTCTGCTCGGTAAAACATTCTTCAGGTCCCAACCCTGCTGGGGATAGATATTTTACGGTTCTATCTCGTGGGAATATTGTTACTGCAGATGACCACGCGTGCGCGTTATGATCAATAATTTCAATGGGGGTTCCTTTTGATTGATATTTCGATTCGTATAATACTTCACCGGTGATTGTTCTTACCGATATTGGAAATCTTAATGATGTTTCTAATTTGGCTATATCCTGAATTGTTGCTCCATGCTCTTTTACCGTGAACTCCCACTCGGTTATTTTTTTTCGTCTTAGATCAGTGAGTTTATTCCCCCGGGATGCATTTGTGAAGTGTTCTATTATTCGTTCTGCTACACAATTGAGCCCTGTCGAATATTTCATGGGTGCTAGTTTTGAAATATCAGGTTTTTCATTGAGCGAATAGATCCCGTAAACAACTGCTGTGACAGGATAAGATCTTTCGTAGTAGGGTTTATCAATTCCGGTCAAAATTCCCGGTTTTGAATCCTGATTCACGGTGATAGTTTTTTTGCCCTTGAGAATGGGTTCAAATTTATCCTTAATAATCCATTTGCCATTTTCACGGATAATGAATTTAATTCGGAAAAAATGACTTTTTTCCCCAACATGTGAAATGATCGCTGCTGCTTTTTCATCATTCATGGTAGCGTCAACAACACCATCAATTCGAAATGTTGACCAACAATAAGATGCTCCATCACGCTTGAATTCATTAAAACAGTCTCTGATGGGTTTATCAAGAATTTTATTCTTGGGTGTATTAGAAACTATATCAAGATTGAATTGAGCATCCTTCCATGATGATCTCATGTTTCCGTCTCTTGGACGTTTGTTACGTTTTTTGGGTCTATCGCGATTAAATCTAGGATTGATTTTTAATAATCTCTTAAACTCTTTCATGTTTCCGTCTATTGGGCGTTTTTGACGTTTTTTGGGTCTATCGATATTAAATTTAGGGTTAATTTTCAATAATCTCTTAAACTCTTTCATGTTTCCGTCTTTTGGACGTTTGTTACGTTTGTTTCCGTCTATTGGACGTTTTTTTGGTCTATCGAGATTAAATCTAGGATTGATTTTTAATAATCTCTTAAACTCTTTCATGTTTCCGTCTCTTGGACGTTTTTGACGTTTTTTTGGTCTATCGAGATTAAATCTAGGATTGATTTTCAATAATCTCTTGAACTCTCTATCAGCATTGAATTTAGCATTTGTCGAAGTCAATCTCTTGAACTCCTTCATGCTATATACAAAACAAACATTTAAATGAAAGTTTTATGTATAATGAATCACTGCAAATGGCTCATGATGGGAAATGTAACCCCGTGTAACAAATCATGCAGAAAAAATGAATACTGTAGGTATCATATGCAAAGTTTTCGACGTGGAAGTCTTGGTCCGTTACCCTGTATTCGATGTGGGGTTGGGGTTAAGGGAAGATCACAATTGTGTAGTGATTGTGGTGGTAAGCGATATAGGGAATTGAAGCGTTATTATGATAAAAGAATAAAAAATGGACAATCTATCAGAAATTATGACCCTGAAAAGGCCCTTGACCCTGACAACATCAAGGATAAAATCATAAGAACCCCTCAAGACTACATCGAAAGATTTTCCAGTGATGTAATTATTGAACCAAACACTGAATTAGACAAACAATAGAATAGTATATATGGACCAAGAATTCAGACCACATCCAGTGATTACAAAATATGAAGCATCCAGTGATGGTACTGTCAGAAACCGTAGACTGAAAAAATCAGTTGGTTTTGTGACTAATCAAGGGTATTTGAGGTTTACTGTTGGCGGAGGAAAAAAAACGAAAAATTATCTCATTCATCGTTTCGTATTTGAATGTTTTAATGGATTGATCAAAGATGGTTTTGTTATTTATCACAAGGATTCTAATCCAAAGAATAATTCTGTATCCAATCTGCAGGCTATCACACTGAGTGAGAATTCCAAACAAGGAAAGACTGGCACTTGCAAAACGGTTGGGAAGAGACCTGTGACATCTTTGAATACAATAACTAATGAAGAAAAAATATTTTCATCTATGAATGAAGCCGGAAAATATTTCAATATCTGTCCGACTTCTGTACGATTCGTTGCAGAGGGGATTTATCGATCGGCTATTTCAAAAAAGACGGGACAAAAAGTTCAATTTAGTTATGTCTAATGCGTCATAATTTCCAATTAGAGATATGTCATACTTATAGAATAATGAATTCTGAAAACATGAATAGCATCATAGTTGAAATAGCAAAATTAAAAAATCAGGATATCAAACTATCAGATGGATTAAATCCTGACCAAATTGTGTCTGATTTTCAGGATATAGAATACGGGGTTAACAACAATAAATATATGCTACCCAAGAAATATGCACTCATCAAAAAAATTCAGAATTCTATTAAAGACTCTCTTTCATTTTCCAGTGACATCAGTGTGTTCGTCCCGTTGTATGCTATCGTAGAGGGAATACGAAAAGAATTAGGTAACGAATACGAATTGAAAAAAGAAGTCAACTCTAAAATTAGAAACCTACGAGCATTAATTCAAGAAAATGAACAATTTTGATTGCCCGACCATTGATTGCCCGACCCGTATCATTTTTTGATTGCCCGACCATTATCATTCCGACCATATCATTTTTTTTAGCCGACCCTCAGAGGGATGTCAAAAATCGATGGACGATGTGTCAGATTGGTCAAAACTAGAATGTTGAAACTGTCAGTATTATTTATTTTATATACAATTATGACACTTTCAACATCATTGATAGAAGGTGTCTCACGATGAAATAACACTTCCATGACCGTATCAAAAATCATCTGACATGTCAAGTGTTTTACAATTGAAAAATAGTTTGCGATTTCAAATAATGGTCAATGAAGCATTAACAACCCGATTGGCTCGTGAACGACTGGATGCAATCAGGAGATTTGTACCAATTCGCGACTCTGTAAGAAATAAACTGCAACAACGACAGAGTTTACAAACTGATTTTGCTCTGGGGTCTGAAGAATTGTTTAAACCAGTAACCACAGCAACGAAGGGGGTAGAGCGTGCTTTACTGGGAGATGGTCCCGAGACGGGGAAATCTGTTATTGGTGAACTTGAAAAACTAGCAGCGAAAACTGAACAAACTGAACAAACTGATCCGAAAAAAACGACTGTTTCTCTGTTGAATAAATTTACTGATCATGCTAAAATATTAATAAAAAAACCTAGTCTATTGAAATCAAGGGATTATCAAGCCTTTGGTAATTTTGCTGCTCAAAGCTATAATTCAAAAAAAGATTTTTTAAAGGACGAGTATAAAAATGATAGAATATCAAGTAATGATTGGTTCGATAATTTGTATAAACTAAATAAAGGGATTGGTCGTTTGAATAAGGATGAGATAGGATATAAGGAATTTAAAAAGGGGATTAGTTATTATAAAAGAGAACAAATAGAAGAACGACAACGAGAAATAGAAGAACGGCAAGAACTAAAACGTCAAACACCAACACGTAGACAAACAAGAAGACAAAAAAAACAACAACTACCACCTGATGATGATGATGATGATGATTATTTACAAACTACGGATTTAGAAAAACTAGATGAAGCAGCTGGTTATAGCGGAAGTGGATTAGGAAATCCAAGGATTGGAAACATTTGTCCTGATAGTGTTATCAATGATATATCACGATTAGATGTTCTCATCGGAGGAAAACGAGCTGGAAATAACTCTCCAGAAATAATTAATGAAGCAGCTGATATCTGTAGACGGTTATTTGCCGGCGGTATCATGGATATCAAAACCTATCGAGATTTCATTGACGAGTTAGCAAATGGGTATCATAGCGATTAAATAACAATTGAAAACACTATTGTTTTTATAATAATGATCATCCATTACAATCATGATAAACCAACCCCAGTCTATGTAGTTAATTCACGGTTTCCAGTTTATAGAGCATATTACGGAGATGGCCTCGGCAATACCATTTTGGGATTCTTTTCAAGAATGGCTCCAAAAGTGATGCCGTTAGCTAAACAATTATCAATGAAAGCCATTGATGTTATTCGTGATAAGGGTATTAGTACTGTTGGAGATCTTGCCGGGAAAGCATTTTCAACTGCGAAGGATAAAATAACATCATTAGTGAGTCGAAAAAAGAAACCGTTACCGTCTACAGAAGAAATGCCTGCAAGTGTTAGTAAAATTATAAATAACGCAGTAGATGAAAAATTAGCGTCGATGGTAAATCAAGGAGACCAAAGCAATATTGCAAACATGATAGCGGGAAGTGGCCTTAAAAAACTACGTCGATGAAAATGGAAAAATCGTTTACGATTTCACTATTTAGACTCTGATAAATAGAATAAAATGTTCAAAAAGTCACATGATCCGGCGTTTGATATAGACGCCCCAGTTGGCAAGGATGATTCTGTACGCGATTATCAATATTACGCCTATCATGCCATAGACCCAACTAGTCGAGCAAGAATTGATCTTCAAGTCCATGATACCAGTAAATACTTTTTGCCCTGTGAAGCATTTATTGAAGTAGAAGGAGAAATTGTAACAGCTGCTGATACTACTAATGTACCAGCACCGTATCCAGTTGGTACTCAAGTCGGTTTTGTCAATAATGGTATTATGGCGCTATTTGAGAGTGCTAGATATCTCATTGATGGAAAAGAAATTGAGTCCATAGATCGTGATGTTGATGTGGCCACAACAATCATAGGGTTAGCGAGATATTCTGATGATTATACAAGATCAGCAGGACCCTCTATGATGTTTGCAAAAGATGGTAAGAATACCGCTGGAGGAAATCCATTTGTTGTAAGACGACCAAAAAAACGTGATAATAGTGATTCTGATGTCGAGAATATGATTATAAACAACGATACTAATTTCAATCTAGGAGCTGCAACACGAAACGCAATGTTGCAAGGAGATCGTAAATCATTTTCATGCGCGATTCCACTGCATCACATATTTGGATTCTGTAGAAACGTCAGAAAAGTTATCTACGGGGGGAAGCATACAGTATCGCTTGTACGAAAGAGTGATGATAACGACGCAATTTGGAGGATTCCAGCAAACCCAGCTGCAGCACATATAAATGATGATGCCGGTAAAGTCATTTTAACAAAAATATCATTGTGGATGCCAGTGTTGACTCCAGCAATCACCGCAGAACAACGACTACTATCATTTATGGACCAAGGAGGAAAGTCGTTGTTGAGTTGGCTAACCGTGAGTACAGATGTGAAGCAATCAACTATCAACGGGTTATTCACTTGGAACCTAGCATCAAAGCAAGGCGTTTCTGCGCCACGTCATATATTTATTGCGTTACAGGATAACACACGAGTTGGCAATCAACTCTCCAGTCATATGATATTTGATCAATTAGGTGTGAAAGACGTCTCACTGAGAATAAACGGCCAGCAGGAACCATCTGAGGATATACAACTTAATTACACAGAAAATCATATTGCACGAGTTTATCATCGTCTGTTGTCATTTATGGCACGCGATCAAAATGTTGATACTGGTTTGCAAATATCACAATTTGATTTTAAGAATCTGTACCCGATCTACTACTTCTCACTGGAACATCTCGATTTGACAAGACAGTCAGTTGTTGATATACACTTTAGAGCTAATGTGACTCGTGGTGTTATTGCTGATTATAGAGCGGTTGCTGTCATTCTCAGTGATAAATCAATGCTACTTGAAGGTGTTGGTGGAAGAATGAGAGTGGTAGATGCCCCAGTAGAAAATCTTTGAATGATTTTTCATTGAATTAGAATCAATCAATTATATATAATGTCATATAGTGTTATTAGTGTTACGTTAACTCCTGGTCAAATCAAAAAATTGCAATCAGAATCGGCTAAAAAATGTGGAACCACAATCACGTTGAAACCTAATCAAATGACTGGTGGTGAAAATAAATTATCGCTGACAACTCGTCAGGTGAAACATTTCAATGATGCTTTCAAGGATAAAAAGGGAGTTCAGATTACTCTCTCTGCGGCTGCTATTAAAAATATGATGAAAACGGGTGGTATATTTCCATTGTTTGCTGCGTTACCAGCATTGATTGCAGCAGCAGCCCCAGCGGTGGCTAAAGCAGCGGCGTTAGGAGCCGTTGGTACTGCAGCAGGAATGGCACTTAAGAAGGCAACTGGACAAGGATATAAAAAAAAGAGACGATCCGTTCAAGGATTGGGTCTAAGACTACCAGGAACCCCGTATTCATGGTACAGCGGAAGATCCGTTCACGGATCAGGCCTGAGACTACCAGGAACGGTTTATTAATTTCCGAACCTATGATTCCAATGTCCAATTTTGATTTAATGGATGCTGCTAAAAAACTAGCGATTAAACATTTCAGAGGTGTTTTTATGAAAGATCAATTACCACATCAACCAAACAAAACTGAAACAGGTATTATTAATCTCGATAACAGCACCGGACCTGGAACTCACTGGGTTGCATACGCTATTGATCCACGTGGGATTGTCTATTTTGATTCATATGGATTAGCCCCACCAAAAGAGTTTTTGCGTTATATAAAAACCCTTCCAATGAAGACTTGGTATTCTACGCTACCAACACAACAAATCAATGACCCACCAATATGCGGCAGTGAAGTATTAAATGTCCTTGACGCTATTTCTAACTCCTTGGGTAACCCAAGGGGAAAACCACCACACATTGTCGTAAATGACTACACTAGTAATCGCTTTTTAGAGAGAGATATATAAAATATCATGATTGATATTTGGGGGAGACCTCTGAAACCCAAACCCGATGACACTGCAACCTCTGATTCTATCAAGGATATAACAAAAAAAATTAAAGATGAAATCGCTGAGACGTTGAACTTAACAAGTGTTGACCCGAATGAAATAGTTGTATTTCAAGACAAACAGGGTAAATTGAAATCCAGTAATATTTCTCTGGATGATATTTTGGTTAAACAACAAAACGCAATCGAGAACACCGTTGCGCTATTTTCCGATCAGGGTAAACTCAAACCGGGTGTACTTTTTTCGACGATTACAGATCGATTTACAAACCACGATAAAGAATTTGAAGATCATTTAAAAAACTACAATAGTTTCCGTAGAAATGTCGTTCATAAGTTCTTTGGATCCCCAATTGTAGTTACACCATCTATCGCTGAAATTAAAACGTTTGTTGATGATCAAAAGGTTATCAACGAAGCAACAAAAACAACAACCGACGCCATTGATAAATTTATTGGAACCCCGTTAGATAAAATTGAACTAAAACTCCCTGATATTAAAAAATCCATTGATGAGACGAAAACTTCCATCGAAGACATCAAAGGTGATCTTTCGAGGATGATAACAGCCATTGAAAAAACAAAAATTCCTCATAAGAAAACCAACAACGTAGTATACACAATCCAACACGGATCATTTGAGTGGACACCTGAAAACAACAAATTAGACATCACTGCAACAGTTAAGGGTATTTATCGATTAACAATAGTGAGAACGACTCAATTTAATATTTCATCGTCCAGTTCATCCGGGGTCAATAATACGATTTCAACGATCATCGACAAGAATACAACTGAACAGTTCACGTTAATAGCTACTGATAAAAATTTGGTTAGGGTTACAACAACGTGGTATGTGGAATTCGTAGCGGATTTAAGTTGAAAATTGCAAAGCAATTTCACTAACGGTTTCAATTGAAAACGCTAGCGTATTTAAAATAAAAATGATTTCATCATCGCAATATCGCTATGATCAGGTCAGAGAGTATCAAACTAGACTCAAAACCTTGTCTGAGGAGTATGAATTGAAAATTAAAAAATATCGCAGGAGAATTACCGCAATTGATGTTACTGTGTACGCTGTGAGTGGTGTAATCACCGGAGCTGGTATTATACTGTCTTCAGTGACAATGATGGCTCCGATAGCTGTTCCAATTTGCATTTCTGCGGCAACAACAATCGCTGGAATAATTTCAATAATCACAAAAAAAATATCCTCATGCAGCCAACGGAAACTACAAGACTATATAATTCAATTTCATGTTGTGTCCACTGCATACTCGCAATTATCCTCATTGATATCGTCATCTCTCGATGATACAATTATATCAGAGAGTGAGTTTTCAGCGATGGTAGATATATATGATTCTGCGATGTCAAAATTAGAAATACATCATGAATATAATAACAATGACAACACAGATGGAATTACTTCAACAAATAGTGGAGAACACGAACCCAGTACAAACAAGCATGATCTCAATAACCTCAACGAATCCAGAATTCAGTGTGAATTTCCCCTCTCCGGTCCCAGTGAAGGAAATCGCGCTAGCAAAATTACGAGTATACCATAGTTGGCCAAATATTAGGTCAAAACCATTTGGTGGTCAACAACCGAATAATTCACTGGTATTTGCAAATAAGAATAAACCCGACGGTACCCCAGACTGGAACGTTGTTTTCATACCAACCGGATCATATCAAATTGAACAAATCAATGATGAATTCGCGCGTAGAATAAAATCGATTACTGGAGTAGAGTCAAAAATAGCTATAACAGTTCATGTGCCGACACTATCATCTGCCATTGAAATAAGCACAGAAGGATACGTCGTAGATATCTATCAAAGTTCTATTAGAACCGTACTAGGATGGCCTGAATTACCACCCGGTGGAAAAACCGTTAAATTACCAGAACCACAAAAAACTGATTATATCACCGACAGGACAAAATCTGATAATCCATTAAAGAGTTATAGAGATTATGACAAATTGAATTTTTTCATTAGAGTAGAAGATGAGAAAGGCCAAATTGTTTATCATTCTGCTAACTGGGATAAAATCACTGAAAATTTCACAACTTTCAATAACGATATTTCACTGTTGTTATTATCCCTTAAATCCGGTACTCTCACCCGAGATGAATTTATCAGCGTCATAGAAACAGGCAACAAAATCATCAATGACATGGAAACATTTCATTCACAAATTATTCAAGAAGTATTAGGTGACAATATCCCCACATCGAGAACAGCATTTGCATCGAACTTAAATATCCCGGTCAAGGATATTCCAACAGTCAAACTTCCAGGATATAATCTCTTAGAACTACAAAAATCTCTCGATGATGCCATCAATGAAGGTTTCAAAAAAATCCATGATACGTGGAAAAAAACATCATCACAACCACAAACAACTATCCTGACCCATAATAATGACCCAGATGGTGTTGGCAGGCATATTGCTCCGTTCAATGTGAATATTTCAACGGTGATTGCGCTCAATTTAGTATGTGATGTGATCGAAGGAAGCTATCAAATAAATTTAGAACGATCAAATCAAGCTCAGCAGGGATATATTTTGTATTCATTTGCACCAACAGCTCCTCCAGGGTTTTTAATAATTGAGTCCCCGGTGAATCCAGTCTATATGCGATGTCATAATAATTCATTAACCAGAATTAATTTCAAACTCACTGACCAGTCTAATAATCTGATTGATTTACAAGAGGAGGTTTTACAAATTAGTCTATTTGTGAAATCCTAAGAGGATTTTCGTCGTAGTGATTTACATGACCCTCGAACACGATATCGTATCGGACTGGATCAAATATTCGGTTAACCCATAGCAGCAGAGAGGGTAGTGACAACGACGTTGTAGTCCCTTTTTCCCAAAAAATGTAATAGTTGAAAAGTTTTTGATTTCATTAATTTCATTGATTTTTTCATATTTTTTTTTTGACCTAATCCATGAAACACACACATATTTGGGACCTGATGTCATTGACTTTGGGGTCTGATGTCATTGGTTTCATTGATTTTAAGCGTGATTTCAGTGAAAACTTGTCTAAAAATGTTGTCCGATACACCCTCTCTGCTGCTCACTCATCTATGTTGACCTTTAGCCACGCAGCGAGCTAAAAATAAATCGTACCCTAGGGGTAAAGGTTTTGTTGATATTAATAGCCTTTGGAATTCCAAGGTAAATACCCAAACTTATAAAGGGATCCCGTGTAGCGTGAGGTAAGTGTTGAATTCATGATTGAGTCGCTCTAATTTTAATTTAACTTTGTTTTTCTGTATAAAAAAACACATTCTAAATGGATAGAACTTATCAGTTATAAGTAAATATAAGACATGGTTCTATCTTTGCTTCCAATGTGTCCAAGTGTTGAAATTGTACTTGTCAGATGTACGTGCATTGGTGAGCTGGTGAATGGAGGTCTTATACACAGCCAATAATACTTTTTACAAGCAAAGCATTTTGATCTTGATTTGCACGTGGATTGTTAAAATCGTTGGGTTAAGGTTTTTGGAAGGTGATAGGACTAAAACGACATATTGTATAGAATGTAATATTCGTCACATCAGGTAAAAGAAAACGTGTCGAGCATTAGAAAAAGACCTGTCTGTTGCACATTCATTATCGGCTAATATACATATATCACTAGAGAATTGACGGAAAAGCGAATTGGATTATTGTGATTCTATTTATTGATAGAAGAGACAGGCGGCATCGTCCATGCGTATAAAAGAATTGGGTGTGGGTTTTGGATTTATCGCATTATTAGTATGGTGGCAGTTCAACAAAGGTTGCCTGAGGTTTCGGCCATTTTAAATTTATCGTCGAGAGGTCTCAGCGATAGGCGGTTTCGGCTCTTTTTAAGTTCTTTCAGGTTCAATTAAATATGCCTCTTCTGGGACAAGATAATTACTTTAATTACCCCTTTAGATTATTCTTCAACCAATTTTGACAACAAAAGGATATTTACTTTAATTTACCCCTTTCGACTTATCTTCAACCAGTTTTGACAACAAAAAGATATTTACTTGAAATTACCCCTTTCGATTATTTTTCTACCAATTTTGACAACAAAAATGTATTTACTTAAAATTACCCCTTTCGATTATTCTTCAACCAGTTTTGATAACAAAAAGATATTTACTTTAAATTACCCCTTTCGACTATTCTTAAACCAATTTTGACAACAAAAAAGATATTTACTTTAAATTACCCCTTTCGACTATTCTTAAACCAATTTTGACAACAAAAAGATATTTACTTTAAATTACCCCTTTCGATTATTCTTCAACCAATTTTGACAACAAAAAGATATTTACTTTAAATTACCCCTATAGATTATTCTTCAGCCACTAATGACAAGAAAAGTACTACAAGTTCACTTTTTTCAAAGACATCTATGTTTCATGTTTCTCTGCGTATAGAATATGATTAAAAATAGCTCAACATGTAAATTGGAATGTTTTAAAAGAAAACCATCGGTAATTTGTCATCAGTGTAATTAAAGCCTTTATTTTTTTGACTTAATTTATATGTAACTATTATAATAATTAGAACAATCGTTTAGTTCAATTGGACAATGTGTTTATGTCTAGATATATTTTCTGTTTTAAAGTATAGCCTTCGACTCTTATTTGATACCATAATATTTATATTGACATAAAACGCAACACATTATTTGTGTATTTAATCATTCGTTGTATACTCAGTATTCGAAACGGTTAACATGTTTTGTTTTATTATTGGCGTTATTGAAATTTTCCAGTGTATACGTGTGGACACTGGGGAGATAAATTAAATATATTGTCCTCTTTTTTGCATAGGGTATGTCCTTACGGTTATATAATATATTTTAAAAAATTCTTATCTGTATTATTATTATTCCTTCCATACACAATAAGAAAATCCAAATATTAACAAATCAGTTATTAGAACATATTTTTCTTTATAATTTTTTTAAAAAATTTGATTTCGATGTAAAAAAAATCACAAAAACAAAACAACTTTTACATATTTTAACATGTAACAAGGTTTTACATTTCAGTAGATTGCTGTTATGTTCCCCAGTTGATTTATTGTCTATATGTGTTAATGTGGTACATATAGCAAAGGATAATTAGAAAACACATGTATATTATCCAGGGCTTGGCTAGCTAATAAAACAACAAGCATACATCAAAAGTATTTAATCACCTCCATTTACTAACAGAGACGCTCCGATACAAACAACATCTAATTGTAATTACAACAAACAAATGTTTGCTGGAATTAATTGCTTTATTATTGCAGTAGAATTCACTTGTCACCTCTTAAAATAGACAGTAATGTTTTTGAGTTAATCCTAGGTATACAGTTAAGGTATACAATAGTTGTGATATCCCTGGGACCATGTTTGGAATTATTTGTACTTAATTCACTTGGCATGAGCTTACCTTTTCCAATATTAAATGTAAGTACGTGCACATTAAACATAGTGCATTGTAGGTAAATGTTGGTTCTTTTCTCCTGTTTACATTGGGCTTATTAATTCATCCCTAATATCCGAAGCGGAATCAATCTTATTGCTGTGTTCAGTTAGTACTTATGGTTGATTTATTTATTCAAATTATTATCCACTGAAATTACAAATAATGCCCAATAATATTCTTTCACTAAAACATTAATTTGGCATTAAAGTGAATTCATACAAAGACATTTTGGATTATATTATTGTGATCTATATATCCTAAATTGTGCTTTTGCACGCATTGGACATATAAGTTAATGCTAAGTCTTACAAACCTTTGTTTTTGTTTTGAAACAATGTATAAATTATGCATACATTACTATTGGGTTCGGTTGATTACCTCTGACACCTATTTTTTCGTTTTCATTTTCAAACCTTTCGCATGTAAATGTTTAACGCTGACTTTCGGTCGTATTCCTGTAAGAATCGTCCCAGTTAAACAATTTATATATTTGCTGATAATTTATTTACAAAACTGTAGTGCATTCACTTTGTATGTAAATAAATAGTTAAATGTTTATACTTTGTAATAGGAAGATTTAAAAATGCTCAAACATTGCTGACAAAATGGTTAACAATTGTATTCTCGTAAGCTTGTAAAACATGGAAGCTAACCTTGAAAAAGACATGCAGTATTCTTATATTAATGTTAACATGAAGAATTAATCAGGAAAATCGGCAACATTTTAGCGTGTGAAAAATGTCTAAAATGTTTTACATCTGCATCAATATGGAATTCGGGCTTCAGAAAAAGTTACATACATTCACGCTTGCTTTTATAATCTGATTCGAGAACTTGGAACAGCTATGGTAGATCTTCTCGCCGAATTTGATAATCGAAAAGCACATAAACAAACCGGCTATACATTTTAAGTTATAAAATAACAGAAGACAGGTATATAACATTCAACATCTAGCTACTTAACACTGGAAAATTTGAGCCAGGTATATTTTTTAAGGCTCCTTCTCGATACGGCTATTCCCCCCCCCCCTCTCTCTCTCTCTCTCTCTCTCTCTCACACACACACACACACACACACACACGCACACACACATAAATGATCACGAGCAAAAGAGTTGTACTAATCAGCATAAGAAGACAATGGAATGATAAACAATAACGAGCTAGACAAAGTATTTTACGCAATCATTGCAGGTGAAATGTCAGTTTAGATGCCGTTTGACCGTTATAGGAATGCAAAGTATTAATAAGGGCTGACGGACTGTTGTTGTATTTTACATCGTCCACACGCGCAAGCAAACGATATTGTAGTAAAATAGTATTTACGCATATCTTTTATATTCTGTAATAATACGAGTTTGGTTGTGCGTATCCAAGTTCAAATATGTTTTGTTAATGTTTGTAGATAGGTTTAATTTTTTTGGTTAGAGAATGTATATTTGATCGAACACAAAAGTCAAGAAAATGTACTCCTTTGCACGAACTCCAAACCCACACTTCAAACACTGGCAAGTCTTCTTTCTCTTGCAGATTCATTCAATCCGTTGTGAACTTCACCGGTTGAGGGCACGTTTTAATGAAAAACCTGAGAAACATCTATCGATAGATTGAACGTCTTTAATAAAATATTAGCGGAAGTTTTAAACGGTTAACGCAGGAAATTACTCTCGATATCATGGCGGGAAATCACGTTACTACTAATGATGAAAGTCAACAGTCCTTTATAAGCTTACAGAATGCAGTTGCATATATGATCTCAAATCCTCGTACTTTTAGTACAAATCAACCTCTTGCAGCAGGAAGTCACCCGCAGACAATGGGTAACAATGACTGCCAGGCACAAAACAGATATGTCGGTGAGGGACAACCGTATCAGATGGGGGAGGACACTGAAATACAAGGATCATCCAGAAGAAATTACACGCATAGACAACAACAATACGAAAACATTAATGTTCAAAGACAAAGGCATTCAGCAGAAGGATACGAGCAAATCAGAAATGAATTGGCAGAAAATAATATTACATTGGTAACCGACAATGATCTGCAAAATGATTCAATGGAGAATCCGTCAAATAGTGGTAAGTGTCTCAAGCATCTCCATGCCTCATCATACAAGTACAATTCACTATTGTCACCACCAAACATCACCACCACCACCAACAACAATATGCACATTCACAATCATGCTTTGCATAGACCATACTACAGTTCACACTTGATGACTGACTTTTGTTATTGAAGAATATCATCACCACCGCCGAGATCAACATGTACAGTTACAGTCATCGGTAAATTACATTTACCGATCGTGTCAGTGTGTTCCATGTGACTGGCTAGTGTCCTCACCGTGGGCATGGACACAAGCAAGTCATCGAAAGGACACTTGTATAGGACTACACAGATCTGCGGACACGTACTGGATATGTCAAAACATACTTGTTTATGTCAGCAAAACAAGGAATTGTCCATATTTTCTGAACATATGACAAATTCTAAGCTTATTCTGCTGACGCACATGTAGACATGTGTCACATATAGCGTCGTTGAAAAATTGTAAATATTTTATTCGTATTATTGAAATTATGATTTATTGTTTATGCAAAAGATAATTTTGTAATGTGACTGAAGTGGTTTTTGTTAAAGTATTACTTTCATCACAATTCCTCGAACGAAAAGAAAAACGCATTATATATATATATATATATATATATATATATATATAGCTTGCGATACTTTATTTTGTTTTCCGCCATATCTACACATGGGGATTATAGTCTTGCACACATCCAGTCCATCGCGTCCTGTGACTTCAGTCCTGTCTTTCAAAAATGTATTTTCCGTTCAATACTTTTTGAAGGGCTTAATGATATACGGTAATAAGCTTTGGATTCGCTGGCACCCTTTTTGACACATGTTTGACTTAGAGAATTGCCTTATTTTTCCCTCTGTGCTCAAAAAAATCTTAAATAACTTTACGGATTTAAATTAAATTGAATAATTCTTTATATTAAGAAGACCAATTTCAAATTAATTGTCACCGTTTTGAAAATTTTGTTGGCTACGTTATGGCCGATGCCAATTTAGAACTTGACCTTTTCGTTTTATGTGCTCAAGAAATGTTGAGGATTTCATAAATAGAAATAAAAATGAGTATAAGACTTTGCATGAATAAAACACATGTCAAAATAGATTTTTCACTCTTTGTTAAGTGATGCGTTATAGAACCCTTTCGACTAGGAACTGTGCACTTCATTTTCGCTGTCATAGCTTCTAATTGACAGCCGTGGATTCAAACCAGGTCTTATGTGAAGCTTTATATGAAAAACACCAAATTCAAGTAAATGTTTAACTTTAAAATTGTTATATTTCAATTTCCTTTTGAGATATGACACCTATTTGACATCGAAATTAGCCCTTTGATTGAGTCATATGGGGGGATGGCATCACAGGTCTATGGATTAACTCCCAGTCTGAATTATTTTTTAAGATTTGAGACTGTTTGACAGCACGCGCTTGCATGGCTAACGATTCACTATTCAGTTTAGTGCATATTTCGTGTCAAAGGGAGATAAAATCAGATTCAATTTTGTTATAGACGATTAATTTTGTATTGGTGTAGTTTGTAGAAGATAGTTAATCAGACACATCTGAATTGTTCGTTTTATAACTTGAGAATGATTGATTTTCTTTTACCACAATGCTAATAATAGAACCCACACAAAACTTGCGGCGGTAATAATACTATTCAAACACAAAACAACGGAGCTGTTGGGGATACAGAGATTAAATCCACCTCTCGCATGAAGATCACATAATAAACACGTTGATTAAAGCGCATTTCTCACTCGAATTACTGTTTTTGTTCAAGTGCAAAGACAGTAATCGCGAGTGACACATATTTCAGCTGAAACGTTACAACTCAATTTTAAAAAAGACGGTTCTTAACGATCGCTGACATTTAGGAAGAATTGAAATTTTAGTTTGAAGAAGAGTCTAAATGAATATTTATACTTCTAAACTGTCACCTTTTCATTATGACTGGTATATGCTTTACAATGCTAAAAGAGGGGGAAGAAGGTTTATGCACTATTTGGAACTACTCTGCCAACACCATTTGAAATTTAAACGTCAGAACGTATGGCTTTGTTTATATGGTATAAAATTGACCAAAAAGGGTCAACAAGATCTATAAAGTTCCTAACACGTTATTCGAGGGGCATCTGTGCAATGGCAGAATGAAATAGTAGTAGTTTGAATTAGACTGGCATGCACGCTGTTTTTGTTGACGACATGTATTTTATTTTTTGGCAGATGACTTGGCTCTATTACACATACAAAATAATATCATGTTGGATAGCTATCGCCTCCCGGCAGGAAGCCGCATCAGAAATCCACGGTACCAAACCTTCAACAACCGACTCAGAACCTTCATCAACTGGCCAAGTCATCTTACCCAGACACCGAGAGAATTAGCACAGGCCGGATTCTACTCATTAGGTTGGGCATTATTTCATTTTGTAAAGAACTGTTAGTATTGCTACTTGATTTTCTTTTACCAGAATGCTAATAATAGAAACCACACAAAACTTGCGGCGGTAATAATACTATTCAAACACAAAACAACGGAGCTGTTGGGGATACAGAGATTAAGTCCATCTCTCGCATGAAGATCACATAATAAACATGTCTCGACGTAATTAGCGTATTCACGTCTGAACTACTTTATGTCGTAACATGGAATCCAATAAGCAACTCTGAAAGTGATAAACGCCGTACGTTCCTAATTTTTAGATACCCACTTCTCTCTCTCTCTCTCTCTCTCTCTCTCTCTCTCTCTCTCTCTCTCTCTCTTTCTCTCTCTCTCTCTTAAACAATTTAATCGGATGGCTTGATTCTTGTTAATATTGTTTTAATTCTTGGAAAGCACTGCGTTTGGATTTGAAAAAGAGTTAACATTAAAATGATAGCCAAGATTTTGTTTTTTTTAAATAAGCAAAATGTGACTTTTTTATCAAGAAAAGGATGATGTCGTCAGATGTTTTGCTTGTGATGGAGGCTTGAAAAACTGGGAACCGGAAGATGATCCCTGGATCGAGCATGCGCGCTGGTTTTCTGCATGTGATTATTTACGACACGTCAAAGGTGACGAATTTATTCGACTTGTCTGTATTATGGACGAGGATACAGACACAGAGGTAAAATAACATTTCATTATCTTTTGTAACAAATAAATGAAAATCATCGAACATAAATAATTGAAATTAGACCGGTAATTTTAATTTAGTTTTGGAATTCAACTAACCGAATATGATAAATACAATGGCAATATTGGTGCCGTATATCGTACCACTATTCCTATCATCATACGCTCTCCATATAAATCGCTTCTTCATTAATGTGTGAATCATGCAATGAAATACACAATTCATTATTGTCTTTGACTTTGAGCAAACATTATTGTTTTTTTATGATGCCGTTACGTGCAGAAAGTCGTATATAATATATCATATGAATACTACAGAATCTTGAAGGATATTGGTCCTAAACATTGTTGGCTTCCATTAAAACCAGATTATATATGCCTCAAAATGTCACTTTCAAGATGTATACAAATTAATCCGATGTTGATTGGCGAAATCCGTGGATCAACCCATTTGTGTCGAAAGCAGGAACACACTATTTAATGATGTCATCGTTTTAAAGAGCAGCAGAGAGGGTGAGCTCACCTCTTAATAGAAGCGACGATTTCTCAATCCGAGAGTTAAAATAGATACGCTCCACTTTGAAAGTAAAGACTTCATTAGTCGATAAACGGTTGCAATTATACTTACCTTTTGGACCCTTATTCGAGGTCGTACCCTCTGCTGCTATCCAAATATTTTATCAAGACCGACTCGATATAGTAAATTTATCATTATAAATCAGTGTGGGATACTTTGTGCATGTGAGAATATTTTTAAAAAAACTTAATTATTTGATATCTCCGCTGCATCAAGTCTGATGAATATTTCTCAGCGTGTGTGTATAAACACCATTAAATACAGCTAAAATATTACAGTTGTATCTAATCACTTTAGATATGTGTGTGTGCCACTGAGTAACATAAATCACATCAGTATTTTATATCTGCCTCTAGAAAATATTCTTGCCGGATTTGATTGTTTATCCAGTATTACATCATCGTTCACAATTAAATTATTAATAAATCCATCAAGGTCATCCACCGACGGTGCATGATCAATATTAGTGATAAAGTTAATAATATTAACACCATTTCCATTTATCGTCTTTGCATTTTCATTCAAGTCTTTTAACAGTTCGTGGCATCGCTGATCATCCACAAACAGAGCAACTAAATACAGCTTATCCCATTTCAACCATCTCATAATTGAATCAAGTAGCAGTTGCGTTTTACCACACGATATTATCAAAATTAGTAGACGTCAGATAACTTAAAAATACGCTTTGATTGTCATTGACGTTGCAAGTAAACATAAAGAAGCAGAGCCGTTGTCAAAAAAGACAGCAACAGAAGTTGTATTAAATTTTGAACGAATTTATCAACGAGGACCCTTGCGATGGCCACAACTTTTACAGGTCGATCCTGGCAAGGAATTTCTTGATGTAGTATCATTTCTGAAGAAAAAACATAATGTCAAAACTAGGACATACCGCAATTTATTGTGATTAGGCAATCGTTTAACGATCTAACTGAACTCTTGCTGAGCGGCTATTGGGATATCAGTATGCGAAGGGAATAATTCAGGATACGAGATCTCGAGCATGGGTTGCAAGATTACCAAGTTTGATAGCTGCATTAAATAATGAGGATACTCAAAGAACTTTTGAAACCAAATAATGCAATCAAAAAGGTAATATATACCAATACAAGGACGTGAATTTTCAAAACAAGCAGTATTAGGTAATATTATTGTAAGATACTTGTATGAGCCGGGTGAACCTGAAGGTGGTAATAAAGGAGCGACTGATCCTATCTGGAGTAGTACGACACATACAATTTCCAGCGTGGAGGGATCTACGAGTAGACTTGCAATATATAGATTAGATTAAACCATTCCTCAAAGTGGATTTGTATGTGAACAATTACAAGCAATACACGAGGATATATAATTACCACCACGATTACTTAACTAGCGCTAGCACATGATATTTTCTTTCATAATATGCTTTGTTAACACCATTTCCTGGTTTGGAATTTTTACTCAGTATGGCAATTGTGTCGCTATGAAATACCGGATCACATTTGTTTCTGCTAGTGCAGTAAATGTTACTGTGAAACAGTATTTCGATTATGGAGATAATTAATGATACTTGCCGCGCGTTTGTCGTTCTTCGTAGCATCGGTACCATCAGTGATTTTGATCGTTGACCATACGTGAGATAGCCATCTTTGCTAAATTCCTTCTTGGCATCGTGAATTTTATTAATCAAATTTTTATTCTTCGGATCAACCAGAGTTTTTATTGGTAAGTTAAGAGACATTCCATCAAGACTAAAATTATATTGAGAGGGTTTGGTTTCGGATAATCTCTTAAACTCCTCCGTATTATATTTGAAACAAATATTTAAATAAAAATCACTCTATATACTATGACTCAAACAAAGAATTAGTGCAGGTGGTTGATGATTGGCTCCTTAACATCTTTTAATAAATCTTGTGTAAATGAATACTGCGGACATCATTTCCAAAGTGTACAACGAGAAAGTTTAGGATCTAAATCGTGTTTACGATGTGGTGTTAGAGTTAGAGGAAAAACACAATTGTGTTTGCAATGTGGTGGTAAAAGATAAATATCACTTAAAAAAGTATGATAAAAAATATAAACAGAGATACTGCTATAAAAAGTTTAGATGATTGTCTAGATTCTCAAAGTAATAATTTAGACAAATAATGATTCTCTTATTTTTTGGAGTAAAGTGAAATAAATCTGTTATACTGTTTATCCGTAAATTGCAATTCTTTTTGTCATCGTAATTAATTAATTAACCATCTGTGTGATAATTATTAGCAATAAATAAAATAATTGTATAATAGAAGGATATTTATAGTTTCTAATATACAAATAAAATTAAGACAAAACACGCTGTGTTATAGATGCAGATTTCAATGTACCTTGTCTAATACAGAAATATATTGTATTTACAAACACATTATTGGTATGTTACAGAGACAGATTTAAACCTATAATTACAATCTTACAATTATTTTCAGAAACACATTATTTTCCTATTATATAGATATATGCGTGTTGAAACGAGACAATTACTATCATAATATTAATTTTATTCACCAGTGACAAAATAAATATTATGTTGATGACCAGAATTATATATATATATATATATATATATATATATATATATATATATATATATATATATATATATATATATATATATATATATATATATATATATAGATGAAACGATAAAAAGAACACAAGATTATAGTGTTAGTGATTTTCCTGCCATTGCCGAAGATTATTATACCACACCTATTTCAGAGTTATCATATTTTCAAAAACACAATATCAATCTGTAACAAACTGTAAATATATAATAATTTCTTTATATACATTTGTCGATTAGAATTTTAGCTCATTGCTAGAGAGGCTGATTCTCACACTTGGGGTCAGTGGTTCCAGTCTCAGCGTCGGATATATATTGACGGTTGTGTAATAGCGGTTTTTCTATAAAGTAAGAGGCCCAGCCCAGGCTCGAAACAAAAAAAAACACCCTTACAATCATCATGTCACCTCTTAGTGGATGATCCTTGTGCATAATCTATGGTTGGATTTCGGGTGTGTGTATGTGGTAAAATCTGCGAGCGTAAAGAATGGCTCATGTGTATGCTATGTGTTGTCCTTTATTAAGAATGTCTGTATCCTTCTTGACTTGCTAGAATGTCATATGGCAACCTTGGAGTTAACATAATGAAATTGTGTGTTCTCTGTAAATCTCCTCCAAACTTACCCTTTTGAGCTTGTTAGACTGTTGTTTGACAGGCAAGGTGTTCACATAAGGGGTTGTGTTTCGATTGCCCTGAACCTGCTAAGATGTAATAAGACAGTTTAGGGGTTCATATGGGGTTTTGAAGGTTGTGATGTCCTATATATGTGACTTCTGGACATTCTAAAATGTTATAAGGCAACTTTGGGGTTCAAATGAAGATCTGATGTGTATTTAAAGTTATATTTATTAGATCATGAAAATATTAATGATATAATTTCTGCTATTACAAATTTAAAATATGAAGGAAAACGATTATCTGATAATTTAAATCCTGAAAAAGTTCTTTCTGTTTTCGAATACTTGCAAGAGCTTAAATCCGGAGATGGATAGACTATTCCGTCAGAATATAAATGTATTAAGGAAATTCAAGAAGCTGCCCTTGCTCTTTAGCGGATGATATAGAATTAAAGAGAATGATACCTCTTTTTAACGCAGTAGAGAAAGTTATAATACAGCTATTTCGCGACTATGAAACAAAAAAGATTATAAGCACATGTGTAAGACAAAAAAAGTACAAGGTTGTATTTTTTGTTTTCCTATATTATAGTCAGATAGAACCGTTATTTCATCATTCTAGCCCTTCTATAACAGAGAAAGAACTCTCATAAATATATCTTGTTCATTAATTCTTTACATGTGCAATATTTATTTAAAAATCTTTGTCTTTCAGATTTATGTTACATTCTGATTATAATATTTTTGTTGTATTTCTTTGACAAATCCGAGGTTTTTAGTCAAGATTCATGGTTTATTTTACCTGTTCTTGTCGTTTGTTACAAAGAAAAATCACAATTGTGAGGGTCAAGCTTCGAGCGATTCTCTAATTGATTTTATGGTCTCTATGATCTTTTGTCTTTATTTTGTTATTGCCCTCAAAATTTAAGAAATCCTGACAAATTTTACACACGAGAAACAATAAAATACATCTAATTTTACGCTGAGGTTGCAAAGAACAAAGATCAATAATTTTATGTAGAGATTCAGTTGTAAATTTTCTCCTGATAATTCCAATAAATTACCGATTTGGTTAGTAAGTTTGAAATTTATTCTCGTCAATAATGAATTATGACTTCGGAGATAAAATGAGTTAATAGGTTCGTGTTCAATCAAAAAGGCAATAGGTAACTGAGGGGAGAATGTACACAAAATATTTCCTTGTTGAGCCTGATTTTGATTTCCAATATTTTTCTGATAACTTCCATCAAATACACCATATACAAGATTGAATGTGATCACATTTGTTATATTTACGATTACCGTTGATATACGTCTACCACCTCCGTATGAATCATTATTGTATCGAAGAACAGCGGCCAATGGTGATAAATTTCTCCATGCAGCGAGTATTTTAGGAACGTTTTCGTTGATAAGATTACCGAGTGTTTATTTTGTTGATCGGATGGAAGTGATGTTATTACATTACATATTATGTTCGTAATTCTGCCCCAGTTATTTTATTATAGTGATAAAAAAAAAACGAATACGGATCATCCCAAATCATGATCTTTAAACATTTATTTCATTATTACGAATTTGCCGATTAATGAACTCCATATCGTCAATAATCCGATTCAAATGCCGGATCGTTTTAAATATATTGTTGTTTTGATTCATCAGAATAATATTGTGGAATACTAACAAATAAATTGTGTAATCTATCTAATTCTCGTTAAACTCGGGTTCAATTCCTTCCTTAAAACTCTTAATATCTTTATCGTTTACAATCAATTTAAACTATCGCCTTGTGGTATTAGTCGTAAATAAATCCCAGATCCTTTGTTGTATTTTTTCGCCATGAAGTAAAGCATGGAGAAATTAATTTTTTTAAAATATCGTTTTCCTGTACTCTGGTTCCGTTATAAAAAGTTTCATATCTGTCGTAAAGTCATCCCGGGTTAGTTCTGGTGGTCCCTGATAAACCGGTGGAATGTCAGGGCAACCTGAAACAGTTATAATTGATGACTGATAAATATCAACGGCATATTCTTGGGAAAATATTTTATCGCTGCTGATAATGTTGGTTCGTGAACAGTAATAGCTGTTTTTGATTCGTTTCCTGCAATAAATTTAGTTATGCGCTTAAATTCATAACTGATCGGTTCTATTTGATAACTCCCTGTTGGTATCCCAATACCGATTCAGTCAGGTGTTCCATCTGGTTTATTTTTATTTGCAAATACCAGTGAATTATTTAACTGTAGACTCCCCGACTGATCTCGACCGGATATTTGGCCAACCGTAGTTCATTCGTAACTTAGCAAGTGCAATTTCCTTTACTGGAATGGCAGTTGGACAGTTTACGCAAATTTCAGGGTTAATTAAATTTATTGATATCATTGTTGTCTTTGGGGGAGTTGTATTAACTACAGTATGTTGCAATAGTTCTTGCGACATTATTATTATATTTTTCTAAATCAGACGTCAACATTATTATTATTATTATTATTATTATTATTATTATTATTATTATTATTATTATTATTATTTAAATCAGACCTCGTTGCCTCGCCATAAATCTGAATCATTCCAGTGAACTAGCTATCTGATATTATTGCGTCGTTAAGGCCTGATGCTAATCAGCGAGGATAATTTGGAATATGCTTCAGCCGTTCTATGTAACTTTATTATATACTCGTGCAATTTATTCTGGCTGCACGTGGATATGCTTTTTGCAAGTATATTAAGAACACCAGTGATTTTTTTTACAGCTACTGATGTGATCATAATTGATGGTGTTATAGCTGATACCAATATACATGTTAAAGCAATAACAGCTCAAACTGAATATACGATTATATCAACGACGACTACACGTCTACAATATTTTTTATTTTTACTGTGTACATGTCAATGATAATTTTTAGTTTAGTTTGTAATTCACGCACTTGATTGTATCACTATCGTTGTACATTGATTGGAGAGCTCATTATATTATGAGCTTAAATTAATTACAAATTTTGTATACCATGTGAGTGACGCTGATGCCAAATCACCACCTCTGGAGGCTATTCTACATGTTTCAGTTGACCCATTGTCTATTATTACACTGACATTATTAACGTCGGTGGATATACTTCATGATACATTAAGCTGTATAGGTGAATCATCGTTAGTTTGTATATACCTCGAACAGATGCGGTAGCTTAAACTGTGTTATTTTGAGCTGTCCAGGCGAAAGATCCCCACTGTATCGAGTATACGGCATTGATATTTTGTTTATATGGCATTTGAACCTTATCAAATTTTTCAGCAATAGCAGGAAAATCATTGGCAATATTATCCTGTGTTCGTGTAATCGTGACAATGTTTGTCTTGACACCAGAAAGTTTCATAACAGCGTTCAGCGGAGTACAAAAAAAATTATTTGTGATTTCATCCAATTGTATAAAATTTCTACGAAGATTTGCAAACGAGATTACATGAACGTCATACTCGGCCCGCAACGTTGATCGTTTGTTGTCTACGTGCTGTAGTTAACGTCGACATATATATTTTGTTTTCGCGTCCTTGTCGGATAATTGATCTCTAAGTACGGATATAATATTTTCGTTCATAATAAGTTCGTCTTTCATTGTATCACCGGATTTTTCTCCGTGAATATTATGCGATATAGTTGACATAAGAACACCGGATATAATTTTGCCGTTATTATTAAATGCGGCTATTGTGTTTTCGGTTACTGCATTAATTCTGACGACAATGTCCCGCAATAAAAGATTACCCGTTTTTATTTTTTTTTGCTTACCCATTTCATTTGCATCTACATTTTCAAGATTTAGTAATTCGGATATTTCATCGTTAATGATTTTTTAAAACTATTTTTTGATATTGTGTTAGTTGTTTTATTTGTTTCGAGAGAGATCTCTCGTAGATATCTACCATTATAATTTAAGATCTATTTAAAACGATAGCGATTACTCGTAAATTCTTATACGACTTGATTATGTGGTTGGATTCATTTTGATAGAGCATCAAGTACAGCAAATACTTCTCAGCCGCATATTGGAGGGTCAATTAGTTTCTGTGTTGGTAATGTCTATGTGGATCAATCGGGAATGCGGTCCAGTGAGTTCCAGGTCTATTGAAATTATCGAGATTAATAATGTCGTTTTCAATATTGTATGGAAGTTGTGGCAACTGATCTCGCATGAAAACACCTCTAAAGTTTAAAAAAAAACTTTAAGCAGCATCAATTAAATAAATATTTGACATTGGTGTTATTAAAACTTCCTTGGTAGTCTCAGACCTTTTCCGTACCATGAGTGGGGAGTCCCTGTTAGCCTAGACCTTTTCCCTTTCTTATATACTTTTCCGGTTACTTTCTTAATGCCATTTATGCCGTTGTTCCGAAAGCCCCAACCTGCGGCCCTCGCGACAGTTCGGGCAGTAGCAGCTATCAGCGCTGGTATTGTTGAGAGGAGTCGAAATATACCACCTGATATAGTAATGTCGGACATGGCGCCCGTGGATAGATTAATTCTTATTCTAGTCTTGTCATATTTAGCATTATTGAATTTTCACGCTGGCGTTATGTCAACGATAATTTATTTTTAGAACCTGTAATCTGACTACTTTAGCGTTATTGTGGTTCCGAATATTTTCACTGAGGCGGTTTGTAGTTTTTTAATCTGACCTGGAGTCAGAGTAACATTTAAATGATGATATGACATTAATAATATTACTAGTGATCTAATTGTGTTGCAACGTTTCTGCTGGTGCATCAATGACTCTCATTCGTCCATCAGCACATTTAAGTAGCATCGATTTATCGCTGAGTATAACAGCTATTGCTCTGTAATCAGCAATAAGGGGGGATAGGGGTTGGAGCAACCGGAAGAGTTACACGAGCTCGGAAGTGTATATCAATCACGGTCTGCCTGGTTAAATCAAGATGTCCCAACGAAAAGTAATCAATCGGATAAGATGTTGTAAAAATCTAGTTGTGATATTTGCAGACCGGTATCTATATTCTGAGCACGTCCTATAAATGTCTTCAAACAATGATATGCACATGGTACTTGGATTAGTCCAAAATTAAGTAAAATATCTTGCCATGATTCTTGATGGCCGTTTATTCTTAGCGAGAACTCAGAATCTATAAGTTGATCAAATATCATATTGCTCCGTGTTTTCGAATTTATTCGTGTATAATCTTGTAGCGCAACAAACGTATGTCGTGGCGCATAAACACCTTGTTGTTATGCTCTAAATACTATCTATCATTCTTGTTAGCCATGATATTAATGATTTACCACCTGAATCAATGAATGATAATAATTTTTTTTTCTTCAGTGATTGAACGGGTCATTGCCGGCATCCACAGTGAGAGTTTTGATTAATACTACTTTACCAGCATCGCCTACATGTCGCTATACAGCATCATTATCATCACTTATTCGTACGAGTACAACCGTATGCTTGGCTCCAAAAGTAACCTTTCTAACATTTCTGCCAAAACTAAAACTATGAGTGGAATTGCACATGAAAATTTTCTACGATTACCTATATTTACGTGTTATAAATCCTAAATTGTACTCCGAATTAACATTAATAAGCATATCTTACACATTAACATCAGCAGCTGGATCAGCACTGTCGTCTCCCAACATATTTACTGTAATCAGGATAATTGGAGCCATCTTTGTGAAACATCATTGTCGTACCAGCTGATCTTGTATAATCATTAGAATTTCTTGTTAGACCAGTTATCGTTGTAGCAACATCAACATATTTTTAATCGATTTAATATTTCTTCCATCAATCATATATATATATATATATATATATATATATATATATATATATATATATATATATATATATATATATATAGCGCTATCAGCAGTGCCATAATCTCGTTGTTAACAAAACTGACTTTGAGAGCACCTCATATTCTGTTTCATCTGTTTTTATAATTTCACCCTCTACTTCGATAAATGTTTCAGCGGGTAGTTAATATCTACTTGTATCCTGAACTTGTCGTTAAATTCTGCTTCGTTGATTTGACTGTCTTGCGTCATAAGAATAAAATCGAGAATCGCGTATAGATTTATCTTTGAGAACCGGTGAATCTATGTCGAATGCTGGGGCAGATACACGTTTAAACATTTTATTCTATATTTCTCGATTGAAATCAATGTTGCCTACGAAGTCTACCTCCGGTAAAGCTAGTATTTATACTATGTTCTGCTTCTTGATTCATCAAAGCTGCTAGTTTTTGATCCGTGGCTTGGTTTATTACTTTACTGACATTCGCGGGCATATTTTCAGTAGATGGTAATTTTACTGACGGTAGTTTTCGTTGTATAAATCGCGCTAGTCTATCCTTGGCTGCAGAAAACGCATTTCCAGCAATATTACCAATAGCACCAGTAGCTTTTTCACTAATAGCACTAACAGCTTTCTTTGATAATTGTTTGGCGATTATAGCTATTTTGGGAGCCATTCTTGCAAATAACACTTGAATAATTGAATAACATTACCAAGACCATCACTGTAAGTTGCTTTATAAACTGATAATCGTTAATTTGTTACTCTAAACATTACATGTCCACAGTGTCGTTGATGTATGCGCATTCTTATTTGTTATCCATTCATCTATTCAGACAACTTGTCACTAGATAATTATCACCGAGTTCATCGATAAGTTCCCGGGAAATGCTAATATCCATGATACTGCCTTGAAATAATCGTCGACAAATATCAGCGGCTTCATTAATTATTTACCAAGAATTATGTCCAACTCGTTTTCCTCCAATGAGAATTTCTAATCGTGCTATATTGGAAAAAAGCATTTTTAGGACAATAAATAAAACCACTTTCTCCTGACGTATTCAATGTAGAAATACCACTTCCAGTAGCACCAGTGTCAGGCGGACAGGATTTGTGGGCCATAGGAAATATTCTTCAGTAGGCCCCTATGAATTACAAATTGTAACGGTGGTGTGCCATTATTCCTTATGGGCCCGAAGAATTTGATCCTAGCTGAGATACAATGTCTACGGCCCTGATGCGTTCTCCTTCACAAGAGAAGCGCTCCGGTGGCCAAGTGGTTAGAGCATCCGCCGCGGAAGCGAGAGGTTGTGGGTTCGATACCCGGTCGAGTCATACCAAAGACTTACAGAAATGGTACGAAGAGCAGCCTTGCTTGGCGCTCAGCATTAAGAGGTTATTGCTACGACTGATCGGCCTGGTGTCAGGATAATGTGACTGCATGGGACATCTTGTTACATGTCTGCGGCATGATGCCCCAGTGCTAGACATCACTACAAACTGCCTCACTGCAGACATCGTAGCGATATGACTGAAAAAATGTTAAAGCTACGTTAAAAATCCTAATCAAACAAACAATCAAACAATCAAATCCTTCGCAAGAAGTGCCTTTTGGCGGTAGTAGCCGCGGTGATTTATTGATTAGAATGCTATACTCAAGATCGAAAAGTTGCGGTATCAAATCATAACGTGAGATAAACCTCTGTCAGATACCGTGCTGTGTCTTTGAACAAGTTGGGCAAAGCTCTGTGCTTCAGTTATCTTCGTACTAAATATCATGCTTGTATTGTTTTGCCGTAAACACTAAACGAAACTTCCTTGTTTTTCAGGACGAACCAAAATCGTCAAATGACGAGGAAGAGACGACTAGGTTTTTACAGGCTCTGAATTTAGACGGTGGTCAAGGTAAGTGCCTTATGTCATAGATATCAAATTTGCTCATCAAAGGACTTTAAGTTTGAAATTCACACAGTCAACATAATACTCAAACTCATGGGAACCGTGAGACGTTTGAGAATCTGTTTTGCCTCATTCCTAGGCTCAAATCTTTTTCCATTGTGTTACAGTTTTCTAATCTGCCCACACATACCGGAAAATAAAATGAAAAAATAAAAATAAAATATTTTTAAAAGTCCGCCAAACTAATCAGTCGCAAACGTTTTCGATGTTCATAAAATGATGTATGGTTTCTTTTCACAAAGTTTTCATATTGCTAACCCATGCCTAAATATACTTCCATTTTTCAATTTTCTTGTTAGGAGCAAGTATAGTTTTGACATGGTCAAAACATTGTCTGTCTGTCTGTATATGTATGTATGTATGTATGTATGTATGTATGTATGTATGTATGTATGTATGTATGTATGTATGTATGTATGTATGTGCATGTGAACACATACATACATACATACATACATACATACATACATACATACATACATACATACATACATACATCCATCCATCCATCCATCCATCCATCCATCCATACATACATACATACATACATACATACATACATACATACATACATACATACATACATACATAGACAGACAATGTTTTGACCATGTCAAAACTATACTTGCTCACATACATACATACATACATACATACATACATACATACATACATACATACACAGACAGACAATGTTTTGACCATGTCAAAACTATACTTGCTCACATAGATACACACATACATACATACATACATACATACATACATACATACATACATACATACATACATACATACATACATACATACATACATGCTCATCATATCTGTCTGTTTTTTTAAAGGTAAAACAGATGCCAGCGTTCTAGATGCAGACTGTGCCCAAAGTGTCATCCAGACTGGTTTCTCTGACATTGCCACTGTTAGAGCTATTAATGATCTTCTGAAAGCAGGTGATAATTTTCATTTTAACTAAATACAAAATTTTAAACAATATTTTCAATGAAATACTGTGAACAATATTTCCATAATTTGTATCTTTTTTTCCTTTTTAGAAGAAAACCATTGCAATATAATAAATAAATAAATATAAATAGCAATACATTATTGTTGCTTAATTGCAATTTACACTCGCTTATAAAGAAACTCGTACAGGTACATGAACGTATATTTTCCCCCATTTTCCATATAGATGTAGATTCTTTTATAAGACTGTATTGGCTTGTTTCATTCTTGTGTATATGGAGTGATTTTTAATTTTAATCAGGAGTTCTGAGTTTTAATCTTGGATGTAATATAAACGTTTTTCATGTAGATTTTGTGACAATTGTTCGTTTATTAAGGTGTATATCTTACCTAAAATTAAGCAATATGACAAAGGCAGTGGCGGCGTGAGGGTTCGAGGTGCATGGGGGCAATGCTCTTTAATGGCGTACATTCTTTGTTACAGTAAACAATTTTTATATAAACCGCTCCGGTGGCCAAGTGGTTAGATCCTCGGCTGAGTCATACCAAAAGACTTACAAAAATGGTTCTAACATATGCCTCGCTTGGCGCTCAGCATTAAGAGGTTAGTGCCAGGATACTGTGACTGGGATGGACATCATGCTACATGTATGCGGCATGATGTACCAGTGCTATACATCACTATAAATTGCCTAACTGCAGACATCGTAGCGATATGACTGAACAAAATGTTAAAAGCTACGTTAAAAATCCAAATGAAACAAACAAACAATTTTTATGGCACTTACCTAGTTCGTACATCATTCCTGTCCAGTCCATCCTAATACAAGTTTTGTCAATAATTATGCCAGATATATTAAAGTGAAGGTAACATGGTATACAAATTTCAGTTGCAAAAATAAGAGAAAAACCCATGACAGCGTCCTTTCAACCGGCGCTTGGGGACAGTTTCTCCCTCCCACCCACTCTCCTCTAACCCAGTTGCCACTGGACAAAGGTCTGCTATTTTGGATTCATTTAAATTGTGTTGATTTACTTTACAAGTTAAAAGATCTGAAACTATTAATAAAACAGGTCGGGAGGAATACGGTTCCCAAGATATATTGACTGTGATACTAGACAAAGAGGAGGAAGAAAACATGCAAAGACAAGAGCGGGAATTGTTATCCAGTACAAGCAGACACATAAATAGTCATCGAAATGAAGCAGGTAAAGAATTGCAGGTCATTTCAATGGAAAAGAGAATGTAGTCGCTTTAACTGTAACACTCGAGATACCTCGAGCAGACAGATATGAGAAAACCGACATAATGTCTGAAAATACACATATTCTCGTATAATAAACTGAAGATTCCTTTAACTGATTCAAAAGGTGATACAAAGGTTCAAATCTTTAATTTGGAATCAAATTTGTAACTGATAATGCTTGCATTTGCTCTCTGGCAACAATAGAGAACTAAGGAAAAGAAAAACAATATACACTGAATTGGCTAACCTGTCAGGAAATCGTTGGCAAAATTGAGATACATCAGGCCACCGTCTCTTAATCTTACAAATCTTGAAATATAATTCAATAAATCTTGTCAAAGTATTTTTAGATTTGGTAATAATATTGATCTAGGCCTCGTAAATCAAAATATGCGATTGATATGACTTGATGGTCTCAAACTAAGTAGCAGAAAGAAGGAAAAAAGTAAGTTTTGTAAATCTTAAAAATTTAATTATGTAACGTATTAAAAATATATGAGGAACTTACATTACTGTGAATTAAATCCAAACATATCCTAATCTTTATATCACACATCCAAAAGAATAAAGTGTTCTGAATGATATCGAGTTCCTGAATGAAATGATGTTCCAACAGACAGTCCTGTATCACACCGATATAGTCCATACCGTCTTCACAAAATTTCACAGTATTGCGACTCCCATGGTTTTAAACTTTTTTACAGAGAAGAGCAAAAACACCCAGTTTTGCACAATTGAACAAGTGGTTTTAGTTTTGATATTCCTCAAAGCAATCCTTTGAAAATTTTGTTGACGCACGTATTTAGGTCAACAAATACTGATTGCCCGAATTCTTCGTAGGTAAGGGACCGACACAATCCACCATTTTTCGACTAAATGGTTCGACAATGCAGACATGATTGCAGATGAGACTTAGGTATCTTCTGACTGGGTTTTACAATGAGTAGTTGTCTTTTGTCACGTGATTAAAATAATGATAATGAGTAACAAAATGAGGATCACTGTGATTCATACTTCTTGACTGATTAATACGAATAGTAAAAGTGACCTCAATAAAAGCCTGTCCAATAAAAGTGTCAGCTTAAGGAGTAATGTCTTTATCATCATCATTCTAAACATCTTTATTCAACGTAGTTCTAGGAACTGTACAAAACGGATATAAATCAAGGATTTCATTTTCAAAGTGTTCGACAAGGCTTGTCAGTTGCAAGTTAATTAGCTAAAACCTTAACTAGCAATAAACGAATACCCTCGCTGAGGAAAGAAATGGCTGATCCAACTGTCACAGGTCCTGAGACGAATTCTAACGACAAATGTACATAATTGAGAGGAACATTAACAAAGTCACACTGTGCTCTCTGAATAAGATCACTTTCATTAGAAGAAGTATTCTAAGATAAAGACAAATCAAACATTTAGGCGCTTCTGTGTCCCTTCAATTTTAATTCGGATAGGATTGTCAGAAGAACGAATAAGTGATATAGAATATTTCGACATAAATGGTTCATCAGTCTTGGGTTCATTTGACCCAACAAACGAATCACTTTTAATACATGACTGTGTCTTTGACTTCTTAGAAATAAGAGCATTTGGAGTAGCTCTGTCTTGATTATGTTCCATTTTTCAATATGTTGCTGTCAGAAATAATGTGCCTTTTCTTCTTGCATCAGGGTTTCCCATCAGTCTTATCATAGGTTTTATTACTACATGTTGTGTCAGATTGAGATTTGGAAGTGCTCATACGAGACTGAAATGGTTTTTTACCACAACAAAACTGCTAAATGAAAGACTTGCTGACAAACGAAACTTTTGCGAGTCAAGGAATAGTCGTCAGCTGTACGGCATCATTTTCTAAATTTTTGCATCAAGGTAGGCATATAGTCACAGTGGAGGCAATTCTTATAGTTTTGAAATAAATGTACATTTTCTCTTGTAAATTTAAAAAATATGTGTTTCTATCTTAATGTTCCTAAACATTTGTCGATACGTCTCAGCTAGCATCTCATAACCTTTTAAGATTCAGTGCTTATGCTGCCAATGAAGCGTATACTTCACGAGCCTTGCCAGAAAGTATACTTTGTAAATAAAGAGTCCTATGCTCTCATGGTCAGTTCCAACGTTTACTTTTTTCAAAAGGAGGAAATTATTTATCTACTTCCTTTTATTTAAAAGGGGATATTAACCTAATAGTTATGACAACATCTACAACTGAATTTGTGTGCAAAGGGAGTCGTGGTGTGTTTTCCACTTGACAGTTCGACCTACTTTAGTCTAAACGGCACTTCCATCTCTTCTTTATCCATTTGCATTTGCCCGTCCTCTCTCTCTGCCTCTTTCTGGAATTATATTTGTACTTGCCTCTTCACTTTCTCTTTCTAAAGCTGAAGCCTTATTAACTCGATCTGGTGTATTAATTTCAATTCTATTAATTTCATTTTAGACCCCGATAGAGACTTTCTGATCAAACAATAAAGCACTTTTATCCAAAAATTTATTTTCCACGAAACACGTGACCAAAAACTATTTTTTATTTCTTTGTTAAAGAAAGCTTCGCTTCAGAAAAATTGTAATGTCTGGCGAACTGGGTAGGAATTAAAATAAAATTCTCCACTTTAGATGACAATGTGCAAGCTTGTTGGTTTCATTATAGGTTTCTAAAATATGTGAAATGATAGAACTTGGAATATGGAACATTCTAAAACAAAATTAATTTAAATATCAAAATATGTAAATCTTTTCTGAAATAAGTTAGACAAATTCGTATCTCAGCAATACCTCAAACTTGTCAACATGTTTATTATTCAGACTGAAATTAAAGCTTGTATTCAACATATTAATAACTCTACCTATAATATAATCTATCGACATGCTCCAAAAGTTAAACACTATATATATATATATATATATATATATATATATATATATATATATATATATATATATATATATATATAACAGGATTAAGTGTGTATTTCTCTTTCTAGGTTCTGCTATGCCAGTCTTACAAGAAAACGATAAACTGAAGCGCCAGGTGATGTGCACGGAGTGTGGGCAGCACGAGCGTAACGTGTTGTTTCTCCCATGCAAACATCACACGGTGTGTGAGAAATGTTCTGCACATATATATGTCTGCTTTACTTGCTTCAGGAGGGTCCGACAGAAGGTCAAAACATACATGAGCTAAATAAACTCTGTGTGTGTGTGTATGTGTGTGTATATATATATATATATATATATATATATATATATATATATATATATATATATATATATATATATATATATATATATATATATATACACGCAATTAATGATTAATGATTTGATTTATGTTGCGTATCTTACCTTAATGACATTCCAATACAAATTTTCATGTAATCCAAATTGTTTTGTTTCGTAACGACGTGATCATAAAGTTTTGTTAAATTATATTACGCAAAAATATAATTTAAAGGTTTTACTCAGGAATTAATGTCAGCGTTGATTAGATTTTTAGTTTATCATTTTCAAATTTTCATCAATACGTATAGAAAGTATTTGGATAGCAGTTTGCTTTGAAAGTATCGTCTACTTGCATTGCTTTTATTGATTTTTCAAGCTTTTGTGACTACGTTTTGTATTGGTGAACGAACCATTGACGAAGTAGGATTTTACGTTAGCACCAATGTTAAAAAGGCGTATTCGGAATAATTTTGTTTATACATATTTGTTTTCAGATGAACGACATGGATGTTGACTATCTGTATATTAAAGGACTGTGTGAAAAGTTTGAAATATCTTCTAATTTGTAATTCTTCATTTTTTTACTGCTCTGTTTTATCGTTGTTTCGTTCAAAATGCGTTCTTCACATGTTATATGTTTTCCATCGTTCCGAGCAACTTTGTTTTGTTTAGTGTTTTTTCAGATGATTGCATTTCAGATACAAATGCTTCTTGTCGCTTTAAATGGACGATAATTGATTTTACACAACGTCAATCCATTTAGCTCGAAACTGCATTGAAATACGTTTTTCTTGTGATATAATATTTAGAATAAATCTTTTTGAACCATTTCAGACTTGTAACTTAAATAATTTGATTTTAGAGATTGTTTTTGAATACATAATTAGAAGCAATTTAGAATTATTTTTTATTGATTACTTAATGAAAAAGAGTAGTAACAACCATTGATCCATCTCGAATTAACGCACATTTACAGGTCTTCACAGATTTGATGATCAGCTGTGTTAAAATAAAGGCGATTCAGTATTTTATTTAACAAATAACTTCATTTAAAATCAGTGTGGAGGGAAGCAGATAACTCCTGCCACGTACTAAAACTAGTTTTGTTGAGAATTGAGAACACACATAAAGTATTCCTGCTACATTTTTAGTACACTGTTAAGGATTCATTCCTGCAAATGAATACGAAGCGCAGACTAAATCTTTGATGGATGTGCTGACCACCATTTTTTGTCAGAGCCCAGATTTGTAATTAGGTGTGTGTATTTCAGTATTAAACGATTTTTTTTTTGCAGATCCGAGACGTCACACTTTGATGAGTCTAATTGAAATTATGTGCCCACGGTCATCAGACTGCAAAATGTTACAACTTTTCTTATTGCATGGTTTAACATTATGTTGAACAAAGTACAATGCTAAATATCATGATCGCAACTTGAATGTTTCAACTGGCTGGACCGTCAGACATTCAACCGTCTGACATCTACGTAAATCAGTGTGTGTTCAATATATCGTTACTGATATTTAACTATTTTATTTATATAAATTACCGTCCATAATATATATCCTTACAAACGTTTACCTCCCTCACGAAAATATGCAGTATTTATTTCACCATAACCAAGCAGCCAAGAGCTTCATAAGTTATACCCTTCTTGTGGTAATATAAGATTCAGACATCTGAACAACATTGAAAATAAAGGAAACGCTAAAACAAATACTTATTACATTTGTGACAGTTTTTGTTTTATGACATATACGTAGAGTTTGAGAATATATTTGAAAGCAATATACATTTAGACAATCTATAATTTGCGGTTGCATTTCATCTATCTATCTATCTATCTATCTATCTATCTATCTATCTATCTATCTATCTATCTATCTATCTATCTATCTATCTATCTATCACGTCAAGGTCATTATGACTATTACAAACGTGGTTTGATGTTGTTCTTTATAATTTCGTTTACGTAAAAAGCCTTATGTTTCAATATTTTCATGGTTGACGAATTGAATAGAATATATTTGGTATACATTTTTCGTACAAGTAAGAAACCGGCTCATTTTGGGGGTGGATATATATATATAACACAATATTCCTCAATGATTTTTATTCTTGTGTTATATTAACACACAGCAAGACAGGTTCTAGAGGACAGATTTCATTGAAACAAGATAGCCGTATTCCCCTCAGCCATCAACAGATGCCTATTCATTTCAAAATTGGTCACATGAAGGCCAATGTCACTGTACGAATATTTTTATCTACTTATGATTAAAAAAAAATAAATAAAACAAATTAGATTTCAGTGCAAAGATTTGAATTAGATTTAGTATTATGTCCACCTTTGTCAAATAAAACTTTAAAGTATTCATCTTTTTAGCTCCAAGGTTGAGAGAGAGAGAGAGAGAGAGAGAGAGAGAGAGAGAGAGAGAGAGAGAGGCCTTTTCATGATTAATTAATTAATAATAATCGACATTTAGATCCTGATAACACCGAAGCAATAAATCCCGCTATTTGACATGTGCTTTGTAACCGAGACAGACTATTGCAACTTTGAATCATTATATGAACACTCTAGAATCTAGATAAATCCCAAGGGAAGTGTACACATACCGTTACGACAAACCGTATTGATTACTTGGTGCAAGTTTAGTTTCAAGGTGTTCATCTAGCCCAAATTCTTTTTTCTCTCTCTCACTCCTGATTTCTGCAATGTTTGTCCCTTATGCATAAGATGGGAGGGGCAAAACAGAAAAAGAAAGGGCTGCGATGAAATTGAGTACCATGTTCAGTTTGTTTACAAACGGAGATTATTAATACTTGTGATCGTTATTTTCATACGTCATTAATGATTAATGAGTAGAAATTCATCATTGATCTATAGGAATAAAACCGACAGCTCACAGTTCCAAGAATATATATAATTGATGAAAAATTTTTTTTCTTTCTGACATGAGTATTAACTGTCTTCTGTTTGTTTACACATTAGCTTCACTCGTTCACTTGTATAATAACCCTTCAGGACGCAAACATTTCTAAATGTCGGCTACGCCTGGAAAAAAACACATCCGGTAATAGTTTGTAGGTAATTTTCACTCTCTTGCGAAAGTTGCCTATATTTATTTTTATAGTGATATATCCAGAAAATAAAAAAAATAACGGTTGCGTAGAAGTAAAACTGCAATCAGTAAATGTTGTTTTCTAATCAAAATGTTAATGAAACATCGTGACAATTGATTAGTTTTAATTCATTCTTTAATTATGTATTAGACGTTGCTGCTCCAAGATAACTCCAAAGTTAATTAATGTATCACTATATTTCGGATATTTTCACAAATGCATATACATATGATTTTGGCCTCTTTGATAAATATGTTTGAGGCATTTAAACGAGACAAGAATTTAGTCTTTTCTGTATAATTACATCAATCAGGTGATAAAATAATGATTAAAAATCTACGAAACTTATTTCAAAAAGCTGTACGTATCTATTTGTGAATTTTTCGCCATTATGTAATGATGCCTTTTAATATAAAAAGAGATATCTCCGCTCGAGATGTGCTTGTAAATTGGTATGTTTGAGATTATTAGCATCAGATTAAGTGTAAACTCTTACATATAAATGTCTTGCGATGAAGTTAATGTGTGCAACCTATATCAATTATCGCGGTTCCATTAAAGCGTCAGATTAGTGACTTGCGGTCAAAACGGTATAGTTGATGTCCCATTCCTTATCATAACTAAGTACACGTGAGAGACGTTTACATGCGACGTACTTGTTCTAATTGACATCAACTATACATCATCAATTAGCTTTAATCTATTCACGTAAAATCACTGAATTATCGATGTATCCTCAAGTATTGAGAAAAGTATTATTTCTCTGCGAATTGGACTGGCACCAGTAATATTGACATGATATATTTTCTGACTATGCTTAACGAGTAAATGGGGAAAGAAACCACCTTATATTTGTAATTAACAGGCGGATGGAAAATAGTCTAGCTCACAAATTCTTTACAAAATCCAATTTGGAGGATATGCCATTTTTAAATGCTATTTCAGATCTTATTATATACATATCCATACATGATTCCGTGCAATTTGAAACATACATAGCTATGATATATCAGTGTATTAATTTAATGTGTCTCGAATATTTGCGATCGCTTTCACCAGTCAGATAATTCTAGTATATTCTATATTGGCGAATTGAATTAAAAGAAGCAAAGGACAATAAAACTTTAAAATATTATAGGAATGCCAGTTTGTGTGTATTGCTTATCAAACCAGTAATGAATCTTAACTCTCTCTGAAATCAGCACGCAAAATAAGCTAATTTTTTTTTTTTTTTTTTTGGGGGGGGCTGAATACATCTTCAGACATGAGTCAACTACTTGGTTAAAAGCACAAAAGAGAAATTCTTTGCAAGGCTAAATATCGATCAGTCTCGGCCTTATATACCCCATGACTGTTCTCTTTTATGGTCACATATGGGTCACTTTCACAAAGTACAATCAGCGGCAGAGAGAGCAAACCGACCCTCTGCTGAAACGACATTTTTGAAAAAAGGAGGCATTTTACGAAAACGAAATTATAAGGCCAACAACATCAAACCAAAGCTTCTAACTATTGCAATGGGAAACTCTCGGTTAGCTTTTTTGATACTGTATTTTTGTCTTTGTGCTTTTAAAAGTAAGTATGCCATCGATTGTTACCCTTCAGATATCTAATTGAGGTCACACCCTCTCTGCTGCAGTTTAGGTTTGAGTAATTAGATCATTATTATATATCAAGAATATGGCATCAGAATCTTACACAACTAGACTAGAAGCAGTTAAGACATTTTTTCCAGTTCGTGATTAACCGCTCCGGTAGCCCAGTGGTAGAGCGTCCGCCCCGGAAGCGGGAGGTCGTCGGTTCGATCCCCGGCCGAGTCATACCAAAGACTTACAAAAATGGTACTAACAGCTGCCTCGCTTGACGCTCAGCATAAAGAGGTTAGTGTTAGGACTGGTCGGCCTGGTGTCAGGATAATGTGACTGGGTGAGACATCATGCTACATGTCTGCGGCATGATGTCTCAGTGCTAGACATCACTATAAACTGCCTCACTGCAGACATCGTAGCGATATGACTGAAAAATTGTTAAAGCTACGTTAAAAATCCTAATCAAACAAACAAAAACAGTTCGTGATTCTGTCAGGTAAAAATTACAAAAACGTCAGGAATCTCATGGGGATTTTGCGGAGTTCTCAACAATTGGTTAGACCTGTTACAAAAATTACTGAAAGAATTGCAGAAGCTACTGGAGGTCTCGGTCCAACGTTAGAACAAACTTCTGAGCAAACTGAAACAAAATACCAAAAAAGAACTAAACCAAAAGAAGATTTTACGAGATCTTCCAACTATAATAGTGCTGCACAACCTCAACCGCATAAAGACTCCGCTGACGTTACCGGCAAAGAAATACTCAAAGAAAGAGAACCGGAAGAACAAGTTGCAATATCTGAAACATTTACTGATTAACTCGTTAAGCAAATACAAAAATACGAGGATCTGACTAATTAAGCTGGTGTTGCGTTTGTAGGTTTTTATAGAGAAACCTATTTAAAACCTTAACATAATAAACCTGTAAGTAAATACGTCTGGTACACAGATCGAGTTCCAGAAAAAAGATCCAATATTTCTGACATACTTGGAATAAATAAATAAATAAATAAATAAATAAATATTAAATAGGTGCTTAGCTTCAGCAACAACCCAAACCACAACCCAGCAACGTAAACCACAACCCACCTTACAACCCAACCCACAATCCATCTTGCTTTTAGCATTACAGTCCACAATAATGTTTGACAACGATGCTCTTAGTGTTAATTCTACTTTTGCGGCGGATAAATTAATCGATATTACCCGTGTATGAGTATAAACGTAGAGACGAATATCTAAAACCTGAGTTTGTTGATAAAGTAAAACTTATAGAATGGACTCCTACAGTGTATTTTGCCTCTAAAAATTGACGGGTTGATTTCAATGACCCAGATTACCTTGAATTATTAAAGCGTATTACAAGCGCGGCTACAGAAAGAAGAACAGCAATATTTTGAAAAAGGGCAGATGTTACGGGAAGTGATTTTTATTTGAGAAATGCCAAGAGGAGTGGTTTTATTGCATGATCTAATAATATTCTTTCTGACGTAGATCGATTAGAAATTTTGATTAAAGGTACACGAGCTGGAAATAATTCTCCAAAAAAAATATTAACGAGACAGCTGATATATTTTGACGATTATTTAAAAAGTTGGTATCATGGAAGTTAGCATTTATCTATCTCATAATCGTTGAAATCGTTAACGGGTATCACAGTGATGAGATAAATAGATAACAAATTAGATGATCGTACATAATGCTCAACGTGGACCGGTATTGGTCAGAATGATACATTTACGATTGCCAACCTATTCCGCAATTTACGGAGATGGACTCGGTGATGTTGTTCAGGGCTTATTTAGAAGGATAGCACTCAAAGCAATCCCGATGTCGAATCAACTGGGAATGAAAGCTTTATGTTCACGATGAAGCTCCTGGTACTAATGGTAATGTTGCTAGTAAAGCATTTTCATCAATCAAGGCCAGACTGCACGGTTATTACGTAATCGTTAACTACCAGTGAAACTGGCAAGCACTAAAGTTATGCCTGCAAACATCAACCAAATATGAAATCAAGCTGCAAATCAGAAACTAGCAGCTTGACAGATTATGGGGCTGATGAAGCATAAAGAATATAACTGCAAATTTAATAGCAGGGAGTGGTCTTCGTGTTTCCTTGACTTTATCAAGGCGACCGTAATTTAGATCACCTCGGTGTAAATCTAGAAAAGTATAATAAAAATGATTTTTAACATGCAGCTAGACCAGCTGGTGATTTTGATATTTTAAGAAGCGTTAATGCTGATTTCACCTTAGGATTTGCTATACATTGAATCAATGTTGTTAAGAGGACGTGGTAGATTTTTTATGTGTATTCCACTGTCTTAGTTTTGGATTTTGTAGAAATGTTAGAAATATTTTTTCGGGGCTAAGCATACTGTTGTACTTGTAAGAAACAGTGATAATTATAATGCAATCTGGCTTTGATGTTGCTGATGGCAAAGCAAATATAACAAACTTTCACTGTGGATGCCTGTAATGAATTGAACGATTTCTGAAGAACAAAAATGTCTTGCTTTTATGGATCAAGGTGGTAAATCAATTATGTCATGGTTAGCAGTGCCTACAGTGTTCAAAGCACCATTCGAGGTGTATTTATATGGCATATAGCATCATAACAGGACGTTTCTGCGTCACGACATATTTGTATTGCTCTGCAACATATGAATCGAATAAATAGTCAATAAATAGTTATATGATATTATACCAACTCAGAGTTACCGAGGCGTCTTGAAGAATAAACAGCCAACAAGAACCAGATGAGGATATATTGTTAGATTATACCACAAACCATGTTACCAGAGTTTATCATCACTTGATGCCATTTATGGGGCCTGATAAACAATACAGATACTGGTTTGCTGATATCTCAGCGAGACCTCAGAACTTTATATCCGATGTATTACGTTTCAATAGAGCAAAATGCACTTTACGAGTAGCAGCAGAGGGGGCGAATCGGACTACTTAATAGAAGCGTCTATTTGGCAAACCAAGGCTTCCTCCAAAATTGAAAAAAAAAGTTTCTTTAGGAGACGCAAAGTCGTTGTCGCGTCCCCTCTGCTGCTATGGGGATAAAAATCTTTTTACGATTTCAACCGAATATTTGACCTAATCCGATTCGATATCTTGTTCTAGGATCTATTAAGTTTATCGTTATAAATCCATGTGGGATTGACTGAGCGTGACTAAAATAGTTTCTAAATCGATTATAGTCCATGTCACCGTCACACCAAGTTTGCCAAATATTTCTAATAGTATGAGTGTCAGTCCCATTAAATACTGCTAATATGTTGCAGTTGTCTCTGATCACTTTAGGTACTTGCGTGTATCGTTGAGTGACATATATCACGTCAGTGTTTTTGTGTCTCCCCTTGGACAATATCATAGCTGGATTTTTTTTTGTCTATCTAACATTACATTGTCGTATACAACCAAATTATTAATACTTCCATCTATGTCTTCCACGGATGGGGCTTCGTCGATATCGGTAATAAACTCATTAATATTCTTTCTGGTGATCTCTGTGGCTCTCTCGTTATAATCTTTTAACACTTGATAACATCGTTGATCATCTACGTTCAGTGCCACTAAATACAACTTATCCCAATTCATCCATCTTATTATCGTATCAATTAGCAGCTGTGTTTTAAGTCTCCCTGAAGGTCCAATGATAATCATTCGAATAGAGTTTGGTAACATAACATGATGTTTTACGTATTCTGGTTCTCGTTTTGATGAATAATCAATTACATTCATATCCATATAGGATCTTTCGTAATACGGTTTGTCAATTCCAGTCAGAATTCATGGTTTGGAATCCTGACTCACAGTGATGGGTTCAAATTTGTCGCGTATATTTCAATTCCCCGTTTCTGAGCGGATAATGAATTTCACTCTAAAAAAATACTTTTTCTTGTCAAGATGTGAGATTATCACTGCTGTCCTTTCGTCGTTCATCGTAGCATCAACACTACCATCAATTCGAAATGTTGACCAATAGTGAGATGTTCCATCGTGCTTGAATTCATTAAAACAATCACGGATTCTACCTATCATGCTTCTATTACTTATTAGACTCTTTGTTACATCAGTGGAGACTCTATCGAGATTGAATTTAACATTTTTCCAAGGCGTAATTTTGATAATCTCTCGAACTCCTCCATATTATAATTAAAACAAGTTTTTAAATAAAAAATTTATTATATAATGAATCATTGCAAATGGCTTATGATGGGATCAGTAACCGCTTGTAACAAATCATGCAGAAATGAATTCTGTGGATATCATTTACAAAGCGTACGTCGTGGAAGTTTAGGGCCCTTACCTTGCATACGATGTGGGGTAGATGTGCGTTGTAAGTCGCAGTTATGTCTCAATTGTGGTGGTAAGCGATACAGAATTAAAGCGCTATTATGATAATAGAGTTAAAACTCCATCAAAGATTCCATCAAAGATTCCGACTCTGACTCCATCCCTGACAGAGTCAAAGAAAAAATCATAAGAACACCTCAAGACTACATTGAAAGATTCCCAAGTAATAATTAAACAAAATAATTGATTAGAAAAATAATATTATAGTGTATAAATGAACCAAGAATTTAAATTATATCCTGTGATTACCAATTATGAAGCATCTCGTGATGGTATTGTCAGACACCGCAGACTGAAGAAACCATTAGGATTTTATATTGGTATTGGATATTTGATATTTACCTCTGGAGGGAAAAGTCATCTTAATCATAGATTTGTCTACGAGGTATTTAACGGATTGATACAAGATGGATTTGTAATCGATCATATTGATCATAATCCTAAGAACAATTCTTTATCGAATCTACGAGCTATAACACAAAGTGAAAACACCAAACGAGGAGGGACTGGAAAACACTCACAAAATGCGAAACCTATAAAATCATTTAATACAGAAAATAACGAAGAAAGAGTATTTAAATTAATAAATGATGCCGGTAGGTATTTCGATATTTGCGAATCTTCGGTTTTCTAAAAAATTTCAAAATAGAATTCAATTCGTATATACCTGATTTATTATATGTAGCATTAAAGGGAATAACTCGTGTGAGCTTGTATATGGTTTTTGAAACAGAAATACGAATCTTAATGGGATTTCTCGATGGCTTAATGGTCTGACTGAATGGCTTTTTTGTGTTGGTTCACATACACATATATCGTATTCAAAATTATAGACTTGTAGATCTCGAACATTAGCGTATTCCATATGTGGCTGGATTCTCGTCCCGAGGCCCATTGTTCGAATCTCGTGGCAGGCATTATTGTCGACGGTACCGATTTGGAAGGTTTTTCTATATAATAATTGGGGCTTTAAGCCATTCTAAATTCAAATCGTGAAATTACCACGTGTCACACACCTTCACACGGTGTGAATGTGTATTTGCATTCAACCCGGGGTGATTTTGTTGGGGGTTTGGTGGTTTCATTTGCAATGTAGAACAGGCCCGTGTGTGTATGTGCTGTGTGTCCACCTATAATCCATTGTTATATGTTGTATTGTAATCAGATTCTTTCTGAATTTCAAGATATTGATGATAGCGCTCGGAATAATAAGGTATGTCCTTTCAAGGAAGTATGGGTTGATTAAACGAATTCAGCACACGTTAAATAATTCCCTTGCTTTCTGTAACGACATCAACAAGTTCGTCCCGTTATTCACTGCTGTTGAAAAAGTCAGAGGTGAATTGGGAAAACAATATGAAATCAAACGCACAATAAACTCGAAAATTAAAACAATAAAAGGGATTATCAGACAAAATGAAAATTCCCCTTTGATTGCCTCAACACAGTGAAAAATCTCTCCATGGATTGACATGTACAAATACCTGTTTGTAAGTGAGTAATACACATTCTATAGACAGGTATGCTTACTCACCTAGAAAGAATCTGTATAGACGGATATAATAGTGTTCGGTAATCACTGGTGATTTATCACTACGCGGAAGTAATGAACATACTGTAGTGAAATTCAAAGTAATTTTGGGTGGGTGGGATTTCACGGATTTTATTCTATTTGTTAATTGCTACAATATTTTTAGAGATTTATTTTTTGTATTGATTTTTTGGTCATTATCGTGGTGTTTTTAGTAATTTTTGTGATGTTTTTGGCTAATCCGTCGACAAGATTTCATGAAAATTGAGGGTAAAAACCACAGGAATTAATTTAGAGAAAATCGATTTTGATGAGATTTCTATCCTGGTGAGGCACATTTTGTGGTGTTTTTCATCGTGATCGTCGAATCTTCGATGTTTTTTCCATTGATTTTGTACTGTTTTTGGCCAATCCGTCGACAAATTTGATCAAAATCGATTTTCCCTAAATGAATTCCTGGGGTTTTCGCCTTCGATTTTCAGATGAAAAAATGAAAGCGTAGCTATCTGTGGATTTTTCACTTACAATTTAGATTGAATATTATATTTATAATGGTAGGTGAAGCCCTAACAACTATATCAGCATGCGAACGATTAGCTGCGATTAAGAAATTTATTCCTGTTCGCGATTCCGTTCGAAACAAGTTAAAAGCATGACAAGAATTTCAAACTGGTTTCACAACGGGTACTGAACAGTTATTCAAATCCGTTACTACAGCAACCGAGAAAGTCGTATCGACCACTGAAAAAGCCATATGGGGAGATATTCTCGAGGAACAACGAGGGAAAAAAACCGGCCCTTCTTCCTGTACTTGAACAAATAGCAAAAAGATCCAACCAAACAAAGGAATCGTTAATCATCTACAGAGAAGCAATCAGATCCTGGATTTCTTAGATTACCAGAGCAATCAAAACTTTTTGATATAACACAATCCTCTTTGCAGGGTGCAACTGGTATCACTAAACAAACAAATGGAAAGGGATTTTCTCAAAGTGGAATTCCAAAGGGGGTTTCAGGTAGTGGTCTAGTTCGTTGTCCTAATAATATTCTCGGGGATATATCACGATTAGAAATTCTCGTAGGAGGGAGACGAGCTGGAAATAACTCACCGGAAATAATTAATGAGGTCGCTGACATCTGCAGACGACTATTTGAGGGTGGTATCATGGATATTGATGTATATCGAGAATTTATTGATGAGCTAGCGGACGGTTATCACAGTGATTAAATCACTGAAATTGCTAGCAATGAAAATCATTTACGATGAAAATCCGTTGGATTGGTAATCGTTTATGATTTCGCGATTAGATAAATAGCATTTAAATAAGATGATAATACACTACAACCACAATAAACCAACCATGACTTACGTAGTAGACTCACGAGTGCCAGTTTAAAGAGCGTACTATAGAGATGGTCTCGGCAATACCATTGCAGGGTTATTTACAAGAATGGCTCCAAAAATAGCACCAACCGCAAAACAGTTATCAATGAAAGCTATTGATGTTGTTCGTGATAAGGGTATTAGCGCTGTTGGAAAGCATTTTCCGCGGCTAAAGAAAAACTATTAGCTTTAGTTCGGCGAAGAAAGAAACCGGTGATAAAGTCACCAGTGACGAAGTCACTAGGACCACTACCATCTACGGAAAGTATGCATGCAAGTATTAGCAAAATAATAAATAACGCAGTGGATCAAAAATTAGCATCACGGATAAATGATGGATGACACTCAGGGAAATATTACTGCAAATATGATAGCGGAATTGGTTTGAAATCGCTAGCGAGATCGCGATTTAGATCAAGAAATATATAATAATATGTTCAAATCGGCTCCTGATACAGCATTCGATTTAGATGCCCCAGTGCCCAATAATGATTCTGGACGCGATTATCAGTATTATTTCTATAATGCAATACAACCAAATAGTCGATCTAGAATCGAACTTCAAGTCCATGATACCAGCAAATACTTTCTACCAGCTGAAGCGTTTATTGAAGTAGAAGGAGAAATTGTAACAAATGATCCCGACCATAATGATCCACCATATGACCTAAATGTCAGAGCTGGTTTTGTCAATAATGGTATCATGGCGCTGTTTGATAGTGCTAGATATATGACCGATGGAAGAGAGATTGAATCTATAGATCATGCTGTTGATGTTGCCACAACAATAGTGGGGTTTGCAAGATACTCTGATGATTATACAAGATCGGCTGGTCCATCTATGCTGTTCACCAAGGATATTACTGATCACGCTGATCACATTCAATATATTAAATTAAATACACCACCAAATACCGCAGTTGATCCACAACCAGTTGATATTGAACATCAAGTTAGACCAGCTGCTGCCTTTGATGTAAAGGCTCCCGTGGGAGTTCGCACTACGCCTGGAGCACACAAGATCACTAAAGCTACCGAAGTGCACTCAAGTCAAACACCAGGGCCGTCTAAATTACTGACAGAGGAAGATTTGATATATCCCTCACAAAACACTAAAAAAAAAAAAACAACCCTCCTCACCAACCAATAGGAAATCGAAGGCATGGAAAGGAATAGGTAAAGGTAAATGACCTTTAAACCCTAGAAAAAACCGGCCCTCATTAAAAAATCCAAAGAAACAACAAAATCGGCACATGACAAATCAGGCATATACGGCAAACCCGCTATGGCTTCAACTTATATCAACACTGTATCCAATAGTTCAACCTCAGATGTGAAACATAAAAACAAAATAAACTTTCACCGACTGGATCTGACGCTCTATCTCAAGAGTAAAACATCTAAATTTTACAACGTACCCAATAACAGCTTGGCCAGAGCCATACTTAAAATTCACCTAGGAGAGTGCCAAATAGTTAGGTCGAATCAACAATATATCATCCTACATTGTTGTACAAGGGGCCAAGTAGCTAAATACCTTGAAATCCAAGAGCTCTGTGGTATCCCAGTTACCGTAGAACCCCGTAAACAGCTCCAAAACTCTATTAATATTCATACTGACAACAAGAACCGAAAATCCAATAAGGCCACCACCACCACAAATGAAATCCCACAAAGGTGCACTTATAAATCAGTACTAAAACTAACAGGTACATTTGGTGTACTAAACAATCAGGAGATAGAGCACAAGTTAAAGGAAGGAGGAAACCAAATTTTGAAAAATTACCGCTTAGGAAACAAACAAACCAACACAAATATCACTGTACTGGAAACATCAACCCCAATGCCTACATTAATTAAATTAGGAAAAGTCGGTACCAGATATAGGATCGAACCATACTTAAATAAACCAAGATTCTGCCCCAAGTGCCAACATTGGGGCCATTACAAGGCTAAATGTAAATTTGAGGCCAAGTGTAATAAATGCGGCGGCCCCATAAAGGGGAATGTAAAAGAGATACACCAAAATGTGCTAACTGTAGAGGCCCGCATGTAACACAATCTCCTTCCTGTCCCTCTACAATACGGGAAAAAGCCATAGTAGGTATAATGGACACAGAACATTGCAATTATAAAACAGCTAAAACCAAAATTGACAATGCCGTCCTATTTAAACAAAAAAGCAACCCAAATTGAACATGACAAACGATAGGCTCAATAACAACAATACCAACAAAACAAACCATCAGGCTGATAAATTCAAAGAACCGGGTGACGTCATCACTCGACTGAACAAATTGACTGAGTATATCAACTTTGACACTATAACACATAAAACTATCCTATCATCAATCAATAATATTCGCACCCAAATTGAGCACCAGATTACAATAAACGACCCTAATAAAAATGGCTAATTCAACTCAAAGGGACGTTATTATATGGCAATGGAATGCAAGAGGATTGTCAGGAAATATTAACGAACTTAAACTCAAAATAATTAACTCTAGCTATAAACCTGACATCATTTGCATTCAAGTAACTTAACTTTCTGCAAATTCGAAAACATTATCATCAATACAAGTATACTCCCCTGGCTATTCCCCAACATCGAAAGGAAGGTCAGGGGGTGGGTGGTTTAGCCATATTCATAAAAAACACTCTACCATCTATTATGCTACTACCTATAACATCCCAGGAAATTAGTAACACACTAATAGAAAAAAAATCCCTATTAGTCAATACAGGAAACCATCAATTACAAATCATAAACGTATATGACCCAGGAGGGGGTACTAAGCTTAAACATAAATTAGCGTTTAAAGAAATAACCAAAATCATTGGGACCGGGCTTGCAATCATCTGTGGAGACTTTAATGCCCATAATAAGCTCTGTGTGTGTGTGTGTGTGAGGTGACGGATAGGAGGGGTGCCTGGGTGGAAGAATGAATCAATGACTCCACCCTTATTATCCTTAATGATGATGCTAAGACCAGACTTAGTCCGGTCGACGGCACTCTGTCCGCCATTGACCTCACCCTAGGCACACCCAGACTGGTACAAGTGGCTAAATGGGAGGTAGAGCAATCTGACCCCATGGGGAGCGACCACTTCCCTATAATCACCACTCCACAGATGACTGTTCAGTGCGAACTCAATGATAAAATACCCAGGTGGAACTACTCCAAAGCTGATTGGGAAACTTTTCAGGAAATACTCAATAATGTTAGCACGTCAGATATAGAATCAAAAGATATTGACATCTACTATGATAACCTAATTAAGGCCATAACTCAAGCTGCCACCAACTCTATCCCCAAAACTAGTGGAAAACCAAGACAAACTAGTGTGCCATGGTGGCCAGAAAAAATTAAACGAACTAGACAGGATAAAATTAGAGCTTTAAATAAATTTAAAAGATCAAATATTACTACTCACTTCCAAGAGTACAAAAATTTCGATAACAAGCTCAAATATCTAATAAAGCAGTCTAAAGAAAAAACTTGGCAAAAATACTGCAACACTATTAATTTTAGAACTAACTCTAAACAAGTGTGGGATAAAATCAGGGCGATAAGGGGAAAGAACATAAATGGCACCTCAAAAATCAATAATACCTGCAATCAGAAAGAACAAGCTGAATCATTAGCAAAACATTTTAAAAATATGAGCAGCAATACTAACCACACTACTGAATTCCAAAACGATGGAACTAAAACTGAAATTAAATTCTGCCATCTATTTCAAGACCAGGGACCTATAAATAAATCACTCAACAAAGATATTACCATATATGAATGGTCCCAGGCGCTAAAATCCAAACATGAAACTTCACCTGGGGAAGATCAAATAGGTTACATAATATATAAAAACCTACCTAGAAATATGGTTATGATAATAATAAACATGCTAAACATAATTTGGCAAACAGGGGAGCTACCCAAAAATGGAAAACAGCGATAGTTATCCCCATTTTGAAACCTAACAAAGATAGGAATAACATTAACTCATATAGACCAATTTCACTTACCATCAATATCTGCAAAATCATGGAAACAATTATCACTAACAGACTCAAACACCACTTGGAGAGCAATAATTTGATATCTCCAAACCAATGTGGTTTTAGAAATAAAAGATCTACGGATCAATTAATTAAATTCGAGTCCGCCATTAAATTATCATTTGATAATAAACAGAGGACTAATAGAAACTTAATTGCGGTTTCTCTAGATCTTGAAAAAGCGTTTGATCTGGTGTGGACCAAAGGATTAATAGCCAAATTAAATCATTATGGCATTACTGGTCGCATATTTAATTTTATACAAAACTTTTTAACAGACCGCAAAATTATAACTAGGGTAGGGGCTACTTATTATGAAGAACACTCCCTTGAAAATGGGACTCCCCAAGGCAGTGTCCTCAGCCTCACCCTCTTGAACCTCATGATTAATGATCTTGACTCTAATCTCGCCTCGCCCTCAATCGGATTATCACAATTTGCAGATGATAGTGGACTATGGAGAGCAAGAAACCCCATCCAACCACACTCATATGGCTGAAATGAAAACAAGTCTAAATAACATCGGTAAATGGGCTGATACATGGGGATTTAAACTGTCGCACCAAAACACGGTAGCTGTACTGTTCTCACCTTATAGAAAAATATATTATACCCCAACCTCCAAATTAAAAAAAAAAAAATTATATTCGTTAAAATAGCCAAATTTCTGGGTATGTACTACGATGAACACCTAACGTGGGTATCTGATATTGATGACCTAGTTAAAAGGTGCAATCGTGACTTAAATTTACTTAAAAGCCTCAAAGGAAACCAGTATGGTGCTAACCAAGAAACAATAATGACTCTATATAGGGCCTTAATTAGATCTAAACTCGACTATGGATGCCAAATTTACAACACGGCCTCCATAACCCAACTTAATAGATTAGATAAAATACAGAGGAAAGCCCTACTCATAGCAACTGGGGCATTACCATATACATCTACAGCAGAGTTGCAGGTCTTAACAGGAGAACCGCGATTACAGTTTCGAAGACAGGAAATCATGTTGAGATAAGCAACTCGACTGTCCGCCCACAATAAAACACACCCCACTCTAGTAGCTATCAACAGATGCAAAATTCCTTTTAGGAAAACTCTTAAAAAATAAGTCATCCTTTGGCAAAAAAGTACATGACTTAAATCTACAACTCCCAGTTGATATATTCCAAGTAGAAACTAACCAAATATGTGATAAAGAACCTTGGAATAATACAGCAATTAAAGCAAAAATCTCCCTTATAGACAAAGGTAAAAAAGAAAAGCAACAACATTATTTAAAAACAGCTGCAATGGAACTAATCAACAACCAATATAAAAACTATACTCAAATATTCAAGGATGGTTCCAAAATTAACAACACAGCTGCGGCATGGGTCATTCCAGCACTCAACATCAAAATGGGCAGCCGCCTACAGGATCACTGCTCTATTTACACAGCTGAATTCTGGGCCATCCTGTAATTTTTAAAATGAACACTAGAAAACAAACCAGATAAGACCTTGATTATTAGTGATTCACTAAGTGTCCTAAAATCAATACAGTGCAATAATACTAAATCAAGAGAAATATTTCTTAATGAAATCAACCAAATAATTAAAATACTCGATACTCAAATCATAACACTAGAGTTTCTATGGATACCATCTCACATCGACATAAAAGGCAATGAATTAGCTGACCAATTAGCCAAGAGTAAACTCACTGAGCCTAATTACATGGCACTAAAGTATAGTCCAACGGAAATTAACAATTTAATATATACACAGATAAATCAAAAGTGGCAAAAGGATTGGAACCATAATAAACAAGGGAGATTTTTATATTATATTGTCAAAGAAGTCAATAGAAATATCCTGATACCCAGGTGCAGCAGTCATGAACAATCTAAAATAAATAGGATAATTCTTGGAAAATCAAAATTAGCTAATAGTTTTGGAAAATATATAGGACCTTTTCCGCACAACATCAACTGCTTCCACTGTAACGTACTGGAAGATCTGTGTCATATATTCGACATCTGTAAAAATACGCAAAACGAAAGAGACCTATTTATAACTAAACAATTAGAACTTGCCGCACAAAGTACATATACAGAAATAATTCAATTATGCAACAAAAACCCTCAAAGAACATACTATAATATAATTGAATTTCTTCGAACTACAGGGCTAATGGAAAGAATATAAGTATAACACCATATCATCCATAAATGAAATGAATGTTTTACTGGTACCTAAATATGCATATAAAATAATATCGTTACAAGGGGATGGAATCATACGGGGCCAAAAGGGACTCGTTACTCTTAAGAGAGCCCACCTACACTACGCTAGGTATAACGTTCCCATGGCGGCTCCAGAGCAACCAAACCTAATGGAATGGTAAAATAACACGGAACAATAAAAATAAACCTAAAATAAAAGAAATACATAAAGGTATAAACATCAAAAGTTATATTAACTACCATTTATACAATCAATAAGGCAAGGGTCTTGCCTCTTTTCTTCTCTTATGCTTCTAATTTCTTGCTTCTATATAACCCAATTGACAACATCTTATAACCGAGTTTAATATTACGAAGGTATTATAGGCCCCTAAAAAAACGCGATACCGATTTGGTTAAAGTACAACCACTAACACGCGCTGCTCCCACTGCTGCTCCCAGTGCTGTAGGTCCATACGCTCCTGGTAAAGTAAATATATCAAAGTTATCACAGTGGATGCCAGTAATGACCCCATCAATCACCGCAGAGGAAAAATTACTATCATTTATGGATCATGGAGGAAAATTATTGCTATCATGGCTAACAACAACAACGGATATTAAGGAGGATGATGTTAATGGTGTATTTACATGGCACATGGCATCAAAACAAGGTGTTGCTGCGCCATGTCATATATTTATTGCGTTACAGGATAGGGCGCGATTAAATAACCAAAACACGCAGCCATATGATATTTGATCAGTTTGGGTGTTAATGAAGTCTCGTTGAGGATAAACGGCCAACAGGAACCATTGGAGGATATTTTACTTAATTACGATCAAAACCAAATAGCTCGCGCGTATCATCGTTTGTTGACATTTATGGGACGTGATAATAATGTAGATACCGGTCTGCAAATATCACAGCTGGATTTTAGAAAACTATATCCTATTAACTACTTTTCATTGGAACATCTTGATTTAACAAGACAGTCCGTCGTTGACATACACTTCCGAGCTCGTGTAAACCCTCCTGGTGCTACTAATTACAGAGCAGTTGCTGTCATTCTTAGTGACAAATCAATGCTACTCGAAGGTGTTGGTGGACGAATGAGGGTAGTTGATGCACCAGTAGAAAATATGTAGACAATTAGATCAATCTGTTATTTAAAAAAATGTCATATAATCATGTTAGTGTTACGTTAACTCCTGGTGAAATTAAAAAATTGCAATTGGAATCAGCTAAAAAAATGTGGAACTAAGATATCGCTGAAGCACAATCAGATGTCTGGTGGTCAGAAGAAACTATCACTGACAACTCGTCAGATAAAACACTTCAATGATGCTATCAAGGATAAAAAAGGTGTTCACGTCACTCTCTCTGCGGCCGCAATTAAGAACATGATAAAATCAGGTGGTATATTTCCACTTTTCTCTGCGTTACCAGCCTTGATTGCGGCCGCGGCCCCAGCGGTAACAAAAGCTGCTGCGTTAGGAGCCGTTGGTACAGCGGCAGGGATTGCACTAAAGAAAGCTACCGGAAGCGGGTATAAAAAAAAGAAACGATCAGGAAAGGGTCTAAGATTACCAGGAACTCCGTATTCATGGTACAGCGGATAGGGTCTGAGACTAGGAACAGTTTACTAACTCCGATATCGCAGATATCGCCGAAGGTTCCATCGCGAGATCCTATAGTTCCCATGTAAAATTTTGATATACTCGATGCTACTAAAAAACTAGAGATAAAAAACTTTAGAGGTGTTTTTATGCGAGATCAATTACCAAAACAACCAAACAACACTGAAACCGGTATCATTAATCTCGATAACAGCAGCGGACCTGGAATCCACTGGGTTGCATACATGATTGATCCGGGAGCAATTGTTTATTTCCATTCATATGGGTTAGCGCCGCCTAAAGAATTTATGCGTTATAAAACCGCTTAAAAATTCCTATCTGGTATTCTACGCTACCAACACAGATAATGAATGACCCACCAATACGCGGTATAGAAGTTTTAAATGTCCTCAACGCTATTTCATCATCGGGAAAACCACTACATAAAACCGTACACGAATATACGAGCAAAAGCTATTTAGAGAGACATTAGAGTAAAATGATTGATATATGGGGGAGATTTTTATCAAGCCTGAAAAAACCCACCGCGGAATTATCTGCAACCGGTGATGTAAAACAATAATCGAAGATGAAATATCCGAGATGTTAAACCTCGCAAGTGTTGATCCAAATGAAATAGTTGTATTTTCAAGATCATTAGGGTAAATTAAAAACTAGTAATATTTCCCTGGATGATATGTTAGTTATACAACGCGACGCAGTAGAAGATACTATCGCGTTGTTTTCCAAGGAGGGTAAACTCAGACCAGATGTTCTCATTTCGACGCTCACAGATAAATTAACAGCGCTCGATGATATTTATTCTTCAACGATATAATTATTAAAAAAACTACGCGAGGAATATGACGACCATATAACTAAATTTAATCGGTTTTCTGAATTACAAAGCATAATTGACAATATTGACAAACTTCTATTAGATTTCTTTGGAAATCCACCGGTGACCACACCGAAACTTACAGAGATAAAAACAGCTATGTTAGAATTAGCACCACTACAATCTAGGTATGAAGATCATGTTGAGAAGTTTTCAATTTTTCGTGAAAATCTTATTGAGAAATTCTTTGGAACCTAATTAGATAAACTCGACATAAAACTCATAGATGTAAAACAATCCATCGAAGAGATGAAAAAGATCAACGATGTAATCAAAGATGATCTACCGAGGATGATAGAAACACTTGAAAAAACAAAGATTCCTCATGAGAAAACCAACAACGTACAACGTAGTATACACGATTCAATAGGGATCATTTACGTGGACAACACAAAATAACATATTAAATATCACCGCGACCGTCAATTTTATTTATCGATTAACACTAGTGTCGCCGACTCAATTAAATATTTCATCAACGAGTTCATCTGGGGTCAACAATATGATATCAACGATCATTGAAAAGGGAACAACTGAACGATTCACAATAATATCCACTGATAATAATTTGGCTAGGGTTTCAATAACATGGTATGTGGAATTCGTAGCGGATTTAAGTAAACAACTGAATTAGAAATCCATAGGATTTTCAACGCTGGCAAATTTAACGGCAGCAATTTGAAATCTGTTGTAATAAATAAAATATCATCATTGGCAACGTCACAGCAGTATCGCTATGATCCGGTCAGAGAATTTCAAACTAAACTCCAAACACTCACCGAGGAATATCAAACAAAAATAAATAAATACCGACGAAGTATTACCGCAGTTGACGTTACCGTGTACTCGGTATCAGGTGTAATTACCGGAGCTGGCATGATACTCTCTTCGGTGACAATGATTGCTCCGATAGCTGTTCCAATTTGTATATCCGCGACGACAACAATCGCTTGAATTATTTCAATAATAACAAAACAAATATCATCATGTAGCCAGCGCAAACTACAGGATTACGTAATTAAGTTCCATGTTAGGTCAACCGCAAAGTCGCAATTATCCTCCCTCGATGACACATTCATATCCGATAGTGAATTTTCCGCGTGTTTATGATTCCGCGATGTCAAATTAGAAAAACAACACGAATATAATAACAATGACAACATCGCAAGAACTACTTCAACGAATAGAGGAAAATACCGACTCGGTGAAAACCAGCATGATCTCAATACCCTCAACCAATCTTGAATTCAGTGTGAATTTCCCCACTGCGATTCCCGTTAAGGAGATAGCACTAGCAACATTACGAGTATACCATAGTTGGCCTAATTTAGATCAGTACCATTTGGTGGTCAACAACCAAATAATTCCCTGATGTTTGCGAGGAAGAATAAACCCGATGGTACTCCAGACTGGAACGTTGTTTCCTTACCATCTGGGTCTTACGAAATAGAACAAATCAATAACGAATTACAACGCAGAAGAAAATCCATTACTGGAAAAGAATGAATCGAAAATCGCTATAACAGTTCACAAGCGGACGTTATCATCTGCGATTGAGATAAACTCACTCGGGTATGTCATAGATATTTATCAGAGTTCGATAAGAACAATACTGGGTTGGCCTGAAATCCCACCTCGAATGTCCTTACAAATACCACCAGATCCATCAAAGTCTGATTATACTTCTGATAAGAAATGATATCATGATGCGATGATATCGTACGATACAATTTTGGAGTTTTGGATTTATTTGGTGGGCGGATAGAAGAACCAAGCGGTGGATGGTTTCAACCAATTCAAAGCAAAATTACGGAACACTTCATAAAAATAAATAATGAATTTGAAAAATATAGGAATATACTGCGAGAAAAACTTTCCAAAGAATCCCCGCGAGATGAAATCATCAAATATACAGAAGTATGTAATCAAATTATCGCCGATATGGAAACATTTAATTTATGGATTATTCAAACAATCTTAAATGTTGTAAATCCTAAATCAAGAACCGAATTTGCAAAAACATATAATATACGCATAGAGAATATTTCAGCATTTAAACTCCCCGGGTATAATGTAGATCAATTAAAAAAGTCAACCAATGATCTCCTTGATGAGTACTTTCCACGAATACTTGCCTCATGGAAAAAAATGCCACAACCACAAAGAGCTATCCTCAATTATAATAATGATACAGATGGTGGTGGTAGGCATATCGCTCCTCAGAATGTGAATATATCCTCAGTGATTGCAGTAAATTTAGTATGTGATGTTATCGAAGGAAGTTACCAAATAAATCTCGAAAGATCAAATCAAGCCCAGCAAGGATATATTTTATGCTCATTTGCACCAACAGCTCCTCCATCATTTTTAATAATTGAAGATTCCAACTAATCCGGTCTATATGCGATGTCATAATAACTCATTAACGAGAATTAATTTCAAACTCACTGACCAGTCCAATAATTTGATTGATTTACGAGGTGAGGTTTTACAAATTAGTCTGTTTGTGAAATCGTAAAAAGATTTTTACCCCCATAGCAGCAGAGGGGACGCGACAACGAATTTGCGTCTCGAAAGGAAACTTTTTTTTCAATTTTGGAGGAAGCCTTGGTTTGCCAAATAGACGCTTCTATAAAGTTGTCCGATTCACCCCCTCTGCTGCTCGAGTGCATAACAAAATTACACACAGCGACTGCAACATGCCCCAAGTTATCTTCTCTGATATCATATGGTCGTAAGTACAGAATAATATCAGACAGCAAGGTCATTAAAATGATTCAGATTTACGAAGATTTACGACGAGGCAATGATTAAGTTTGATTCAGAAAAAAATAATATCAACAACACAAATACTACAACAGAACGTCGTTAATACAACTCCATAAAAAAAACAATGATATCAGTAAGTTCCACTAACCCTGAATTTAGTGGCAATTTGTCCAATGGCATTACCAGTACAGGAAATTGCGCTTGCACAATTACGAATATATCATAGTTGGCCGAATATTAGATCAAAATCGTTTGATGGATCACAGGCGAACAATTCTCTTGTATTTGCGTGCAAATATAAATCAGAACTGATAGTTGTATGAATATCGACGTGACGTTATCAAATCGAACAAATGAATTTCAGCGCAGAATTAAATCTACTACAAGAAAAGAATCAAAAATAGCTATAACGGTCAACGAACCAACATTATCAGCTCCGATTGAAATAAACTCGCTAGATTTTACTGTAGATATATATCAATCATCGATCAAATCAGTGTTCGGATGACCCTAGGTTACCACAGAATATAAAGGACCTCCAGAACCAGAACGATATGATTTTTCTACTAACGAAATATTTATATAAAAAGAAACCAGAGGACAGAAATATTTATTTGACTTAGCTTGATTTGCCTGTATAGAGTCATTAAATTTGCTGAAAATTTACATCTAATTTGTGATGTCTGGTTAGTAGAGATTTTTCAAAGAAACAATAGGCTAATTGAGATCAAACACAGGTTTAAGTGTTGGCCAAACTGTTAAAGAAAACATTAGCTAGATTATGCTTCTGACGATGATACTCAGTAAACGCATGCCTATTCTATGAATGATTTAAAACTCACTACGTCAGATTTTTTGATAGTATAAGCATATTTATTTCACGATTGCACTTTGTTTAGACCTGAGAAACTGTGACTCACGACTTTAGCATCTCGCTGTCTATCTCCAAAACGCTAAATGTCCTCTTCGCTCAGAGTCGTCGACAGGGCCAAGGGTTCATTTGTCAAAATCGGAAAGGGTGTGAGAACCCGAAAGATATTTTTCACGTCCTCCTGGTATCTTACTATAATTGGGTTAGTGAAAACATTGCATGTTCTTCTTACAAACCTAGTGAGCTGCACCAAAAAAAATTAATGCCGCGAATGCCAGTCTCTTGGGTACATTATACGTAAAAAGAGGTGAAATCCATTTGTTTCACTGTCCTTTTGTACTGATCTTCTTTGAAATCTTTCTTCAGTCTGTTCTTGTATTATTAGATCTAGCATTGATATTCAAAATCTACGACTTAGTTACAGAAACGTCTTTTGTTTCCTAAACAAACATGAGCCTTTGGATTATTTGTAACCATACTCTACCTCTATGTGTGTTATGTCAAAAACGACTAAGTGACCAACTGTTTTGTCGGTTTCAAAATACGAAACAAAACGGTTACAATTTGGTATTTATTGTTGCCAGAAAAAGGTTACACTGCACTAGTTTGTAAATGTGTGTGTGTGTGTGTGTGTGTGTGTGTGTGTGTGTGATTAGGATTTTTAACGTAGCTTTAACATCTGTTTCTATTAAAACATAATTCAAACTCAGTTTTAAATAGCATAGCAACATATGCACTGCTGGCAGCTTTATGGTTAAAATTGCACTTATATTCAGCCTCCCAGAAGTTTCCACTCGCAGCTGTGCTATATGTGTCTTCTGTATACATAAAATGTTTGCATTTGTTTGTTTATTGACTGAATAATTGATTGATTGGTTTTTTAATGGCACACCAACAGTTTTATGCTATTTAGCGGCATACAATTGGACACTATGGGGCAGACAAATATTACTTCAGAACATTTCAATACTGTCTTTTCTTCAATGGTGAAAAGCTATTCAACAATATACATGCATAGATCGTATAAAGATGATAGGGCTCAATAAGTTCATGTACGTAAATCTAATCAAGTCATGGTTAATGTTCATACACAGTCAATTTCGACTCTTCTGATTCAAATTCTGCGCCGTCATGCCAGTGTGTCTGCAACGCATAAATGAATATACCTACGACTAGTCATCAAATGCATAAAAAGATTTTAATGCAATTGGACACTATGGGGCAGACATATTTTACTTCAGAACATTTCAATACTGTCTTTTCTGCAATGGTGAAAAGCTATTCAACAACGTCCTGAACTTCCTAGTGTAATGTTTCAACACGATATGTTAGACTGCATATCATCAAGGAAGTTCTATATAAAAATACTGTTATATAAAACAGATGTAAAAACAGTTAAATGGGACTGACATTACTTCAAACCCTATGATAAGTGCTACAAGACCAGCAATCAATTGGAATTCATTCAATATTCTTTAAATTGGTAAGTAGAAATGATACCAAATATCAACAATACATGACGCAAATTCAAAAAAGCTTTGTAAAGAAGTACTATGCCGTTTTAATTTTTTTTACGCGTATACTTGTCATTTATTGTACTAATTGCTTTAACTTCTTGTATATCATTTGTCCTTTTATTTGTATGCGCTCGTAGTATAGCTTTGATTGACACTAGTTAGGTATGACATTGCCAAAGCTGTCAATTTTCTATGCAAAGAAAGCTCAGCTCGTTACAACAGAGTGCATACTCAGTAATGAATAGATATTCAAAATGATCGTATAAAAAGACTAGAAGTGCGACAATGGTATTTATATACAATATGGCCTTCTGAATTAGGAATTTGGCATATATTACAACACAACACATGAATACACATCTGAACCCTAGGATTGTAATCTGGTGAAAGTGATATCTAAATGCGACCATAGATGAGGATAACGTCATAACTTGTACGATGTGCTATGCGTCAACCGACCGCCTTTGTCTAATGTATTGCTGGTAGCCGTTCTGACAGCCACGATGATCATGATAGTTTTTAAGTGACCACCATACCCACACAAGCCATGAATCACTGTAGGAAGTTTTTTTTGGCTTGGTAAGATTTGTAACAATTTGATTTCATTCCCTGTGTACCTCTTCCCTCTATGCGTGATCACAGATCCAGCAATGATACGTTATATAAAACAGATTATGATTATGTCGGCGCCAAACTGAGTTGTCTAATCTGTTTCGCTGTAACTTCGAGCGAATTTTATATATAAAAAACAACACCTCAACCGAATCCTTACCATGATGCAACATGGTTGGCTCAGTTTGCGCTTCGCATCTGACAACAATGTAACAAACTCTGCATAGTACTTTTTGAACGACTTGTATTTTATTTGTTTGGTTGTTGAAATCGTCCAGGAACGTGTAAGCATTCGGTACTTACAGACGATATTAGGGTACTTTTGTTTTTCGCACTCATTCAGTAAACTTTAAAACGTTTTTCCAGGTCCTGGCATTATCGCAAGACGAGGTTTCTGACGAATTTAACTAGGTAAAAGTCATACTCGTCAAGCAATAGTTGTGTACTAAATAAATGCAGCCTACGTCTGCATTAAAACCTTTAACCGCTGGGTTTGCTGTATCTGCTAAGCAACGAGGATATATTATTTATTCATACATAATGAAATCACGACTCGGAACTAGCTATCATCAAAGAGTGACGATAAGTGCCTTTATCCAAAGTGGGCACATTAACAAGGATACCCGGGATAAGTGTTTCAAACCTCCTGAGTGTGGCTTTAGATACCGTTTTCTTCGCACAATTATTGCTACTATTTACTCTTCTTGTCTGTATTATCGGTAGTAGGATGTAACGCAAAATAAGATTTAAACACAAATATACTCTCAGCCAGAATAATTATATCCAGGAAAATGTTTTTCGCCTGGATACTTAGCCCATAGAGTTCCTGGGAAATTTCATAATGAAGTAGCTATATTACCACCTGTTTTCCTTGATATATATATATATATATATATATATATATATGCATCGCATTTCACACATTTGCCTGTGACTGCACGTTACATTTGTTAATCAATCTGTAGGGGTGGTTGCTCTGTTTTTTTTTTCAATATAGAGCCATATTATTTATTATATTTCCATAACACGGATATTATTTATTTCTCGGCGACAAGAATGAAAAAACCAGTTAAGCATCATGGAGAGTTACCAAATTGTCTCAGAATGATACCCAATTACTGTTAAATTTAATAATGAGATGGATTAAATGGGATAAGTTGTATTTAGTAGCTCCATCTGTAGGCGATCTACGATGCTAGGAGGTTCTTAAAGAGTTAAATAAGAACGCAAGATAATGTAGAAGGGGATGATGTTATTGAGTTTCTTACTGATATTGATGAGGCACCGTCCGTAGTTGAGCTTGATCGGAAAATTAACAATTTAGTAGTAAAAGATGTCTTGATGATGGATAAACAGTCGAATTCGGCAAGAGTATTTTACAGTGGCAGACATTAAGATGCAGATGTGATTTGTTACTCAATGGTATACACAAATACCAAAAATGATCAGATATAACTGTAATAATCTTGATGTATTTAATTGAGTTGATAAACATACTCTGCGAAATATTCATCAGACTTGGTGAAGCGGAGACATGGATTATATCATCTAAAAAAATATATTTAGTAAGGCGCAGTCAACCCCGCACGAATTTATAACGATATACGTATATGATCCTCAATCGCGAAATCAAATTGGCCTTGATAAAATGTTTGGATAAATAAAAACAGCACCAGAGAGGGCCTGACCTCAATGAAAGTTCTGTAGGGTAAACATATTTTTTTCAAAATGCTCTAAGAGAAAAATATAGTATCAAAATAAGCTAACAGAGAGTTTCTCATTGGACTAGTTAGAAGCTTCGGTTTGACGTTATTGGCCTTATTGTTTCGTTTTCGTAAAATGACGTTTCAGCAAAAGGTCGGCTCGACTTCACTACTGCTCAAGCCTTGGGATTACGCACTCACAATTTGCTTTTTTATCAATATTAGTAAAAGACATGGGATATTGAAAGCAGTGACCTATTTCCTACATATGTAATTAACCGTGATCTAAAACAATGAATCTCGCACAACTATCTGTACTAGAATAACAAACTGGTGATAAGCATAATGGATACTTACCTTACATAGAGTACCTGGTTAATCCGCTGACCTATGCAGAAAAGCACCCCAACCACGCACAACCAAAACCAAAAACAACCCCACACGTCTCGATACCCGCTAGGGCATGGAAACTGGAGATATTGGACATGGACATGTGGCTGAAACACAAATATATGTTGAATGGTGTGGATATGTGTCTGAGATGGAATCGAAGTTGTACTTTGCTCCATATGATGGCTAAACATAACGAGTACAAAAGGAAAATCGAAGAAGCCAGACATGCGTGGAAGTCTTTCATTAAGTGAGAAATGATATCTATAAAGCTCGGATTAGGAAAACAGCTAAGTATCGTACGACGGGTGGATTTCCAAACCTTTACCATTTGCTCTGGACTCCGATCGAAGATAGAACAATAATGTTTTACATGGTCAACAAGCAACACTTTTGCTCACTATTATAGATAAGTCATTTAAAGGTATTACTACATTAACTCTTTGTGCAAGCGGATTTATGCATGTCCATATTAGCATGGAAGATATCTATAGTGTAGGACGGAACTTGGCACACAAAGCTTTGCATGGGTCTGAATAAGAAATTTCTCATTAGCATTATGCGTATATAGTGCCGCTTTGTAGAAGAAAAATATATGATCACACGAGAAAAGCAACATTTCGTTCTCCATTTCGCTCTTATCAACATATTTTCAAAAACAGCACTCTGGGTACAGTGGAAATATAATGTAAAAATATCCATAGGCCGAATAAGATTTTGAAGTGACACAGTCAGCGATTGATGAAAAACGAACACCCACACCCAATTACTACAAGCTATAGGAATGACCTGTACCCCTATTTACAGACAAACATACAGACCTACTAACACCCACGGTAACTAATCCATGCACAGAGTTACTTAGAGGAGACTAAGTACACTCCGATACCAGTGTAAAGATCGTGACTTAGTCTCAGATTGGTACTAAAATTCGGAAAGTTTACGGAGTTTAGTATCGAATGAAACAATCTGGAATCAACATTTGGCCGAAATTAGCTGTAGTCCTAAAATTTTCGAATTATTTAAGAATAAATTAAATTCCGTTAAAAATGTAAAAGTAGTAATACTAATTTAAACAAATTGCAAACAAATACTGGATTTAACAATAAAAAAACAAGCTCTTACAAACAGACGAGGTTAAGGAAAGAGTGCATATGATGAATATACCACAGGTTTGCACGTACACCAAATCCTAGATTATAGTAACGAGGTGAGATCCTTATGCAAAATGTCTTTGGCTGGCAAAGACCAGGAGAAATAAAGCTTTAGTGTATGATTCCGTAAATGTTAGTATTATTTTCAGTCAATACCAACATTTTTCCATTTTTGTCCAGAATGTCGTAAAATTATGCAGAAGTCCGTGACTGTTTCGGAATTTTGTAACTACTCAAAGTTCTAATATTTTTTTTACTTTTGTATACACTTTATCAGGATTTGTTCAGCCTATGCGAATAACCGCATTTTTTTCGGAATCTGATTACATATCTTTTCAACACTTTCACGGATGTTTCTAGTCTTCTTTAACGACCATGTAAGTTTCAGAATTTTACTACTACCTTTTGTCTAAGTAGTATTTGTTAACTCTTTTACAGTAATCGTTTTTCAGTCTGCCAAGTCCGTGTATTACTTATAGTCTCGGTCGAAGTTTGAACTATTTCTAGGTTTAGTTTTCATTTCAGTCTCCGCTAAAGATCGCAATTGTTTCCGAATTTTAGTACTACTTTCATACTAAAATTAATGTTTTGCATTTTTAGTGGCTTTTTCAAACTCTGCTAAGTCAGTGTATTACTTATAGTCACGCTCATAATGTTTACATTATTTTCCAGTTTGTATTAGTCTCAGCATGAGTGTGTGACAGTTTAATAACTTTGGCATTACTTTTAGTCTCGACCATTTTAGTCCATTGTTTATGTTTTCTTCCCTTGTGAAAGCTAAATTCCACGACATTTTCGTTATATGATCATCGTTTTAATTAAAGACAGTTTATGTGCTCTTTGTAGTTGGTTACCTTGATTATAACTATTTATAAAGTAATTACAAAACATGCTATCAACTGTGTCATAGGTAATGCTTTATAAATTAATTATCGGATATATGCATCAAGCCACTTGGGGCTTATTCTGTTAGTCACTCCCGTCCCTGTGCAAGGTTTGCTAAAACGATCAGTGTGGGTTTGCGAAAGTGAATAATTATTTGTATAAATGTTTATAATAATCTTTTACTTTACACCTTTTTAACTTTGCCTCCAACCTTTACACGTCTATTTGTAGATGTGAGTGCTAGATAACATGTGTGCTTTGTTTTGGTCAGTCGATGTAGGGAACGGTCGGTAGGTGAATATGTTGCCCAGCAGATATGGATGCTAGTCAGTGACACTGTGCAATGGTGAGCAAGCGTGACCGTTGATCGTTAACACAATATGTTAGTTTATAAGCATCTGTGCTGGTCAGGAGGTTATGGACTGTGGTAAATAATATCATGTATTGTTTAGTAGGAATGCGTGCTCACCTGTAAGCGTAGGCATATGTACTAGTCAGCAAAAAATTATTATTAGTAGGCGCGGGTGATTGTCAGTAAAGCTATGTGCTGCTCAGTAGGTGTTGGTGCTGGTAGATAATAATTATTGGTTATTAAGCATGAGTGTTGGTTAGCACGTGTCAATATTAGTAAATATTACTGCTGGTCAGTCAGACGGCGTGATCAGTTGCAGGGTTTTTTCATGGGCCATTAAAGATGCAGTGATGTTTAGTTTGTGCGAGTATTGATCAGTAGGTGTTCGCGCATTGGTCTGTTCAACCTATGGATGCGTTTAACATTACATTTCACACATGTTCATTGTTCCCGATTTGAAAACAAATTTATTGACAGAACATAAGGGAAGTAATGTTAAATTCCCATCGTGTCCCATATGCTCAATGGACACTTATTGATCATTTCCCATAATATCGGAAGTGCCGTTTTGCCCCTTCCCCCATGTGCCATCCTGTACTACTGATATAATTTTACTGAAAAGTACCACGGTGGCTCAGTGTCTGAAGATTCATAACCAGAAGGGCGTGAGTTTAATTTTTTTGTCGCATCAGCGAAGAGTGGCTACTTTGGACATGCCAGTTTCGTCCACTTGTTACTGCACGAATGACATAACTTCAATATGTTGGTGTGCCTATACAATATCTGTCTCAATCACCCCTAACGTTCTTCGTCCCTCCCTCACGCCCCCCCCCAAAAAAAAAAGAAAGAAACAAACAACCTTCACTCGCAAAAGTATAAACCTTGGAACAGATACACAAGAAATCAAATGGAAAGTAAATCATTAACAACCAGAACATAAACTCTTAGTTCCTATGGATTTTCCAGAGAGAAAGTTCTACTTTTCTGAGTCTTTATTCCAGAGAAAATTATGCAAATGTGGAAACATAGAATAAAGGTTTATACTCGTATGAAGAATGAAAAACAAGATGAAAATATATATCTTACCATTTGTGATCAGAATTCTCTCTCTCTCTCTCTCTCTCTCTCTCTCTCTCTCTCTCTCTCTCTCTCTCTCTCTCTCTCTCATTGTCGCTCTTCAATATATTTTTTTAATAAGATTTTTTAATAAAGTCTAATTTACTTTATTATTATTATAAATAATGTAATTGTTGAGTATGACAGGTGTATAAAAGGAAACGTCATCCTTTTCGTAATCGAGTGAACGTATTGTAAGAGCTATATCCCCTGCATAATTGAATGAATGATATTAACAGTCGCGGATTTAATAATAAATCTATTTTTATCCATGAGCATATATACTATTTAATTCATATTTTCTGTTCTTAACTTTGATTAAAATTAATAAAGTCTATAGTGAAAAGAATCTGGCAAATACTTTAAATGACATAATCTCTATTTTGAGTTCGTGACGAAATTGAATGAGAATTTTTTATGCTTCCAAAGATAGAAATGACTCAATATATTTCCAAAATATGTAGTTTCCTTCCATAAAATAAAATCCAAGTAACGTTTGTATCGAATCTAAAAATCAACCTGATGTCTATCACGTCATTTCGACAGAGAACTGGAGAGTTCTAACTACTGGTACAGCGAAAATTATCTTCAAAAAAGGTAAGATACTAATGATTTAGATAACACATACATCTTTATACAGACCCGATCCAAGTGTTACATATTCTTTATATCTGCTTTAATTTCCTTAAATCTGTTATTGGCTGTGATTTTGGCTGATTTATACTTTGTTTCAGTATTGGTTTTTGGATCAGACAATTTCATATTATTTCTTTACTTTTTTTAATATATCTATCGCTTTTTTTCTAGCAATAATGGTCTTTAAAAAAATAAAGTATTTTATGTGTAATCTGATATATATATATATATATATATATATATATATATATATATATATATATATATATATATATATATATATATATATATATATATATATATATATATATATATATATATATATATGTATGTATATGCCTTAGATTGTTTATTGAAGATTAACGAAATTTGCCATGTGCATACTTCAGACGCACGTTCAGGCCAATGTATACATTTGTTTTTATCCGTTTCTCACTGTGTGAGCCCTGATATATATTTATAAAACTTGTGTGAATGCATTCTAAAGCTCATACACCACTTACTTTTGCCATGTACGTCTTTCGTGGTTAAATCAATTTTTGGCTACTGCTGAAAACATACACAGAGTTATTATATATGCATAAAATGCGTACATGAAATCTTCATGTATTCTGACAGCAACATTTCCATCATCAATATACAATCTGACTGTATTATGCTCAAAAATATATACAAAACAATGAATAGGATATGTTCTTGTTGATGTTGATGATGTTTTCGTCGTTCCTCTTCATCCACTTATTATTATTATTATTATTATTATTATTATTATTATTATTATTTCTTTTTATTATTATTATTATTATTATTATTACGATTATTATTATTATTATTATTATTATTATTATTATTATTATTATTATTATTATTATTATTCCTGCTTGTATTCTTCTTCTTCTTCTTCTTCTTCTTCTTCTTCTTCTTCTTCTTCTTATTATTATTATTATTATTATTATTATTATTTAGTCAAAGTCATTGCAATGGTATTTATGATGGTTTTAGGAGGGGCAGATTCCTGTGATGTCATATCTAGAAGATTTTATGTACTATGTTTACAGTCCCAAGGAGTGGAGCTTACTTTCATATATAAAGTTCCAGTTTTGTCTGGTTGCCATAGCATACTTTTAAGAATTATTTATATTTCCCATTGTACTCTTGGTAATGGCGGGTGAAATAATTACAACAACAGGACTAACTTGCCAACGCCATGTATCTCGAGTGAGATCAGCTGTTTTGGGGAAACACTCCTTATACTAATCCCTAGTTAAATATGTATGTGTTTTGTTGTGTTCGTATCCTCCAGGTGAATTCTTTTTCCGACTCTTCTACGGGTCTGCCCATTTCGCGTAGATGGGGGATGGGGGAGAAGGCCCCCCTCCCAAAAAAAAATGTATCTCTTCAAAACTATTTGTATTGTATTCACTTGTATTTTGTGGGGTACCTTTCAACAATATGACGTCCAGTATTCCCCCCCCCCAAAAAAAAAAATGCCCCCTCCCCCTCAAAAAACTAAACAAAGTGTGTTTATGTATGAGTGTGTTCCCCCTGATATGTTGTTTATGTGTTTTTTTATGTTTTTATTTTTTCCTTTTACTTTAATCCTTAACCTTACGTTTTGGCCCATCGGAATTTATATCATTTTTGAAAGGGGTATTATAGTGCCTTAGTGTTTCTAAAGAGATAAAATCTACGAGATCGGATTTATTCACTTGTATCGTCATCCTTCTCTTTTTTTATTTGTTAACCCAGGCTAGGGGTTTCCTGTATCCTGTGTATGCTATTTGTGTTGTGCTATTTGTATGTTTGTTATATATATATATATATATATATATATATATATATATATATATATATATATATATATATATATATATATATATATACATATATATATATATATATATATATATATATATATATATATATATATATATATACACACTTTGTGTTTTTGTAAAGATAGCCTTTTCTTATCAATTCCCCAATCTATCAGTGACTTGGATCTATAAGCAGATCGTCACTTGTTTGTTCTATTCCATCCGTTTATTTTTATGAAATTTCGAATTTTTTTGCAAAATACGGTGCATTTTTCCCTTATTTATTTAATTATCACAGCTATTTAAAGTAAGGTTAAATCTTCCTAAATGGTTTGATGACTGAATTTGTTTCCTTACGTACTTTGCCTATGTTATATTTATAAGTATACAGATCGACTGTGTTCGAGTTGGGATCTCTACATTTTTAAAAACATTTGTGTACTTTATTCACCCAACTCGAATTAGGTCGTCTTTCATTTATTTATAGTTAAATGTCATTACTGAATTCTTTTATTTAAAATATATTGCTGGATATTATTCTTTCTTGCTTAAAGAATACTTTTTTCAATATTAAATCTAAACATGAAGTTGGTAGCGAATTCAACTTTTACAATAAAAAATACATAAATATAATTAAATATGAATTCTTTAAAACATTAAACATTCTATTACAATATATTATAAATAAAAGAATTCAGTAGCAATGTTGCAAACAAAACAATTTTACCATTAAAATCTCAAACATTAAAAATACCTATTTCTAGAAAAAGTTTTCAATATTTACAAGTCTTACCTGGAATAAGAAGACAGACATCTATTTTCTGCTGATACGGAGAAACTGACCTGAACCCAAATTCGCATCTCTATTTATACGCAATCGGCTAGTGTCAGGGTTAAACAAGGTTGTACCCTCAATGTACCAGTCAGAAAAAGATGCTGACTCTCTCTCTCTCTATCTCTCAGGTATAAACCAGTTTCAACAGGTAGGAACCAATTTGTTTTACGTCATAAGACTTAGTCTTGTGGTTTATTTATGTTCGTTGGCAACGTCATACCAAATATGGACAACCGTTTGTTGGAAGCCATTTTGTTTTTATATCATTGGCAGTTCCCTAGAGAAGGCTTACTCCACTTTTATTAACCGAATTGGACTTTCGCCAATGTCTGGGTTACAGAATATACATTTTTACTGATGTAACCCAGAAGCTCCAGCCGAATCGACGAAATAGCATGAATAATGTTTTTTGTTATATAATTCCACACAGCACTGTACATTGGCGAAGCTTGCAGTTATTTTTACTGGTGTTATGCAGTATGGCTATATGCATTGCCTTTTTTCCACTTGCGCAGCAACCATTTTTATTATATATAGTTGTGCTTTAGAAATAATTGAAATTAATCTTAATATATTTTAGAACTTACTTTAATATAAATGAATAAACATTACTTTAATACAATTTAAAGAAAATAGCAATCTTATTAATTTTACTAAAAAACCCTATCCTAACAATACGATAAAAATTCTAATCAAACAAACAAAAAAGGTGTCTATCTCCCATAACCCATAACTCCCTATTGTCTCTCTATTTATTTAATAATTTTTTTATGGATCTTAATTTTCGTGGCACCTCTATTAGTTTTGTTAATTTGTTATTTGTATACATGTCATTTCTCTGCTTCATAGAGAATCCAAAATAATATATATATATATAGAGTCCTTGCCAAGTTTGTTTGGGCTCTGCTTTATTTTCCTTAAATCTGTTAAGTATGTTGTTGCTTTTGATAAGGACGGTATTTGGTAGGCATTGGCCTCCCCTCTTACTGTCCTTATATAGAGTTTCTTTGTTTATGTTATGTATTTTGAAGCCCCATAAGTATTTAATAATCTCGTTATCTATCGTTTTTAGGTGTTCATTTTTTATGAGATATATTGCTCTGATTATTTTGATTTATAAGTCGCCTATAATGCACAATATGGCTTGACGTGATTTTCCATACTGTTGTGTCATATGGCTTTGACGTCATCTTAGATACCAGCAGAGGCCCCGAGTGGTCGAGTGGTCTAAAGCGCTGTCCGTTACGGATCACTGCCAATTCACCTCTGGCCGCCATGTATAGCCTATCGTGTGCTGAAAAATGGCGTTAAACCCTACAATAACAACAACATACCAGAAAACCTATTGCTCCTATGTGAGTTTAGCAGCATCCTCCAATAAACGCTTGACAGCGTTCAATAAGTGGAATAGTTTACAGGATTTTCCAAAGCAACGTATTCCTTGTACAACCTGGTCTGTCGGTGAATACATTAGAGTGTTTAGCCAAGAGCGCATTAATTTGTTGACGCTGGTCTTTCGTCAACTCCGCACTCACATCGACTTTATCTATCCCTTCCCCGGCAACTCCCAAGGGACATTCAAGGGAAACCTCGTTATCCGAATCTGCTACATCATCGTCGACGACTGCCGTACAAACGACATTTAAGACCCCCTTTTCAACATTGTCGCTCTGTATCTTGATGTACAACTTAAGCATGTTAGCATGGAATGTTTTTAAATTACCGTCTATGTCAATTTTATAGTCCATGTCACCTTTGACCTCTTTAACTTCATAGGGATCTTTCCACTGGACTAATAACTTATTTGAGCTAGTTGGAAGAAGCAATAGAACCTGATCTCCTACAAGAAATTTCCTATTTCGCGCTTTGCGGTTATAATATTTGGCATATCTGCGCCCAGATTTCATTAACTCGTCACGTGCCATCTGGCATGTACTCTTCAGTTTATCTCGCAGATCTAACACGTACTGGTAAGTAGTTTTTATTTCCTCGTTCGCGACATCACCCGTCCATAGTTCGCGTAGTATTCCCATCGGGCCTCGAACAACAGTTCGAAGGGTGAAAACCCAAAACTTTCCTGCGGTACTTCACGGTACGCGAACAGAACAGCGTTCAAATAACGGTCCCAGTCTTGCGGACGTTCCGCGCACATCTTTCGTAGCATGTTTTTCAGGGTACCATTAAACTTCTCTACCAGTCCATTGCACATCGGATGGTATGGGGTAGTGTTTAGCTGTTTGATGGATAACAGCCTACTTATTTCACCCATGAGGTCAGAGGTGAATTGGGCACCACAATCTGAGGATTTCTTCTGGCAGCCTACCCTACTGAAGATATCTACTAATGCTTCAGCTACCCTTTCCGTTTCAATAGTTGGTAACGCTACGGCTTCGGGGTATCTGGTCGCGTAATCAACGAGAGTAAGAATATACCGATTCTTTCTTTCGGTAACTGGTTGTATTGGTCCTACATTATCTACTGCCATTCTTTTAAACGGTGTATCTATTAATGGCATCTGTCCTAAGGGCACCCTTGTGACCCTTCCTTTACATACGGTTTTCTGACATACGTCGCACGACCTACAGAACCGTGTGACATCGCCATTAACACCGGGCCAGTAGAATTCAGCGACTACTCTGCTGGTGGTCTTAGCCTTACCTAGGTGTCCTGCCATGCTCGACTCATGCGCCACCCTAAGTACTTGAGATCTATATCTCTGGGGTACGACCACTTGCCAATACCTCTTACCCTCCGGAGCGCTAAACTCCCCATGAATTAATTCGTTCTTACGTACGAATCTCGAGCTTCCCCCACCCTTGCAGTGTTTAATCGCGCCGGGCGTGATTTTCTCAACAATTGTTTTGATGGATTCATCACGTTCTTGCTCTCATTTGAACTCATCACGCGAAATTCCTGAAATCGATTCAGGGACTATTAATTTATGAAACGCGGTTTTCTCTCGTCGTATTTGCGCTCGCGTTTCGATTGCCTGGGACAAAGGTATTTTAAAATCTGCCATGGTTGGAAGACGGGAACTTTCAACATTACCGATCGTCAGATCGTAAATAGGGTTTTCCATACAAAGGGCATCAACAGTTCCAGTTAGGAAAGGTGTTTTTACCGTGATCCTTGCTACGGGAATGCGATCGATCGTCTGATCAAGTAGCATACATGGGGACTCCCACCCGAGCATTTGGTTATCCTGCACGAGACTACGTTTGATCACTACGCCCATTGCAACCAGTGTCACGTAATACTACGACTTCTCGACCGTTGACAAACCCTCTCGCGGTTGGTACTCGCGCTTCGGGAAATAGACACGTGCCAAGCGAATGAATACATGGTTCTACCTGTACGATATTATCAGATATACCTTTACTTTGTATAGCCACTGCTACCTTATGTACAAGTCCCTTTCTTTTAGGACAGTCTTTTTGAACATGACCCCATACATTACACAAGTAACATTGCACACGCTGACTACCTGGATTCCTAACTGACCTATTTGCCTCAGCTGATTTCACAAGCTCCCTAAGCTGATTTCACAAGCTCCCTAGGCATCGGTCTCGTAGACTGGTTTCCAGACTTAAAATCTTTTGAAACCACGTTCTGGGTTCCCCCATGAGCTTCGGCGAAGAAATCGGCTTGCTTAGCAATATCTTTTACGTTTGAGAAGACTTTCTCTTTCAGAAATTGACCTAGTTCTCGCCCAACTGTGTTAAATAATTGATCTCTGAGCAAGAAATCAGTCAACCCTTCAAACGTTTTCACCGCATTGCCGCATTCAATCCACCGCTCAAAATAGTTCGCAATTCTAACGATGAACTGACCAAAGGTTTCTCCCTTATCGGGCTTGCTATACCTGAACTTTTTGCGAAAACCCTGTTCAGTGAGCTCGTACCTTTTAAGAAGTGCTTCCTTTAGGATGTCGTACTTAAACACATCGTCTCTAGGAAGTCGTGAGTATACATCCAGCGGTTTACCTTTTAATAGAGCGCTAAGATGCAGTGCCCAGTCATTTCGACTCCACTTCTGGTTTTCGGCATACCGCTCAAACCGATGAAGATAGCTATCCATGTTATCTTTTTCATCGTCAAAGGGAGGTAGTTTGGGGCCTCTTAACTTGCTAGAGGCAGAATCGTGTTCTCCTTTTCCAGCTGTTGCTAATTCTACCTTACGCTCATGATCCCGTTGCTGTGCTTTTTCTTCTAATTCTATTCGCCTTTCCTCCGCTTCTATTTCCCATCCTATCCTGTCCTTCGGCTTGCTTCTCTAATTCTATCTTCCCTTTCTCTAATTCTATCTTTTCCCTCTCAAAGGCCCATTTCCTTTCTTCTGCTTTCCTTTTTTTCTTTTCCAATTCCCTTTCTAATGCTCGTGTCCTTTCTTCGGCTTCCCCTTTTTCCCTTTCTAATTCCCTTTCTAATTCCCTTGCCCTTACCCCTTCTTCCCTTTCCCGGGCTTGTTCTTCCTGAATAAATTTCCTTAAACTTTCTCCTTCATACCCAAATTCTTTGCCTAAGGCAACCAAATCCTTAAGGGATGACATGGCAATTGTAATATAAATATAAATATATAAAGAACAGGCTGACCTTATCTTCCTGATGAAGGTAAAAAAAACCAATGCTTTAAATATGTTTATACTGGACCTACGGACCTAGATAAACCAAACAAAAATAAACCCCTACTTGAGGATTATCTTGTCAAGAAGGTCACGCTCAAATATAAACATTAAATGTATACTTTCACAAACAAAATGATTGACAGTTCGCTTAATCCAGCGATCCCACTTCTGACACCATTGTAACAGAATTGTTACCGAGTGGTTGGTGGATTAAATGAACAACACAAACACAATATGTGAAATATGTAAATTTATGAAATAAATTATTAATGAAAAATAATGATGTATCAACACAATAACTCATGCGTTCAACCCACAATCACACTTCACAACCATTCACAATTCAAAACTAAATTAAATATTAATACAAAATAAACACAGATCCAAGGAACCTCCTGGACTGCACAAATGTTTCAAATACAATTGAACCTTTACAAAAATTATATTATCGCACGCATAAATTGCGATAACAAATACAAACATCAAATTACATTATCGCACGTATGGATTGCGACAACAAGTACTAACATCTACATGCATTAAATCAAGTTACTAACTGTTATTGAGATTCATGTAATCCCTTGAAATACTACTGTGATTCAAAGTAACCACGTGTAAATATAACAAATGTATTCAACTGTAACAACAATTGAAACACACACATGCGTCTCGACCCTGTAAAACCGTACGATTCACCAACTGTTGAATCGCCGCACAGCTTCTCCGAATACCTAGGGTTGGCCCAATACTTTTATCGGCCGCTTGACCTTCACGGATCCACTACAGTTATACGTACAGACAGCATACAGCATCTACCAGAACCACCGGCCCCAAACACTTAGATACTACCCCGGACGTTTACACCTCTAGACAGCTCCGACACTCGGACATTTAGACTTCTAGATTTCCGGATATTTACACATCTCGACAGACGTAGACGGACAGACAATCCGACAGACAGACAGTCAGATACCTCAATTCGATCGCACAATTAAACAGCGTAATCACGGCACAATCAAGGCACAATCAATCACATTCAGCCCTTTTGCTGGAGCAATCAATCACATTCAGCTACATTTCAGTCATATTCAGCTACAATTCAGTCATATTCAGCTACAATTCAGCTACAATTCAGCTACAATAAAGAAACCAAACTAATAATAGTTGTTTCTAAAACAATCTAAAATTTAGATTACGCTGTTGCATTTAAAGTCTAATAGTGACTGTAATTCCAAATATTCAACGGTTTAAATCTGCATTGTAATAAAAGCATCATTACATGAAATGATAGACTGAATAAAATTCACAATAAAACGAAATATAAATTTAACACTCACCCCTTTGGCTGGAGAAAGAATGACGAGCTATCTCTCCTTTGACAAGATACTTCTGACTCGTAATCTTTTTAGAAATATTCTGCCTTATATGTCCCCAAATAGGTGAGCAGAATTCACGGCAAAATTCCCGTGCACCCCGTGATTATAATGTTCCTGACTTCAAGTGATTTGTAGTCAGGCACATGCAAATCGCTACACGTCGCTTACCTTGAAAAACACTTATTCACCCCAGGTAACGCATGTACGACGAAACAACAAAAAAATGGTGAAATTAGTTTGTATTCAAGAAGAAATAAATTCAATTTTCGCCTAATTCTGTGACAAGGTCATTAGTTATAAAAGAAGGACACATTTTAAGGAATATACTACTCACTAATGCAAGGTGTGTATTATGCACAAATGTTAAAATATGAGAAAACCGTGTATATGACCCATCTACGGAATTACCTTATGTATCCAAAACAATTAAACATTTTGATAATGGTAAGTAGTACATATACAAATATGTACCACAATGGCAGTTGTTTTTATTTAGAATTAATATTTGTGACATTCTCTCCCCCCCCCTTTAACAAATGTGATATCTTGATAATAAATTTCAATCATAATAACAAAATATTAACAGCAGTTAGATTACTACTACATCAAATGTTCATATCTCTTGTTTAATTGAAATAAATCATACTATTTTGAAATGTTTTCCTGAAACGGAGATAAACAAAGTCGAGAATTATTTCAATTTTAACTAATTTTAAATAGAATGGTAAACTGTATTTTCACCTGTAACCGACAAAAGGTAATACAATTGATATAAATTCAAAATAATATAAAGTATCTGCGGCAAACTATTCTCCGATTGGGGTACACAAAGTTTAATACCAAATGTGGCAACCAGTATAGTTATTCAGACTTTGAAAATAGTGAATGAATTTTATGTGATTTTTTATCAAATGATTATTATAAACAGATGTAATAAGCTCTACTGCTGATCTACCCGCATTTACTCCTCGTAACTCAAGAACATTTCCATCTTAACCCACTTAAACACAACAAGATAGAAAACCCTATGTTTAACCGTTTCAAGTGACCAAGATGGCTGCGCAGCTACACGTCTGTTATGATTAATCTACGTGGAAAATTGAACATTCTTTCTTTTATTTTCCTATCAATATTCAGTTCTCGTGCATATCCAGAATTAGAATGGCTTGTGTTAGTGTTTGTTGAAAGCTTTTATTGACGAGAGTGAATGTACCTACGCTGAATTAAAATCTATACATTTTGATCCTTTGCATCTACTTCAAACATTGACCTTACATTTTTCTCATGTGGGTACATATAATCAGTTGTAAAAAGAAGTCAAACTAGATTAGGAATTATCTTCAGATCAATATGTACCCTAGGAAACTCCTATCATAACTTATTTACATGAATAATTGTAGCAATATGTTTGAAATATACACACATAAACGCGCACGCACACACACACGCCAGTTTGCTGGCACAAAATACGTGATAGTGCTCTGCTCATTTCGAGAATATACTCAGAAATCGTTTGGTTTTCTACATCGGGGTATGTTTAATGCAATCTCAGTGAAAGCTTTTATTAAGTACAATATAGTAGGATTCTATTGCAGAATATGACTAAATAACAATGACGCATATACTTTCCTTACTCATGATGAATGAAACAAAGAAATGAGGTTCTAGCTAGAGTGGAGCAAGGTTTCCATGTATTATGGATGCAACTTGGTAAATAATTGCACGTGTGCATGGGGACAAGCAGCAGTCAACAAGCATTTTCATAGGAACTAACAAAACCGATGCATACATCATTTGTTAGCTTGAATTTGTTTTAGGTAATAATTCTGATGCTTTGGTTTTATATTCCAAAATTCTAAGTAAGTAACGAAGCAAATATCATCCGAAACTTCGAAAACTTATATTGAAGTTAATAACATTCCAGTCATGAATATTAAATTTTGGATGGTCCTATTATTTTAGAATGACAGATAAAATTGCATTACATTAAAGTTGTGCAGTTAATAAATGTCATTTTACTTCACCTATCATTGGTTTGTTTTACAGAAGACTTTTATTGTGGATTTTGGAGAAAAGGTACCGCTGGAAATTGTGATCAGTGTCATGGCAAGAAGTTCCACTACTACAGGGAACCCAGAACTTCCACAGTCTCCTATAAGCTTGCAAGATGCAGTAGCATACATGATACCAAATCCAATTGCTTTTATTACAAATGAACATCACTTAGCAGGAAGCCTCCCTCAGTCAGAATGGAACAATGACAGTCGGAGAGATGAGTCACAAAGGAGATTTCACCGTCAAGGAGAACAACTGCAGGGGACAAATAACACTGATGCGCAGCACTTATCCAGAAGAATCGACACCCTGGGGCAACAGCCATATGAAAGCAAGAATGCTGAAAATCATCAACATTCGCCTGAAGGACAAGAGCGAATCAGAAATGAGTTGGCAGAAAACGAAATCACAGCGGTTGTAGCAAATGATCTTGAAAGTGACTCCATTGAGAATCTGTCCAATAGTGGTAAATATCTGAAGCACCTTAATCCTCTCATCAAATAAATACAGTTCACCTGGGTCACAACCACAAACACCACAGCCAATAAAAACAACGTGCACAGTCACAACTATCTGTCAACTACGCTTACAAAGAACATGTCAGAAAGCCGACTTGTTTACTATTTATTTTCCTTGCTGAACAACATTAACATCATCAAGACCAAAATAAACACGCTTCGGTGAATAACATTCACATAATGTATTAATCTTGTCCATTTATGAATAATGTTTTTATAGACAGTTTAGAACTAAGCAAATATCTAGAGAGCAATTATATTGATCCAAACACCTGGTCCTGTACAAACATATTTTCAAGGCAAAAACTTATTAATCGACTTAAAGCAAGCGGTTTGGTATAGGAGTACACTTACTCTGCAAGACTAACAAATGTTTTTTTGAATGAGCAAAATATTGCACATATATTATAGATATAGTGGTGAAAATATTGCACATATATTATAGATAGAGTGGTGTAAATATTGCACATATATTATAAATAGAGTGGTGTAAATATTGCACATATATTATAGAGTGGTGTAAATATTGCACATATATTATAGATAGAGTGATTTAAATATTGCACGTATATTTTAGATAGAGTGGTGAAAATATTGCACATATATTATAGATAGAGTGGTGTAAATATTGCACATATATTATAGATAGTGTAAATATTGCACATATATTATAGAGTGGTGTAAACATTGCACATATATTATAGATGGAGTGGTGTAAATATTATACATATATTATAGATAGAGTGGTGTAAATATTGCACATATAGATAGAGTGGTGAACATATTGCACATATATTATAGATAGAGTGGTGAAAAGTTTGCACATATATTATAGAGTGGTGAAAATATTGCATATATATTATAGAGTGGTGTAAATATTGCACATATATTATATATAGAGTGGTGAAAATATTGCTCATATATTATAGATAGAGTGGTGTAAATATTGCACGTATAATATATATAGAGTGGTGTAAATATTGCACATATATTATAGATGGAGTGGTGAAAATATTACACATATACATAGAGTGGTGAAAATATTGCACATATCTAAAAGAGTGGTGTAAATATTGCACATATATTATAGAGTGGTGTAAATATTGCACATATATTATAGAGTGGTGTAAATATTGCACATATATTATAGAGTGGTGTAAATATTGCACATATATTACAGATAGAGTGGTGTAAATATTGCACATATATTATAAATGGAGTGATGAAAATATTGCACATATACATAGAGTGGTCAAAGAATTGCACATATATTATAGAGTGGTGTAAATATTGCACATATATTATAGATAGAGTGGTGTGAATATTGTACATATGTTATAGATAGAGTGGTGAAAATAGTGCACATATATTATAGATAGAATAGTGTAAATATTGCACATATATTATAGATAGAGTGGTGTAAATATTGCACATATATTATAGATAGAGTGGTGTAAATATCGCACATATATTATAGAGTGGTATAAATATTGCACATATATTATAGATTGGTGAAAATATTGCACATATATTATAGATAGAATGGTGCAAATATTGCACATATATTATACAGTGGTGTAAATATTGCACATACATTATAGATAGAGTGGTGTAAATATTGCAGATATATTATAGATAGAGTGGTGTAAATATTACACATATATTATAGTGTCAAGTGCCAAATGTTTCGTCAGTGACATCCAGTAATTAATTCGTAGGCTAGCCGACAATCAACTGTCTTGCAGTAGAGTGGGAACGAAAAGAATGTTTCTTACCTCGGTCAGACTTGGTACAATAATTAAAGTGAAAACGGACTGAGTGTTTGACACGTAAGATTATGGGATTACTCACGTAGAGCTTTCAAAAATGATTGAGACAAATGATAAGGCGACATTTCGATCCTAAGTGGAATTTTTGGCATCTTGACAGACGGTTTTCAAAAGGTCTGCAAAAATAGCGTTTATGCCGATTGGTCAAATGTACCGGACAGAGGGTTGGGTCGAAACCCAGAATTGGGAAATATATTCTCTGAGCTAATAAGTTTAAATCAGTCTTCTGGAAGGCGCTTTGCAAGAAAGCAGTGTTGAACTAATATCATTAATTCCGGAATAAAGGCTCCGGGGGTAATTGTACAGCAGTGCCTTCGTAATAATAAGCTCAGGAAAGTCCGCCGGGAAAATCAAACGGTAGAAGCACGTCAGAAACACAAGGAAAAATAGTTTATTTAAAGAAAGAGCGAGGGTGTCGAAATTCAGAGACGGAAAAGAAGTTGGAAGACAGAGTTGTGTAATCTCGCTTACAACAAAAGGGCAAGCAAGTCAAGACGAATACAGAAGAGAAGAAAAAAGAACCAGTCGTCGAACAAGGTCATTTTGAATCACCCAACAGTCCAATTTTAAATGAACATTCAATTCCTTGATGAAATTTACTCTCAGTATTAACGGCTAACTTCATTTATTTTCATTAGTGTTTGGATTCGTATGAATGTATCCATTATTTTAAAGCTTCAGTCTATGTATTTCTGAACTAAGTGTATTCAGAAAGAGAGAAATTGTAATTCACAGTGTCATTCTTTTCTTAATTGTATTTTTGATTAAATTCATATTTTATCTTTACGGGGGCTCGTGTATTGTCTTGTTCAAAGTACCATCTCAGATTATTATATTCACTGACCGGGCAGATTATACCGTAGCGATCATCTTCTAGATAACGCCAATTAGTGGGAGGCGGTCTTCAAATGTTGTTTTCCAAGTTGCGCAATACCTCTGACCAGGCCTTGTGCAATATTGTCCTAATAACACTTTGATAACCCGCCAGCACCACGTTACATATAGATAGAGTGGTTTATATATTGCACATATAGATAGAGTGGTGATAATATTGCATATATATTATAGAGTGGTGTAAATATTGCACATATATTATAGATAGAGTGGTGAAAATATTGCACATATATTATAGAGAGAGTGGTGTAAATATTGCACATATATTATCGATAGAGTGGTGTAAATATTGCACATATATTATAGAGTGGTGAAAATATTGCACATATATTATAGATAGAGTGTTGTAAATATAGCACATATATTATAGAGTGGTGTAAATATTGCACATATATTATAGATAGAGTGGTGTAAATATTGCACATATATTATAGAGTGGTGTAAATATTACACATATATTATAGATAGAGTGGTTTATATATTGCACATATAGATAGAGTGGTGAAAATATATTACACTTATATTATAGACAGAGTGGTGACAATATTGCACATATATTATAGAGTGGTGAAAATATTGCACACATGTTATAGATAGAGTGGTGTAAATATTGCACATATATTATAGTTTGAGTGGTGAAAATATTGCACATATATTATAGATAGAGTGGTGTAAATATTGCACATATATTATAGAGGGGTGTAATTATTGCACATATATTATAGATGGAGTGGTGAAAGTATTTCACATATAAATAGAGTGGTGAAAATATTGTACATATATTATCGATAGAGTGGTTTAAATGTTGCACATATATTATAGAGTGGTGTAAAAATTGAACATTTATTATGGATAGAGTCGTGAAAATATTGCACATATATTATAGAGTGGTGTAAATAGTGCACATATATTATAGATAGAGTGGTGTAAATATTGCACATATATTATAGTTAGAGTGGTGAAAATATTGCACATATATTATAAAGTGGTGTAAATATTGCACATATATTATAGATAGAGTGGTGTAAATATTGCACATATATTATAAAGTGTTGTAAATATTGCACATATATTATAGATAGAGTGGTGTGAATATTGTACATATGTTATAGATAGAGTTGTGAAAATATTGCACATATATTATAGATAGAGTGGTGTAAATATTGCACATATGTTATAGAGAGAGTGGTGAAAATATTGCACATATATTATTCGTATTATTGAAATATATCTGCTCAGAAGTATGTTTTTATAAAACACTTTTGTAGTGTAACTGAAGCAAACGCGTGTTTATATACTGTGAAACTCGCCACACACACAAAAAACATTTATTCGACCAAGTTTGAGAACAGTGGATCATTAGACTTATGTAGACCCATGGTGATCGATGAACACTAAACGTGCTTAACATACATGCATACATAATTGTAGTTAAAATAATTGGAACACACTCTTTGAATGAGTTATGTTTTCTTGGAACACACTCTTTGAATGAGTTATGCTCCAGATTGAATATAGGACATTAGCTTTTAAATTCGTTTCCTCTCATGAAAAATGCTCTAGGTTAACTTATGTATGCCTTTCAGTTTCCAAGTAATTATGTTTTAGTGATATGAGAGATTAAGATCAAACTTTTTGTGAGCCTTTGCATTATTAACACCTAGTGAAAGTAATCATTTGATTTTCAATGTTTACTGGCAAACTTATTTGGAGTTATGACCCTTTTGCCACACAGCAGTTTGCTCTAATTGCATCATATTGGTGTATGATGATGTATGGATACGTCTGGTTTGAACTAAGCTTGAGAATCCTTTCTTAAAATTCAAAGGTTTCTGATAGTTAAAAATTATCCCACAGCATGTTTGCATGGTAAACATACACTATGTTTAATTAGTGTATTATGTGTCGTCAAAAATATAAAAAAAAAGAAATCCAAACTAATGTTGTTACAGAGGCATGTGTTTGTATATGAGTATATGTTTTTACAAACTCTAATTTCTGTAGCAGCTACCTACCATGGGTCTGTTTAAATACTTAAAAAGAAACTTATTTTATAGATTAAAGTGTATTTATCACTCTACACTGGTGCTCTTCATTCGAGCGCACATTAAGTAGTCGCCCGAAATATTTGAGGTGTTGAACCAGTTGATTATATATGAAAAGATAATGGTCTAAGTGTCTATATGATTACATTTTCCGCTATTGCCCCTGCACTCTTTTGTTAGCAACTGAGGAGAAAGATGATTCTTCTTGCTAACGGTTCCTGCCTTATTTGCAATAGCTCCTCTTTTGCTGCTTGAAATAGAAACGTGCAAGCTTATTGCTGATTTCAATGATATGAAATGTATCATCTAAGATCTTAGAATTTTAACACAAGTTCTCGAGGGGATGGGTGCTGAGACGGTTAGATTGAATGAAGATAGACATGAAAAATGCGAGGACACACTAGTTTGCTGAGATTTATGGTAACGTTTGCAGGTGATGTGGCTTCTTTACCTTCGTGTACTAACTTCATGATGGACAGCTTTTGCCTTCCAGCTGGAAGCCGTATTAGGAGTCCGCATTACCAGACCTTCAGCAATCGACTCGGTACCTTCAAGAATTGGCCCAACCATCTTCCACAGACTCCCAGAGAATTAGCGCACGCCGGACTCTACTCATTAGGTTGAGCAGTATTTTAGTTTGCACATGAATTTTGACTAATTTCTTTGTCCGCAATATTTATAATATAATTACATTAGCATAATTTAAATTATATCTGACTCTTCATCACCTACTTTAAGATTGCCGAAATATCACGTTTATTCTGCGGTTGTAATAATCGTCCGAACGCAAAACAGTTGCGCTGTTGAGGATTCAGTAGTTAAGGCAATCTGTTTTAATTCAGCTGTGTTGTGTAGACGTTTAATTGTTTTAGATTATGCACTGAACCCTTAAACTTCTCAGCGTAATTGGCGAAATTATTTAACAAGTACTTTCAGCAGTACGATGAAATGTAAGTATGAAATAAATTAAACATCAATCTGAAACATAATATAATCCACATTATCTAAATTTATAAAATATTTAATTTTATTTGATATCCATAATGTTATATGTATGTATTCAAGAAAACTAGTTATATGTATGTATTCAAGAAAACTAGTATATATTAAATAAATGATATAGTCTGATCAAGGATCTGAGGAAGACATCTTGTCCCTATTTAACGTTTGATCTAATATCGTGTGAAATTCTGCTGGTGTTTTAAATACCAGACAGATTTTCGTCCTGTTTCGGATTATAAAGACATTTAAACTTTCAGATGACAGCCAAAGATTTTCATATCTATTAACTGAGCATCATTATCCTTTTTTCAGGAAAAGCTGATGTTGTCAGATGTTTTTCCTGTGATGGAGGCTTAAAAGACTGGGAACCGGAAGATGATCCATGGATCGAGCATGCGCGTTGGTTTCCTGACTGTGATTACTTACGGCATGTCAAAGGTGACGAGTTTATTCAACTTGTACGCCAAATGGACGAGGAATCAGAAGCTGAGGTATATTGCTGTGACCCTCAGTTATTCATCTAACACAATAATCAACAAGAAATCATTTAATATAAATAAAGATAATAATAATTTTACTTATAATATTATTTTTGGATGTCAAGAGGCTACATTGACAATATTCATGCATTATAGGTGAACCATCTTTGCTTCTATTTAACATATATCATTTTCTTTTAAATCGTGTAAGGATTAATGTTTCCTATGGGTCGAGAGTAAAGTTATTCTTGTTGTGCATGTGTTCCATATGTTGATCGGAGCACCACTGTGCTAACAAGCGATTATTGTTTGTTTTCTCCTAGTAGACTCAGTAGTGACCATTCTAGATATATAGTCATATAACCCGCTTGTATCAAATACTAATGTTTGGATATGATCATTAAAAATCAGTAATATCGACACTATATTCTTATCATTATTTATTTGACACATTCAAAATGCCCATAACTGTTATATGATATAACATTTAGTCACATGAAATATTCCTTGAAAGGCTCTTGTACCTTTTATGATTGCAATTTTATGTTTGATATAGTTCTCTTGTTCTAAAGGAAGTTGCCAAACAATCTTACAAATGAGTATCCCATGCTGATGACATCAAGAAAGTTTGGTATCAGTTTGTGTCCATCGAGGTTCATTGCTAGTCAAAAGTCAAACATTTACATATTTTTGTTATTTGCTATATCACGTCGATCAATCATTGTAAACATGCTATACAATTTGGAGCTGACTTAATCTTGAATAAATCAATTTATTCAATATCCGTTTTTTGATATTCATCAATAGCTTTGCATACCTTTCTTTCAACGACGATGATCAAACCGGTATTTTACGACTATTAGTTGCACAGTACGTTACTTCGCATTTCAATCCCATGTTTGTTTGCAGATATGGAATGGGCTATTTGCACTCTACTGCATGTCATACGAGGCGGTTAAACAGAGGCAAGAAGAACGTTGGGGCTGTGGTTAGTGTGCCGTGCTCACGACCGAAAGGGGGCAATGCAGGTTAGAATCCTACCCTCGAACCAGCCTTTGCCAGCTTACACGGCTATTGTGGCGTTCCATTGGACGAGGCATTTTACTCCAATGGATTTAGTAATATATAACCTACCTCTGTGCTGTAAAGCAGAAGTAAAAGTAATAAACCAAACCTGTTTGTTTTTTAGGATGAGCAACCCCCAGTAAATGACGAGGAACAGACAAGAAGATATATGCAGGCTCTGAATTTAGATGATACTCAGGGTAGTATTATTATTATTAATAATAATAATAATAATAATAATGATAATAATAATAATAATAATAATAATGAGGACTTTGCATAGCACTTAACCATTAGAATCTCCAAGTGTTTTACAACATCTATAATGATATGACTACAAGAAACAAAAACAAACACCATGAAATCATGTCTGGGTATAAATATTGTCCAACTGAGGTAACAAGTTTCTATTCGGACCGAAGATATCGGGGAAAGTCTATTAATTTCTATACCAGTAAATTCCAATTTGGTTTCCACAAAATTATCTTATGCATCTTTTTACATGTATCTCATGTTGCACTGCTAAACGTGGCTCAATTTATTTCTCTTTTCTTTCTTTTTAATCAGTCAAAACTGTCAGACGGATGTATGTGTGTAGTTATGAGCGTTTGTATACACATATATGTTTATGTTATTTAAGCAGATCCGTGCGTGCTAGATGCAGACTGTGCTCAGAGTGTCATCCAGACTGGTTTCTCCGAGATAACCGTGGTTAAGGCTATCAATGATCTTCTTAAAGAAGGTAGAGCTGTTTGTGTTGAATATTGTACATTCCATTCATTAGGTTTTTATTTATTCCGTAATCTGATTGGTCGTATAAGCGCTACTGATGAAGGTGCGACTATGTATTTCCATTTTACCCTGTTCTCAATGCTCTCCTGGACTTTGTAATGTCAATACCTGTCCACTCTTTGTTGTTATCTTCCCATTTATTTTTCTATCTGCCTTTTTGTCGCTTTCCTCTCACAAGGCCCTGTATGATTGTTTTTGATAGGCCAGATGAGCGTGAGACGTGACCATAACATTTTAGTTTGTGTTTCTTCACGGTGGTGAGCAGATCTTCACATGGTCCAATTGCACCTTGGATTCTAATGGGCATCTCCTCTTTAGAGTCGTGGTCTAAGCATGAGATTTGCATGATCCTTCGATAATATGTTATCTTTTAAGCTTGAATTATTTTCCCTAGTTTTGCTGTCTGGGCATGTGTCTCACATGCATACATGAATATGGACATGATGAAAGAATGCATAAGCTTGATCTTAGAAAGATGCGTAATGTTGCTGTCCTTTCAAATATGATTCAATCTAGCCAGTCAGTGATTGTCTGTGCAATAATGGAATGTCAGGTTTTGAAGCTTCATCTGAGGTTATAAATCCAAGATCCCTGAAGCTTGTCACTGTGCCCAGCTAATATCCATGCACTCTTATTTCCTTTTGGATGCCACTAAGGTTGGTTGTCATTAACATTGTCTTTTTAGCGCTGATATCCATCCTATAAATTAGTGATGCTTGGCTGAAACGGTTCACAAAGGTTTCGAGTTTTTGTTTATCTCCTGCTAGACATATCGATATCATAGCAAAGTGCAGGTTGGTGATCATTCTGCTTCCATCACTGATACTGCCATTATGATGTTTCAGGGCACTGGGACACTATATTTTCCAGGTAAATGTTCAAGAGATTGGGCAAGAGAAGGCACTCCTGTCTGACTCCGTTTGTGGTTCTGAACCAATCTCCTATGTTGCCATTGACGAGAATAGCGCTACTCGCATCGTCATTCATGTTTTCTATTGTGTTTGATTAGTTTTGCGTTTATGTTGTATATTCCGCACGACTGCATGACACACGCTGTCAAAAAACATTCTTGAAGCCAAATTAAGACGTAATAAGGGGTCCTACTGCTGAGCAGTAACATTAATATATTCCATAGTAACATTGGAGTAAATAAATAAATAAACAAATTTAAAAAATAATAAATACATAAAATAGTTTCAATGGAAAAGTGTGAGCGATACTATTTTCAATAATTGATATGTTTCATACGCTTCTTACTGCAATTACAATGCAGTAACATCAATACCTAGTCGTTTCTTTAAACTGATTTACACTCACTTTAAAAGAACACGTAAAAGTACATGGATATGTATTTTGTTCTTGTTGCCTTGTGCTATAAAATGACCTCCTTTTCTAAACTCAGCATTCTAGTCTTAATTATTATGCATGTTAAACAATGCAAATGTTCTAGGTTTTGAAATAAATAGATGTAATAGGAAATGTTTTTCGTGTAGAGATTATGACGCATGAAAATGTATATTTGACTGAAATAGGAATATTCAATGTGACAAGGGTTTATTATATACTCTTTGCATGCATTCGAAATTGTGTTTATATTGTTACACATTAAAAGTTATGTAACCTTCAAAATATTAGGTAGGAAGGAATTCGGATCCCAGGATATATTGACTGTAATACTGGACAAGTTTGAAGAAGGAAACGTACCACAACAAGCTCGACAGTCTCTCTCCACCACCAGTAGACGCACGAGTACCTCTCGAAATGAAACAGGTAAAGAATCGCATGCAAAAAACAAAAAAGATATGTGCAGTACAGTCCCGTTAAATTGTAAACGCTTTGTTCAAACACCCGGGATAACTAAAACTAATATTGGAAACCTGTCAGAATGTCTATATTATAAACTCCTTTAATCGAACCAACGATTACTTGAAATGATACAGAAGATGATACAACGTTTATGCCCCTTGGAAATGTAAAGTTTGCAATAAATTTTGATCCGGCATTACTCTTTTTTTTCTCTCAAGTTAGAAAAACATTTTAAATATATTGCGATAAATGTCATGAAATCTTTTGCATTACTGAGATATGCTTTGTCCACTTTTTCCTAATACTAAAAATATATAGTCATTTTCAGTTTATTTAGATTTTATAGTTCGATAGTTCGCGACCTCAGAAATCGATATAATAGTAACCATTGGTGTTTGATTCTTTTTTTTAGATGCAGCTATGCCAATCTTAAAAGAGAACGAAAACCTCAAGCGCAAGATGATGTGCACGGAATGTGGAGAGCACGAGCGCAACGTGCTGTTTCTCCCATGCAAACACCACACAGTGTGTGAGAATTGTTCTCCACATATATATGTCTGTTTTACCTGCTTCCGAAGGGTCCGACAGAAGGTCAAAACCTACATGAGCTAAACATGTTAAAATGTTTGCCAATTATTGAACAACCTGAAATTATAAAGATCTTTTTTTATCTTTGACTTGCTATGATTTATGGTAATTCCTTTAACGAAGCACAGATCATATTGGCGGGACAAGCTAAACATGAGTAATACTTGAAGATTACCTTTACATAATAAAAAAAACGTCCCATATCATGATTATATTGTCAGGCTAACCTATTTTATATTATTGTTACCCTGTTTAAGCCCTTTTCCTGCTAAGTGCATTGTAAGATCACACTTACATTTTTGCAAAATGTTATTAAGAATAATAAGGACAACACAAAATGATTTTATGCATGGGTAGGTAGTGCGTAGGACAATGTTAGTGAATTGATTGTGTTACATCGTGAAATATTGGTTTAACATAATAGAAGCAGAGACAGACATATTTACGTAAATACTTTTGTCAAGATTATATTTGTATTCAGTTCCGGTTAATTATGGGGTAAATAACTGATTTGTTACAGTGTGCTAAATGAAGGCTATGAGACAATTTCATCCAAAATTGGTTAATTACAGGGTAGATAATTTACATATTTGTTACAGTGTCTTAAATGAAGGCTACGAGGCAATTTTATCCGAAATTGGTTACTTACAAGGTAGATAATTATCATATTTGTTACAGTGTGTTAAATGAAGGCTTTGAGACAATTTTATCAAAAATTGGTTAATTACAGGCTAGATAATTTACATATTAGTTAAAGTTGTTAAATGAAGGCTATGAGACAATTTTATTCAAAATTGGTTAATAACAAGGTAGATGATTTACATATTTGTTACAGTGTGTAAAATGAAGCTGTGAGACAATTTTATCCAAACTCAGACGGGTCTTTTTACGGCCTGTATCCAAGCTTATTTTACGTAAATGTTACAAATTTTGGACCAGACCTTTACATTGCAAGCATATATTCCTTGAAATATAGAATTGCGTTTGCTAAATTTAGAGATTCTTCTCACAGGCTCGAAGTTGGAGTTGGTAGATGGGCGAGACTGTATACACCAATTCGGAATAGATTTTGTTCTATTTGTAACTTCCTTGAAGATGCTCCTTTTGTACTTTTGAATGCTTATTATATAAAGATCTAAACTCCAAACGTACAAAGAAATATTTTCATATAAGACCAAATAAGTTTTTATGTTTATACTTATATAGTTTGTGAAATCCCAGAATACTAGAATTTGGAAATAGTCGCATATTCAGATATCTTGTAAATATGCTTGACTGGTAAATGCTTAAGCATAAATTCAAATTGCAGACCTTCTGATTTTATCTTCCAATTTGTACCCTGAAAATTGTAAATATCTCTTTCTATCTTAGGAATAAAACCTGCTTACGTAATTTACATTGATCTAAATCTGCATGCACGTTCAATTATGTTTCTTACTATGCTTTGGTTGTATATTGCACAGTATAGATGATCAAATGTTGCTGTATGTTTTGTATTATCCGCCATTCTGTTTGATTAATTGAAAAATGAATACACACTATTTGGATCTTATGAATGAATAAATATTCTTCTTATACACTAACGTCTTATTTCTTATTATAAGAATTAACCACCAGCATTAAAGCATTGTTGTGTCAATTGTAACAGTGTCTAAGAGTTATATTAATGTTGTGTCAATTGTAACAGTGTCTAAGAGTTACAATAAAGTAGAGTCAATTGTAACAGTGTCTAATAGTTAGAATAATGTTGTGTCAATTATAACAGTCTAAGAGCTATAATAATGTTGTGTCAATTGTAACAGTGTCTAAGAGTTCAGTGTCTAAAGAGTTATATTAATGTTGTGTCAATTGTAACAGTGTCTAAGAGTTCAGTGTCTAAAGAGTTATATTAATGTTGTGTCAATTGTAACGGTGTATAAGAGTAATAATAATGTTGTGTTAATTGTAGCAAAGTGTAAGAGTTATAACAGTGTTGTGTCATTTGTAATACTGTAAGAGGTATAATCGTGATGTGTCAGTTGTAACAGTGTATAAGAATACTAATAGGGGTGTGTCAGTTGTCAAGCATACAAGAGTAATAATATTTTGTGTCAGTTATTACGCATGCAACATACGTGCTGTGTCAATTGTAACAATGTATAAGAGCTATAACAATGTTGTGCCAATTAAACAGTGGGTTACGACTATACTATTAATGTCAGTACTAACTGGTATTAAAACATCGCGAGTAATAATCACGAAGATGATAAAATCACAAACTTAAATCTGTAAATTGTTTTCTATTGCTGGGTGTTGGTTGGTGGTGGTGTCATAAAAGGGTGTGTAAGATGGAGCAATGAGAACGCCTTTTAATTTCTAAAATAATCCAAAAGAGCTGATCAGTTCAGATAGGATTAACATAAATAGATTTGAAGAAAAGTAAGGTGTTAATTACGACTCAAGCCGATTCATTTTCCTACGTGATTTCTTTAATTAGTATTTTTTCTCCAGATTGTTGTTCGTTGTATTATAAATTAAATAGTTTTCAGTTCTACTACTACTACTGATTTTGCTGCGGATAATAATAATAATAATAATAATAATAATAATAATAATAATAATAATAATAATAATAATCATTATTATTATTATTATTATTATTATTATTATTATTATTATTATTATTATTATTATTATTAATACTTACTATTACTACTACTACTACTACTACTACTAATAATAATAATAATAATAATAATAATAATAAGAAGAAGAAGAAGAAGAAGAAGAAGAAGAAGAAGAAGAAGAGCAGCAATATTTAATTATCCTATTCGTTGTTTTCATATCACTGAGAATATTACATACATATTATATGCTGAAGATCGAAATGGTGGTCAGAATACGTCAAGATCTCATATACGTATTTACGCAAGCATAATAGTTTTGCATTTGTTTTCAACAGCGTCCAAATACTGATTTAACCACAAAAAGTGTACATGGTAAAGTAAGTGGTGTAACGAATTTTGATTATATGCAGTATTTTCCACACAATGACATAACATACAAGTGTGTATTGGCACTTAAATATGTAATAAGTCACAGACACCTGCTTTTGATGATGTCACGGTGTTTAACTCCTCAGAGCGTTTACAAATATAAAATACCAGGACTCTGCACAAAACAGTGAGAAACTGATATAAACACATACATATTGTAATAAATTTGGAGTATGTGTATTTGACAGCATCCCGTTTTTAATTTGTGCGAGTATTTGGTCTTCGGTGCCATGGAAACATTACTAGCCCGAAATAGTTAGCCAGTTAGTAGGAGCAAACATCACAGAGCCAAGTGTTAGTGAATTTGAACCATGCTGGGGTCGTTAGTAGTGAATTTGGGTACAAGCCGAATGACTGTCCCTTTTTGTAACATAGTCCATATTAAAATTCCGCGGTGTATAAAAGTGATGTGATTGAAATGGCAGTATTTATGGGGGAAATATAATGGAATCAATAAGTTGGAACTTGGTAGGTACCGTTTATGTGTCCATAGTGGAAAATGGGCGTATGTATATGAGCGTGATACGCCGGAAATTCTGTGGATTGACTGGCCTAGGGTCGCGCAGTTAAATATTTCCCAGTTAGTAAGGGAATACTAGTAGAATTTCTATTGCATGACGGGCTTGCGGTACGGAAATAGGATGATAAAGAAGAAAAACAATGCTAAGGTGCGGTTAATGGACTCTTGGGCAAGTTGTCTCCTCTGGGTCGCCAATTGATTAGAGCAAAGATTATTAATTATAGCAGACACGTCTTTCTTTCCATTTTACAACTCAAGTTGTATGGAAGTCTTTGGAAATTTGGGGAAAACATATGACTTCCAGCTTGACTCGCGCCAGGGTTTTGACACCGCTCGGTCAAGTGAATACCCTTGTGCGTGTAACAATATTTACATTATTATTCAGCTTGAAAGTGGGTCACAGTGACTTTCTTGTAATATACTGGTGTTCGACTCGTCAGAAAGGTATGCACATAGCAAAATTCACTAATATTTAAGAAACAATGTCTGTGAAAGTGATATTAACACAAACGGCATATATGTGTTGTCCCAGATAACGACTAGGAATATGATACCGAGATAAATCATATGATTTTTTGCTGTGTTATTAAGGCAGAGTACGGAAACAAAGACTGGGATTATGTTTTCAAAGAAACCTTTAGTTAAAATAAAGTGATATATAAAAAAACCATAAAAAATTATTATGAAAAAGTATGATCAAAAAGCAAAACTGAGATAAAGGTATACAATCAGTCTTAATCACTGACCGATTGTCATAGTTATTCGAAGAACACTGTTCAAACATAATTATCTCACAGACAAAACTTGGATCGGGTCGTATATGTGCACTCTTACTATCCTACCTGATTCTAAAATAATGTTCGCTGTACCAGTAGTTTGAAAATCTCCTTTCTATTTCTCTGGAAAAATGATGACAGATACCGGGTTTATTTATGGAGTAGAAACAAAAATTACGTACATGTGATTACAGCAAACGAACGAAATGCTCGTAACACTAAAGATGTCTTTTGGAAATATCTGGAATAATTTCCACCTTAGAAAGTACGCAAATCGTTATCCACTTTCGTCACGTGCCTAAATATAGATTCTTTCACTTAAAGTACTTCTCAATTTTAACCCAACGCTGCAACAGACAATGTGTTATAGAATAGTTGAAGCTCATAGAAAATACATTTGTATTAAGAGTCATGCACCCCCAATAGCATTACCTTGAATGGGCGAATTGCACCAAATTTGGGAAAAACATTATTGATTCTTGCTGTAAATATTTCGAAATAACCTAATGTATGGAGACATTCTCTTGCTATAGCATGGTTCATTGTCTCTTACAAATCAAATATGAATATGAATAACGTTCCCTTACTTACTAATCAAACTGACATACATACATACATACATACATACATACATACATACATACATACATACATACATACATACATACATACATACATATGGTTTGTATTTGACTTTACCTCTCTTTTTTATAAAGGTTTAAACATTTATATGCTACTATACTGATCATACGAAAGCAGTGAAAGGGATGCTGGCTTAAACTAACACTTCACAAACTAAACTTTCGTTATATTTAAAGATACCAGCTTTCTGTTTGTTTGGTTTCCTATGCTCTCTGTTTAAAATAGAGTGCTAGAAAATGATCTTTCCAAATACCATACATTTATTAGGACAGAAGTTTTGAGTAAAAGTATTAAGATTGAAACTTTCTCAAAATTATATTAAAAGCAATTTTTCATTAAAGAATATTGAAAGTAATTTTCCACAAAAATATCCTGACAGTAATTATATCTATTTCTGTACTACGACTGTATACTATTTTATAAAGAAAGTGCTTTTACGAGAAAGTACAAAAACCCATAAAATACATGTCTGATGTAGCCAAAGAACAGCTAATTTTAGACTTGGCGAGAAGCTGCTGAAAAGACAAATTCCTAATAGATGAGTAAGCTAGATGATTCACGAGTTTCCCGTGGTAAAGGACGAGAGCCGTTGCATTGATTCGAAATGAACGAATACAAGTATCTAGACAAATGTCCATATTTGGTCGCAAGTGTACGTTCAAAAATGCGTCTAAATTGAGAGCAATCTTGCGCAAAATGAATTTAGAATCATCTGTGTTCGTAAACTTTTCAAGTATAAGGAAATTTTAAGGTTGAGATTTTCACGGTAATGTTCAATCGAGGCTTGACATTTTTGAAACATTTTTGTAGTCGAGCTACACGAGCTCGGAAATGTATAGCAACGACTGATTGGCTGAACAGACCTAAATGTTCCAGTGGAAAAAATAGATTTGATATGATGTTATGAATATAATGTTGTGAAATCTCGCTGAGATATCTGCAAACCAGTATATATATATGTTTAAAGCGTCCCAAAAACGTCATCCAACGATGATAAGCAAGTGCAAGGTGATTATTTTCAAAATTTATCGAAAACATTTAAGAAGGCTCTTGATATCCATTTATCCTCAAAGAAACCTCAGAAACTCCATGTGTGTCAAACACTATTGTACTTCGTTCCTGCGAATTTAGTCTGGCATTTTCTTGAAACTCGATGAATATATGTCGTTGTGTAGAAACACCTTGCTGTAATGCTATATGGCATGCAAATAACCCAGTAGCGTTATTTTGAACACTATATGTGGTCATCGTTAACCATGATAATATTGATTTACCACCTTGATCCATGACAGAAAGTAATATTTGTTCTTCAGCGTGCGATGGAGTCATTATTGGCATCCACAGCGAAAGTTTTGTTAATCTTAATTAACCTGCATCAACTGGGTTGGGTCACCAGATTGCATCATTGTTGGTGGCTTTTCGTACAAGTACCACGGTGTGTTTAGCGCCAAAAATGACTTTTATAACATTTCTACAAACTCCAAAGATGTCGGGTAGTGGAATTGTACACGAAAATACTTCATCACCGTTCAACATTGATCTGCGTGCTTCGGATCCCAAGCTGAAATTTTCATTAATCGATGTAACTTAAGTTCTAGCTGCACTTAATATTATGTTATTGGTTTCTTAATGATCAGCTGTATCCTTTGCAATCATCATTGACGGACCAGCTGATCTCGAGTAATCATCGGAATATCTTGTCAGACACAATATCATCGTAGCAAGATTTTCGAGACACGATTCAATATTTTTCCATCAATCATGTATGTGGCACTATTAAATAATGCCATAACACCATTGTTAACAAAACCAACTCGATCACCAATTCCGTATGCCGCATCATCTTCTTTCAAAAGTATATCTTCGATCTCAATAAATGCCTCAGCGAGCAATACATAATAACTTGTATCCTGAACTTGCAACTCAATTCTTCTACATGCGTTAGGAACCGTGCATCATAGGAATACTACCGATAGTCACGCACGGAATCATCTTTGAGAACTGGTGCATCCATTTCAAAAGCTGTATCAGATATACTTTTAAACATTTTATTATATTTGTTATCGTCTAACATGAAGACCACTTCCTGCAATTCAGACTAGCAGTCATACTTTTTTCTTCTTTTGATATTGGTACACTAGCCAACTCGGCTAATTTTTGACTTGCATCTTGATTTATTACTTTACTAACATTTGCGGGCATCACTTCAGTGATATGTACTTTTACTGGATGAGGTTTTCGTCGTATTAATTGTGCTAGTCTGTCCTTAATTGCTAACAATTCTTTGCCGGCAACATTACCAATAGCAACAGGAACTTTATCACAAACAAAATCAATAGCTTTTATTTCTAATTGTTTTTCAATCAGTATTGCTTTTGAAGCTATTCTTCTAAATAAACCCTGAACATCATCACTGAGTCCATCACCGTAGATTGTTGTATAAGTAGGTAATCGCGAATTTATCACTCTGACCATGATCGGTCCACGTTGAGCATTGTGTATAATCACAGTATTTATCTATTTATTTAATCACTGTGATATTCATCAATTTAATCAATAAGAGATCGATAAACACTAATATTCATGATACCGCAGGTAAATCATCGTTGACAACTATTAGCTGCTTCATTGATACTTTCAGGAGAATTATTTACAGCCCGTTTTCCTCCAATCAGAATTTCTAATCGTTCAACATCAGAAAGGACGTTGTTAGGACAAGAAAATAAAGACCACTTCCTTGAGTAGAAATACCACTTCCAACAAAACCAGGAGGATCTTCTGGGTCATACAATTCTTATTCTGCAGATTTTTCTCTTTCTAGTCATATATCATGCTTAACATCACAATACTCGTGGGGCTCCCGAGTGGCCTAAAACGCTTTCCGTTACGGATCACTGTTATCTCACCACTGTCTGCGTGGGTTCGAGTCTAAGATTCGGCTAATGTAGTTATGTGAGAAAGCTTGCCAGTAGCTTCTCGTGGGTTGGTGGTTCTTCCTCCACCAATAATACTGGCCGCCATGTATAGCCTATCGTGTGCTGAAAAATAGAGTTAAACTCTAAAACAAGAACAAAAACAACAACAATCACAATACTGATCATCATCTTCAACAGATCTATTAGGAAATGTGTAGTAAACATCTTTAACCTAATCATTTTCACGCTTCCGAGAAGCACTACATCTTGGTTTTACATATTTTTTTATATTTGACGGTGTCCATGTGCATGTGGCAATTTATACTGCTTTTTCGCGTCTAAAATTCCTAATACTGTTAAAATACTTTAGACGTAAATTTATACATAATATTATCAATTTCAGTTTCTGGCTGTAGTTGTTGAAGAGGTTCTTGTTCTGTTGTTGAGGAGGTTCCTTTCCTAAATTTTGCATGTTTATTTCCTTTACGATCGAATCTTCGAAATATTAAATCATTATGTCTTGCATGAGACTTCAAAATATACACAATTACTTTCGTTTTTTAGACGTATTTAAATCTAAGTTAGCATACTCAGATTTCAAAGTTTATCTTTTTAAAATAATTTACCGCTACAGCATAAAGTAATTGACCTATTTCAATACTTTTTATTCTATCAATAACTCCTTCATTAATTTATTAATCAACTTAACTATTTTTCTTTCTTTTCCTTCTTTTTTGTCCCTATTTCAAATAGTTCAGCACGAGCCTAATCAATTCCTATAAGTATTTCTTCCTCTCTACCGGGAGGCCGAGCATTAACTATTTCAACCAGAAATCTTCGTAAAAGTCGTTTTGTTTCTGAGTTCCTTCTGCCATTTTGCCAGTCGCTATGGCAGTTTGTAGCTTCTGAAACTTTTTCAGCGACTTTCGTAACCGGTTTTAATAACTGTTCCGAACCCTCTGCAAAATCCACTTGAGATTCCTGATGATCATGTAATTTTTGTCTGACAGAATCACGGACTGGAAGAAATTTCTCAATTGCTTATCTTTCTCGAGCTAATCTAGCTGTGTAAGATTCCATAGCTAATCTAGCTGTGTAAGATTCCATAGCTAATCTAGCAGTGTAAGATTCCATAGCTAATCTAGCTGCGTAAGATTCCATAGCTAATCTAGCTGTTTAAGATTCCATAGTTAATCTAGCTGTGTAAGATTCCATAGTTAATCTAGCTGTGTAAGATTCCATAGTTAATATAGCTGTATAAGATTCCATAGCTAATCTAGCTGTTTAAGATTCCATAGTTAATCTAGCTGTGTAAGATTCCATAGTTAATCTAGCTGTGTAAGATTCCATAGTTAATCTAGCTGTATACGATTCCATAGCTAATCTAGCTGTATAAGATTCCATAGTTAATCTAGCTGTATAAGATTCCATAGTTAATCTAGCTGTATAAGATTCCATAGTTAATCTAGCTGTGTAAGATTCCATAGTTAATCTAGCTGTGTAAGATTCCATAGTTAATCTAGCTGCGTAAGATTCCATAGCTAATCTAGCTGTTTAAGATTCCATAGCTAATCTAGCTGTGTAAGATTCCATAGTTAATCTAGCTGTGTAAGATTCCATAGTTAATATAGCTGTATAAGATTCCATAGCTAATCTAGCTGTTTAAGATTCCATAGTTAATCTAGCTGTCTAAGATTCCATAGTTAATCTAGCTGTGTAAGATTCCATAGTTAATCTAGCTGTATAAGATTCCATAGCTAATCTAGCTGTATAAGATTCCATAGTTAATCTAGCTGTATAAGATTCCATAGTTAATCTAGCTGTGTAAGATTCCATAGTTAATCTAGCTGTGTAAGATTCCATAGCTAATCTAGCTGTATAAGATTCCATAGTCAATCTAGCTGTGTAAGATTCCATAGCTAATATAGCTGTATAAGATTCCATAGCTAATCTAGCTGTGTAAGATTCCATAGCTAATATAGCTGTGTAAGATTCCATAGCTAATCTAGCTGTGTAAGATTCCATAGTTAATCTAGCTGTATAAGATCCCATAGTTAATCTAGCTGTGTAAGATTCCATAGTTAATATAGCTGTATAAGATTCCATAGCTAATCTAGCTGTATAAGATTCCTTAGTTAATATAGCTGTGTAAGATTCCATAGCTAATCTAGCTGTGTAAGATTCCATAGTTAATCTAGCTGTGTAAGATTCCATAGTTAATCTAGCTGTGTAAGATTCCATAGTTAATCTAGCTGTGTAAGATTCCATAGCTAATCTAGCTGTGTAAGATTCCATAGCTAATCTAGCTGCATAAGATTCCATAGCTAATCTAGCTGTGTAAGATTCCATAGCTAATCTAGCTGCATAAGATTCCATAGCTAATCTAGCTGTGTAAGATTCCATAGCTAATCTAGCTGTATAAGATTCCATAGCTAATCTAGCTGTGTAAGATTCCATAGCTAATCTAGCTGTATAAGATTCCATAGTTAATCTAGCTGTGTAAGATTCCATAGTTAATCTAGCTGTGTAAGATTCCATAGTTAATCTAGCTGTGTAAGATTCCATAGTTAATCTAGCTGTGTAAGATTCCATAGATAATCTAGCTGTGTAAGATTCCATAGTTAATCTTGCTGTGTAAGATTCCATAGTTAATCTAGCTGTGTAAGATTCCATAGTTAATCTAGCTGTGTAAGATTCCATAGTTAATCTATCTGTGTAAGATTCTATAGTTAATCTAGCTGTGTAAGATTCCATAGCTAATCTAGCTGTGTAAGATTCCATAGCTAATCTAGCTGTGTAAGATTCCAGAGCTAATCTAGCTGTGTAAGATTCCATAGTTAATCTAGCTGTGTAAGATTCCATAGTTAATCTAGCTGTGTAAGATTCCATAGTTAATCTAGCTGTGTAAGATTCCATAGTTAATCTAGCTGTGTAAGATTCCATAGTTAATCTAGCTGTGTAAGATTCCATAGCTAATCTAGCTGTGTAAGATTCCATAGCTAATCTAGCTGTATAAGATTCCATAGTTAATCTAGCTGTGTAAGATTCCATAGCTAATCTAGCTGTGTAAGATTCCATAGCTAGTGCCATACTATTGATACATAATAATGATCTAATTATAGCAGCAAAGAGGATGCAATCTCAAATAAACATCATTTTGGTAAACGAACGAACATACAAAATCTGAAGAAGAAATAAAAACAACAGGATAATGTAACAAATGTACTAACCCAATTAGAGAATCTTTCGGTTAGTTAGAGGCTTCAGTTTAGTGACCTTATTTTTTTCAAAAAAACGTTCCAGCTAAAAAGGTTTGTTGGCCCCCTCTGCTGCTCTGTAATATGGAAAAAAAAGTGCCCGTAAAGAGCTTTATCAGTAGTCTGAGATGTTTGGTTGCCACAAGGAACAGCCTGAGAATACCTGATAAAATGATCAGTTATCACCAAGGTACTCTAGTGACAAAAAATCTATGCAGACCAGCTCCATGGGGCGAATGGTGTGAAATTGGGGTTAATTCAGCTATTGCCCTAATTGGGGCATTACAATATTCGCCTATCTAACCAAAGTTTTTCTCCTTGCCCTGATGACACATGTCATTATAGATACCTTTCAGGGTCAGGTTCCTGTATGACTATGGGATCACAAACTGTCTGATTGATTGGCCATCAAGACAAGTGGTTTTGTAGAGAACGCCGTTTTCAACTACAAGGCAGTTCATGGAGAAATTAATGCACAGACAAATTCTCTCTACGAAGATCATCTTCCCAGCCGAAAACGCTTACTCTTCAGGTCACTAACCTTTGCATTCATCATAATGGGCGTAGACACAATAAAAAAAGGTGTCGTTAGTCGAAAGACGATGCGACGAGCATCTTTTGGCATTTATTAGGTGCGGTGCATGGCGCTCGATCCTCTTCATGTGCCTTGTGCACTAAACAATCATTCAATCACTCACTCGCTTGCTCATAACAAACACACACCTGGGTCACAAAAAGACAAAAAAGGTGACATTGGTAGAACATTATATATTTACATGGCAAGTAAGAAATAGTTAAGTACTAGAATCTACTTATAGCCTCATCTTGAAGTAAAATCCAATGGAAATACTTGTATTCATTTTAGTTATATTTTTGGTAAATTCTGACAGGAAAACCCAGTATCAACAGTCTCATATTTTAATAAAATCCTATAGAAAACCCCAAGTATATATGTGTAGCCAAACTATTTATAGCTTCAATGACATCACAGTAATAGACACCGACAAATATGGCAACAATGTTGCAAGTGGCTGACCTCAATCGGACGGCTACTAAGTAATAGTGTTGCAAGTGACTGACCAGAATACGTGTTACTGTATGTAGGTAGGTGAAATACATTTGATAGGGACAAACAAAACATAGCCATATACATTTACATACATACACACACAAGCACACATACTCCACACGTTCTCTGTTGGCTTAGAATGTAAGAGAAGATGTAGTCTCCACAAAATAGACTATCCCTTACACTACACAAATGTTATTCATCACACGAACTATATCATTCAACACTCCGTAAACACACTATCCAGAACGCATTGGTGTTAGTGCATAATTCAAATCAAGCTAGGTGAGAAATGGATGAACGCTAGTATCTATTTATTGCCACATCTTGTTTATAAAGTCCTTTAAAAAATCCAGTATCTCTTTACAGCAACAACTTATAGAAATTCCTATGGGAAAACCTATTTCTGTATTTATAGTCTCAAAACGAACCAGTGTTACAAGTGGCTGACCTTAATTGCGTGATTACTAAGTAACAGTGTTGCAAGTATCTGACCTCTGTATGCTCTAATGTAGGTAGATAGGTAGGTAGGTAGGTAGATTAAATGATTATTTGTATGGACATAAAAGTTTTGGTAGGGACAAATGGAATTTTATAGGGAAAACAGACTTACAAACACACAAACACACTCTAAACATCATGTCTTACCTTAGAATGTAAAGGAAGATGAAATTTCACAAAACAGACTATCCCTCTCACCTAAAGCTACTATCCATCACATCCACTTTACCATTTAACACTCCTTAAACACACTATCATACAAGTATTGTGTTTTAGCTTAGAATGTAAATGAGGAAGGTAAAATCTCAAAAAATATTTCACACCACAATACTATTCAGCATATTGTTCTCACTCAAAAATAAAATGCCTGTGTTTGCCTAGAATGTAAGATAAGGAGATGAAATGTCACAAAATATAATGTCCAAATACACCTCAAAAATAATACCTATCCGACCACTATATCATCCAATATTCCTATTCTATTCAACATTCATGCACAGACTATCACAAGCGGTCTGTTGTAGCTTTGAGTGTAAGAGAAGATGAAATCCTACAAAGGTACTCACACATACATTATTTACAATCCAACATTCCATTAAAGTTGGTGTGATGAACAGTATTGTTTGTAGTGTAAGGGTTAGTCTATTTTGTGAAAATTCATATTGTTCCCTTACATTCCAAACTAACACAGGACATTTGGAGTGTATGTGTGTGTGCGAATATATGTCTGTGTTTTGTTCGTCGCTATCAATCCCTTTTCTCCCTATCAAATTCATTTCACTTTCAGGTTAACAAGTTGCAAAACTCTTACTAAGTAGCCGCCCAATTGAGGTCAGCTACTTGCAACATTGTTGCCCTTTCTCCCCCCCCCCCCCCCCCCTCGTGTCCAGTGCTGTGCCATTATTGACGCTATACATTTTAGGTTATAAATGTATACTTGGGTTTTTCCATAGAACTTTACCACATAAAATGACTAAAATAGATACTAGGTTTTTCCATAAGAGTTTACTTCAAAATGAGGCTATAAACAGATACTAGCATTTTACCATTTCTAATTTGCCTAGAGAAGATATAATTTTCTACTACTGTCAATTTATTTTGACCTTAAGTTGTACAAACTTGTGTTTATTTGTATATTTTTGATTGTTCCCATAAACTTTTCTCTCTCCCTATAATATTTTTTTCCTCTTAAAATCCCATCATATCACCCATAATAAAGTCTCTTTGTCCTCATGTCGCATTTCCATGTTAAATTCTCACTGTCCTACTAGTGTATTTCCCTTGTTAAATTCACACTGTCCCTCAAGCGCCATTCCCATGTTAAATTCCCATTGTCTCCAAAGTGCCAGAGAAAAGATTTACTCCGTGTGACATTATTTGAAACTTATGGAATAATCAACCGCTAAATGAAAGTTGAAGTAGGACTTTTACAAATTTCAAAAGTATAGTTCATTCAGAAATTAAAGATATCCATATAAAAGTTCAAAGTTTACTTTGATTATTTCCTTGATCGCCACAAATGTATAGGATAAATGAAATTATTCACTTGCCTAAGTAAAACAAAATTAAAATTGCTATTTAACAGTGCATACATTAGAAAATGTGGAAACATTTAAAAGGCTGCAATTCAACAGGATAAGCAGCTACTTATAATTGTAAACAGTTTCCACTTACATTGAAATATACACTGTGGTAAAAAGTTTTAAATTTCATTCACTATTTGATGATTTTTAAAATCGGCTAATGACCTAATTCGATTGATCATGAAAACCAAATACTGGAAATACTAATTTAAAAGGTGAATTAGTGTGAATTTTATAAGAACTCGTAAATTGGGCCTAAACATTTTCTGCAGGTTACAATTTTATCTATATATATGTGCCATTTTTACACACATACTACAGAATAGCCACAAAAACAGTTGTAACTGAATGATTTACATATTTTGTTTATAAATTGTTTTCATTAAATACTAATATAAATATTTTCTATGCTACTTCTACTGTTTTATAGTTATTTAGGCAGTCATTTCAGAAAGGGAAATCTGAATTTGAGACCCTTGCTGACAGCCTATCTTTATAGTGACTACTAAATGATCTTCAGCAAAATAGCCGCAAACTCTGCACTGACATCTATTATATCTTCTAAGTTATGAAAATTACACGTCATATTCACAAAAGAAAGACACAGATATTTTTATACCAGATACTACAATATATTACATGTACATCATAAATTATTATTCTGAAGGTAAAAGTCAATCAAATGACAGAAGAAAAGAAATCATCTATGCGATTACATATATTTTTTTTACAATGAAAAAATGCAGGCTCAAAACTATTTTGGTAACATGGCTTAAGTTAACATACTTTCATTATTAAAAGTAGTGATTTAAAGATAAAATCAGAAAGCAAGCAATTCAAATTCATCCTAAAAGCAGTGCCTAAATAAAATATGTGCCATATATTCGGATATATGATGTTATTTCCGTTTTTAAAAATTGTATAAAAAATGTATGTGACCAAATTATTAAAAATTTTAGTATTATGGATACTCATAAGGTTCACAATGTTAACATATTCAGTCTTTTATAAAATATTTCTCTAAATGTTTCACTTTTAGCAATCAAAGACAAAATCATATTCATATTCAAGGAGGTTACAAATAGAATAAAGTCTGTTTTGAATTGATGTATACGGTCTTGCCCTGCTGCCAACTCCAATGTTGAGTCTTTGACAGTAATGTGTAATTTAGCAACTGCATTTATCTATTTCAAAGGACCAATGCTGTCAATGTGGCGTTTTTGCCTGAAATATGCAATATGTACATAAAATAATGCTTGACTATAGTTCTTAAGATGGACCATCAACTTTGGATGAAACTGTCCAATAGCCCTAATTTAAAATGCTGCAACAAATATGTCAGGTACCTACTCTTGATTAACATGAATCGAATACAAAGAATCATGACAGTAAAGAAATGAGCAAAATATGCGTTTCTTTTGTGTTTAATATCTTAATTCAATATTTAATAATGCAATGAAATCTATTTACTAACATTATCGTACAACCTACCGACCCATACATAAAACCATTTTGTGTTGTCATCTTCACTCTGAACATATTTTTGCACACAAAAAATGTAAGTGCACTCTTCCAATACATTTATCAGGAATAAATCCCCAATTTCTGGAACCACACTATAATAAAGATCTTATCAGTCTGTCAAGAGATTTATGGCCTATCTTGATTTTTTAACAATGTAAATTTATTTTGCAAGTGAAAATATCACTTTGTTTAGCTTGATCTATCATTGTGAGCTGTGTTTCAGCAAAGGAACCACCAGATATCATAAAATGACCAAGTTATATAAACGTCTGTACAATTTTTAGTTGTTCGATATTGAGAAACATTTATTTCATATTGCACTCATGTAGATTTTGACCTTTTGTTGGACAATCAGAAGGACATAAAACAGTGTAAACAGTGTAAGTGTTTTGGATTTTTAACAAAACTTTAAAATTTTTTTATGTCGATACAGTGTCTGCAGTGTGATAGTTAAAGTAATATCTAGCACTGGAGCATCATGCTGCAGACATGTAGTATTATGTCCATTCATCATATTCGCCTGATACCAGGCAGACCAGTCCTGATTTAACCTCTTAAAGCTAGTGACATTTTTATAAGTCTTTGTTATGACTTGGCCGGGATTCGAACCCGCTACCTCCCGCATCAAAGGCAGATGCTCTAACCACTAGGTCATTGAAGCAGTCAATGTGAAACAGACATACATGTGGAGAACAATTCTCGCACACTGTGGTGTTTGCATGTGAGAAATATCATTGTCAGAAATATCATTCCATGCACTTCACCTGGTGTGACAGTTTATTGTTGTCTTGTAAAACCAGCATAACTGCACTTAAAACAAGAGAAAAGAAAAAAAGAATTAAACACCATAGCATTTCTGAAGACTAATAATAATCAAACTTCAAAATCTAAATATACTGTTACATGAACTATTTCAATATTTTTTCAAAAGGGTATACTATTAGGATATAAAGGAATAAACATAACTTGGCAATGCCTAACTTTCATTAAAATTTATCCAAGGCAATGTATATTTTCTTTTTCCTAATTTGTATGTTGCCTCTTGAGCTCAAAAGCATGTAATTCCGGATCAAAATGTGTTGGACACTCTGGAATTATAATGGACATGCTCTCTATATATTATATTAATAATCATTTTAATAAACTGGCAGTTCGATTAAATGAGGTTATAATATAGCTGCAGATTTTCTGCCAGGTCTCTAACATCCAGGGTGTTTGAACCAGGCATTTTCAAGTTAATAGAACTGTACTATGCTTTTGATTAATATACTTGCTATTCTCTTACCTGCAAAGCCTAGCGTGTCTTTTTTCTTCATTACCCCTGTCCAGTATTACAGACAATATGTCCTGGACTCCAAATATCTCCCTACCTATTGTGTCAAACAAAAAATTTGTTCTCTGTGTTACGTTTCACTGATGAACTCTAACATACCTATCTGGCCTCACCCATGTGTACACACCAACCAGATAATTACGCTCCTCTTCTGACAATCATATTCTCATTATTCCCACAATGCAAATGACGTCATATGGACAATATATAGTGGTTCCCATGAGCTAGATTATACTTCTCACATACAATGTGTGTACTTTCATAAAAGATTTCTGGATTTATGACGTGCAACACTTACCTCATGTAACATCACAATTCAAAGCCTGCACATATCTCATTGTCAGTTCCTCATCATTTACTGAGGGTTGTTCATCCTAAAAGGAAAACAAGTTTGGTTTATTGTTTTGACTTCTGTTTTAGGGAACACAAATAGGTCATGTATTCAAAAGGTCATCTGAGTAAAATGCCCTGTGCAATGGAACACCACAGATTTGAACCCATTCTGCACCCTTTTGATCATTAGTCTGGTACACTAACCGCAGACCCAATGTTGATCACACTCATTAAGTCACCACATGCACTTTACAAGAGAATGCATCCAGCCTATTTAACAGCTACAAGCCCACAGAGGAATGAAAAACAAAGAAAACAAATTTCTCCCCAGCTTCAGAATGAGTTGCTTTTTGCTTGAAGAAAAAACTAAAAAATTGTATGACCAACAAGTAGTTACAAAACAACTGCTTGATTATCATCATGAAATAAAAAGAATTTGTAGAGCTATTATAAAAAATCATCAAATGAATATTGAATAAATTGGTTTAGCCCCAAACCTGTAGACATATTCACAATGCTGGCTAAAATATTATTTAGCAATTAAAAATATGTAAATGTGTTGCTTTTCACATGCAATTTTTCTGTACATTTATATCATGCATTTAACTTTTGTCCCTTATTGTAGATTGTAATGCTCATTTATAATCCAAATGTTTACATAGTTAATTTTTGTCCATGATTGTAGATTATATATATCAAAACAAGAATCATTTGTAAGCAACACAGGTACTTGGATCTGAGTTCAGGAAACTAGATGTTCCCTTGGAGAAACATGGTTTACCCAATCCTTGTCTAGATGTTCATTACAATCTTTTAAAATAAACAGATATGAACTTGCTTACGAATTTGCTGGGAATGTGACCAACATCCTGGTCCTCTTATTTTGTCATAGATTTTCTTTATAAAGGTTGTAATCGCCTTAATTATTTATTCATATTTAAAACATCTGTCTAGTAGACTATTTATTTAAATTATTGATTGGAGTTGACCATTCGGATAAAAACTATGCTTTGGGATTATTGTGATTTCATTCAAACATTTTCTGAGTTATATCATTGTGATTCGTTAAGACTTTTGGCAAATTGTCACATTTAAATATATTAGTACATCAGCAGATTAAAAACATGGAATTGATTTGGAACACCATTTGAATTAATTAGGAACATGCTATATTTTGAACTCGATCAAGAACGTTTAGAATTATTTAGGATTTTGTAACAAAATGATAACTTCTTATTTATCACTTTGTACTTTTTGGAAATAAATCATTTGCTGAATTTACTAAACCTGTTGGTTTCAATTCCCTTTGTTAATTCTCTCTCTCTCTCTCTCTCTCTCTCTCTCTCTCTCTCTCTCTCTCTCTCTCTCTCTCTCTCTCTCTCTCTCTCTCTCTCATGATGTATGTGCATACATGATTTTATCACCATTATTTATCCATTAATTTATGTGAATCTTCACTGTATCTGAATTATATATTATACGGACTATGCGCCTTTTTGCATCCATCAAATAAATAAAATTCTGTTCTGTTCTGATAAAAACAGAGATCAAATAGATAAAGGTCCATTTTATTATAAGAATTTACACACATTGTTTGACAAGTTCCTTTAAAACAAGATAACTAAATCAAGCGGAAAAGTATAATCTGTTAAAATGTAATCAGAAAGTTTTTAAAGAGAATAACTTTTAAAGAACTGTTATAAATATTTGAGGCTTTTTATTAATTTGAATTTGTTCCTCAAAGTGATGATATATTGTTGAGACATCTGGTTTATAAAACTCCTTTCAATTTTTTTTATTTTTCATACATCTAGAATATATTATTATGCCTAAAGGTCTTGAACTAAGTAACAGAAATATGAGCAGCCACAATTTTAGCCAAATCAACAAATAAAATATTTCTCTAAGTTAGCAAGTGAAAACTTATGGTAAGAGATAATTACTGGCTGGTAAATTAAATCACAGGTAATCCTTAATGTCCTATAACAAGTCCCAAAATATAGAATATTCCAAATGATTTACAATGGCCTTGAATGTCATGATGTACCAGGATGATACAATCCAGAAAATGTCTTTGAACCATAATTCTTTATTTTTTAATATAAAGCCTATACTAAATTTAATTTTAATTGAAGAGGCTCCACTATACAGTTTCATAATTTGCACAGGTTTGATTGTTAAAGAAGAACAGTCTCCTAAGTTTTTCTCACTGGTTATTTGAAAAAAGTAAAAACCTTTTCCTATTTTACATATTGTGGAAATAACTTTGATTTCGATTCATTTTTGTGTTCAGTGTTATTTGGGTTACATAATATTTAGCTTGGTGTTACTTCAGAAGTGCAATGAAACTCCCTGAGTTTCAAAGTGCTAGCAACTGCTCTAAAACGTACCGTAATGAATAGCAAAAAAAAAGAACAAGAAAGGAAAAGAAGGGAACAGAATAGAGCAAAGATTATTACTAATTGTACAGATGAGAGCAGAGAGCACTATAACAGGTGTTCAAAAGAAAGGTACCACAATGAAACAACCTAGAGGGCATCACAAAATGTCTGAAAGGAGGCAAAGCGTTAAATCAGATGAAAACACTTTCTATACAATATCTTCTTTGTCTAAATGTGTCTTATACATTTCTTTGCTGTTTAAATGACTGCAAAGTCACTGATAGATGGTGAAGATTTTAAATTGAAAGAAACTGAAAATTCTACATATGAAGACAATGATGTTAATGCTTATGTCTGATGCCGTCTTTATGTCGAAAGTACAAAGCAGAAGTGATTGGATCTGTAAATCTTGGTATTGATTTTGAACCGAGAAGTGTTAAAGTTGTATATGGTAAACAAAATAATACAAAATGAGTTTTTATCTCTCTATTTAACTTACAAACCAAAATCTGTGAGTCAGGCCAGGTAGAAAATGATTTTGGAGACACTCAAGTCTACAATAGAATTATGCATAGCATATAATGAATTAAAAAGCTAGCAAACAATGCATATTAATCTGTTACAAGTCTATGCTCTTAAAATAAGTAACAGAAAAGAGTGAAACATGCTTTACTTCCCTAAAATATAAAGTGAAAATGTGAATAAGAACTTACAGTATTGTGAACAAAATCACAAAATAATCCAAGAATTACAGACACAAGTAATAGTAATTTAAAGTCCTGAATAAAATTCCCAAATAGATCCAAAGCTGAAGGTGCTGATGTGTCAACAGAATCACAGCAATATTACTCAAGGTTTGAATTCAGTATAAATTCCAGTGAATGTCTTTATCCAAGAATTTTATTAGAGCCCTTTTTATTTCAAGAAAATAATCACCTGAATTCAATAATTTAAAGAAAATAAAATTCAGTCCAAACTGGTCACAAAATAATACAACCTAAAGGTGCTAGATGTTCATGCATAACTGACTAAATCCTCACAATCGCAAGATTATATAGGTCTCTATTTGATGGTCATAATTAGCATTTTCAAAAAATCATAACTTAATGGAAAATAACCTTCTAGAATGTTCTAATGAACCTTGTTTACTTACAACACAATAACCTGTAAAAATCACTTAGGAATCTCAAAAAACCCTGACCCAAATCTACATATTTACTTCTTCTTGTTTACTTGGATAATAATCTTAATATTAAGTTCATACACAAAGAAAATAATTTAGCTATGTATTAGTTTTTGACATAAATAAAATTAAAAACTAATAATAAAAATGTCAATCAGGTCAAGCAGAAATTATCTCAGTCAAGTCCAGCATACAATGTTGCATTACAATAGCATGTAATGAATTTTTTTTTTAAACTAACAAACAAAAACAAAAAATTACCAGTATAGTAAACATACATAACAAAAGATACATAGCACACACAAAATTGAAACTGATAAATGTTGCACTGATATTTATCTTATCTCTGCACTTGCATTAAATTTATAATCAGGAAACTATATTTTGATATTTAGTTTTACCACCTAAACAATGAAATATTTGTTATATAATCCTTACTTTATGATCTATTTCTTCAAATAGCTTCGGGGCCTTGAGTGGCCGAGTGGTCTAAAGCGCCTTCCGTTACGGATCACTGCTGCCTCACCTCTGTCTGCGTGGGTTCGAGTCTAAGATTCGGCTAATGTAGTTATGTCAGAAATCTTGCCAGTAGCTTCTCGTGGGTCGGTGGTTCTTTCCGAGGGTTTCCCGGGTTTCTCCTCCAACAATAATACTGGCCACCCTGTATAGCCTATCTTGTGCTGAAAAATGGCGTTAAACCCTAAAACAAACAAACAAATCAAATAGCTTCATAAATAAACAATCATTACTATATTTCAGTATCTGGTGTTCCTTCTTTCACTTGTTTTGGCGAGTTTACAATACAACATCTGTACAGTCTTTTCATCTTCATTGTGAGCAGTAGTACATGTTAAATATCACTATAGCAGAGACATCAAGTATGACATTCAGCTGACCCATGCTGACTAAAACACAGAAGTCATACTTTAGGTTAAATGATAATTCTTGCTACCTGCTTCATCCTCTATCCATGAAGTCTGATTTAGTTACTTCCAATTTGCATGTCTGGTTCACAGTTCTTTTCTATGCACTGAAAAGACAACCATTTTAAATGTAAGAAATTAGTTAAAACACACATATTAATACATCAAATGTCTTGATGATGAGACTTGAAGAAAAATAGAACCGAACTGGATGTGCATTCTCTTAAGTGACATAAAAATAGAAACTACATAAAACCAATGCATACTATAACCAATCACAGCACATTCTTGTCCTTCATGTAAAATTTGGGCTAAGATCAATAGTGAAAACTGAATAATATCCTGGCCTGGCCTCAAAATAAATGCTCAACATTTAATGAAAATATAGAACCACTTGCATTGTCCAAAACAGGAAATATGATTGTATCCTGAGGTGTATTATAACATACTTTTGTTACTATGGCCAAGATTGGTATCTGTCAATTTGTAAACAAACATGCAGTCCAGAACAGCTTTTCCTCTCACCATTTTCACATCTAGTTTGCCATACATAGTTCAGTATTAGTTGCATTTCTGCTGTTTTCAGTGTAGATGTGAGTCATGCATAAAAAAAATCTCTTTTACAGGTAAAAATGACCTTTTACAGGTAAAAATGACATAACGAACATGTTATTGAGCCCATATTCATTTGCTGTATCATGAAGATATTGAGGGATCATGTTCTGGTGACCTGTGTTATCATCATAATTGCTAATTTTATCAGCCAATCAGATGAATTTGTAGATCTTGCATTTGGGAGACTAAACAGAACAGCTAACAAGGATCAATGTGTGTCAAACAATTGGACTCACTTTCAAATTTCTGAAAGATGAAATTCCATTGGCTAATTCAAAGGTCACCACAACATAATCCCTAAGTGGTCACTGTTAGATCTCGAAACAGGAGATCTGATTTTAATCAGACTGAACAGAGTTAATATAATGAAATACCATAGGTTTGTTAAAAAAAGACATCATTTTCACAATTTTACAAATATCTGCAAGAAAATACAAATATTGACTTTTTAGGCATAGGAAAGTCATAAAATGGGAAAAATGCCACAGAAAAAAATGTATAATAATACATGTATAATATTTCTCAGAATTACAACCATACCTATGTCAGTATTAAGAAGAATAAAGAAAGAAATAAAGAATAGCAACTCTCGTCAGCTGTTGTCTCTTGAAGCTGATTCAAAATGCCACATACTTATGCCAATTGTTCTATTCAGATCTTTTTCCTATGTTCTACATGCTTCTTGCAAAATGTTCATTGTAAATTGCAATACATACATATACAAGATAGATAGATAGATAGCTAGATAGATAGATAGATAGATAGATAGATAGATAGATAGATAGATAGATAGATAGATAGATAGATAGATAGATATGTGCCCTTCTTGTTTAATGCAAGTTACAAAAGACATAATCTACATATGGCATTAATTCATAAATCTTTTGAGTTACCTCCCTTATATTAAAAAAGCATTAGATTGGTTTTAATTTGATCATTTTAAAAAAATCAGATATTATGATTGCTTTCATCTGCAATAAACAATAATTTAAGGGGTGCCATATAAACTATGCAAAAACTGTCCTTATATTAGACATCAATGAACTAGAAGAGGCAGGAGGATTGTTATCACCCCAAATTCTGCAAACATTTCAGACTGGTGTGCTTACACTAGATGATGAGAAATGGCAACTGATATGTTGTGGAAAGTCAAGGGAATACTGCATTTCCACACTAAATCTATCAGCTTTTAATATCAACCCATTTACTATACATTTTTCCAATATTCGACCAGAAGAATGCATGCTGCCATCATGTGTACCTAGTTATATTCTTACTCCATCCTTATAAGGTGTAATTGTTTTACCGTATTAACTGTAGTGATGGGAATTGGTCAGAAATTTATAATCGATAATCGGTTCCCCTTAACTGACTGATCATCGATTATAATCGGTTACTAAGAGCAAATTTTAATTTTTGTTAAAACAGTTATATCTATATCAGTTATATAGGTTATACAAGAGTAATATCTTGTAATGACCTGACAATAATATAACATTGTGTGTTACTTTTGTTCTACAACTTTGTTAAATAATCGCAACTTTTTATGGCTGATCAGTCATATGTAACTGAAATACTGCATCAATCCCCCGAAATTCTGTCATTCATATGTGATGTGTCTATAATTTAAAGTATATAAGGACATGATTTTCTTGTTTGTCATTGTTTATAAATAATACAATAGATGTTGCAATTTAACTGAAACATATCAACAAAATGTGTTTAAATTTTTTAACTCAACAATTTAACAACTTGACCATGTAATAATGACTATATATTCCTAATTATGAATCGTAGGGTTTCATATTTGTAGTTGCAAAGGGAATTAATAAATTTCAATTAAACTTTAATGGTTGGGAGTTTTACTAACCTTTGTGCTTTGCATACACCTAAAGAGTAGTCTCCATTTGCACACAATCGATTATAGAGTTCACAATCGATTATCTTATGATTTTTGCTCAACCAACTGATGATCGATTATAAATGATAATTGGAACAACACTAGTTAACTGTCAAACTGCCATCATACCATGTTAAATTTACGTTAATATATCAAATAAATACAAATAGCTTCCATTTGATAAAAATATTTACACTGTGACAGTATAGCAGTTTGTATTATATTGCACACATTCTAGCTGGCAAAATGGCAACATGAACCTTGATATGCAGTGTTAATTTGTATGTTTGGAACCACAGCACAATTACAAAATTAATGATAAAATTATTTATATTAAGTAACATTATTGACATTTTAAAATATTTTGAAGCTGTTTGCATGTGCATAATGAACAATATAAGTATTATAGTGTCTGCTATATTGGTGAAAACAAATTCAATTTACAAATACCACCAACCCACCCCTCTAGTTTAGCTGCAGTCTAATAAATGGTTTACTTTCAGAGAGGAATTCATACGTTGAAACCACAGGTGCTCGAAGCAAGCTTGATGTGAAATAAAAAACAATAATCTAAAGGAAAAACATCATGAAGTGTGATAAAAATACCTTAGATTACCCCCATGACCCATTTTGACATAGGACCCTCTCTATCATACTATATAAACAGTGCTCCATGCGAGCTTGATGTGAAATAAAAAACAATAATCTAAAGGAAAAACATCAGGGTCATGAGTGCAACCAAGTATTGGAAGATATAAACCTTCTCTTTTTATATAGTATGATAAGGAGAAACAAGGAGAAACACGTGGGGCGAGGAATGTTAATTTTAATTAACAATAACGAGATATAAAAATGGTTTCTGAGATTTATTTTTTTGAAATATGAGGTATGTATTTGTATTTTTAAATCAACACACATAACTAGTCAAAATTACACTTCAATACAGGTTAGAAGTGTCAAATTGTGATGTGTAAAAGTATACTTCTAAACAGTAACTATCTATGAGTTTTTAAAAAATGCATTTAAGTAAAACATCTGCTACTAAAATAAGAAATTGAAATACAAATACAATAATAATAATAATAATAATAATAATAATAATAATAATGAGGACTTTATAGAGCGCCTAATTTTTAGAAGCTCTAAGCGCTCTACAACATTAGACAACTGCTCTGATCCCTTGCCAAAGACCCTTTTCGAAGTCAACAACAAATGAAGTTACTTTCGATTCAGGCAACAGGTCCTTGATTGACTGAAAAACCTGAAAATGGAAGGGAAAAAGTAAAACTATTCATGGACATACAGAAATTCAGTATAGTTTAGTGTCTTTTATTTGCTTGTACAATAATTAATTTGATAACCGATTTTCTAAATCGCTTTTTGATCTGGACGTGTATATTTAGGATAAATAAATTGAAAATATATTTTATGTGATAAAATACTGTTCGTTATTTTACACATTAATTTATTAAAGTAATTATCATAATCTTCTCTCATCCTCAGTACACACACACACCTTTTTGTAATGTCTCGTCTTCTTTCCCGACATGATGCAAAAACACAGCGGTATCTGCTTCAAGTCAACACCTGATCTCACAAATCCATGTATTGATAGCAGTTGATAAAATGGCTTTTTTACTAATTTGAATGTGCCATCAATATACCATGTTTTGGCCATTCCGAGAAGCTCCAGCTGTTTGTTAGTGGCAAAGATCAGGTGACGCTTCCTGCCAACGACGACATCAAATCTAAAGAACGGTTCACTGATGGTCGTGTTAAGAAATCCGTCGTCAAGCTGGAATATATATATATATATATAGAGAGAGAGAGAGAGAGAGAGAGAGAGAGAGAGAGAGAGAGAGAGAGAGCGAGAGAGAGAGAGAGAGAGAGAGAGAGAGAGAGAGAGAGAGAGAGAGAGAGAGTTATAAGGATACAAGAAACAGAACGGTTCTTTAAGAGAATGCTCGATAATACTTGGCAGAATGTTATAAATAGAAATAAATAACACGTAGAGTACGAATTAATATGTATAGAAAAAAAAATGTTAAAATACAATGCAACCACAGATTTTATACAGAAAAAAATCATTCACTTACAGTAAACGTAAGATCTCTGGGATCTTCTGGTCTGGTTGCGGACCTGGTCCGATTGACCATTCTAACTAGGTTCGTCTCAGCAACCCTGGATGCCTCAGATTGTAATGGTTGTCCATGAACTTCTATAGCCTCATTAACCAGTGCATGGGCTGTTTCAAACAAATTATCTTTCCCTAATAACTTGGCCTAAATGAAAACAAAACCTTATATAGTATGTATGTATGTATGTATGTATGTATGTATGTATGTATGTATGTATGTATGTATGTATGTATGGACAGATATTTGTATGGATATATGAGTGACGAAATTTTGTCATTATTGGCACAGTATAACTTTTCAATACTGCATAGTTAATATAGCAGAACGATTGGAAGACGAAGATCAACATAATCTCGTTTAATGTAGACAATAAAGCGATATTTATGGATTTAGCATACATTAATTATAAGTAAATTGATTAAAATTTAACCAACATATACTGTTAATAATATATTGATAGAATAGACAAAGTATTTATACAGATTAATCATGTTCCGCAAAATAAATCGGTTTTGATTTTAACGGCTGCTAACAACCCAGGAGTGGCAGTGTGGCTATGGCTCTGATGACTTGGCAAAAAGTCGGCTTCTGTCTGTCGCACGGTTGCAGGGCATTGCGTATTCTTCCCACGCACGCTACAACGCCATTCGATGGTTCCATTCTTTAGCTCACGCTTAACAACAAAACTATATCCAGCACTATATATTAATTTCCTTTTTCCTCGAGTGGATCCTGAAGCTACTACTTCAAAGGTTATACTATCCTCAGAATCCACTGGCACTGCCACTTCTCCATAAACAGTTTCATTCCTAACTGACCTGAGGAAAGGAGAAAAATCGTGATTATCAAAAAAAAAAAAAGAATATTTTACACGCACAAAAATTAGTTATGTACATCAATATTACTGAAATAAATTGTTTCGAATTTCTGCGCTTTCTTGTCCGCTCCGCTTCGCTTTTAAACTTACGCTTCTTCTTCTTCTGGTGTCAAAGATCTGTGTGGGCGCTCAACGTCAAATGAAGAGATGTCGGCTGCAAATGTTGATGCAGCATCATTGTTGACCGTAAACTCGTTCACTTGTTGATTTCTATCCAGCCTGTAATTAGAAATATGTATTAACTCGTCAGAAAATGTTGAAAACATATAATCAAATATATATATATATATATATATATATATATATATATATATATATATATATATATATATATAATCAAATATATATATATATATATATATATATATATATATATATATATATATATATATATATATATATATATATATATATATATATATATATATATATATATATATATATAACCCAGTTGGACTATACCGAATATGGTATTTACACATAAGGACGTATGCAAGCACCCGTACGATTTTAATAAATAAAATAACATTCACCTTGTCGAAATATCATCTTTATTGATAGAAATCGACGTCGAATTTCTCGTGCTCTCCATCGGCCCCCGTGCTGTACCGGTATACATTTCAAATCTGGCAGATGTATTTGGTATGCCGCTTAAGTCCATTTCGACATCGTAGCCATCTGCCTGTAAACAGTATTAATGTTAAAACGTGTAGCCCAAGAAAAAACAACGAAATATTTGATACAAGAAACATTAATTTTTACTAATCTACCAGCATTTGTGATAGGGAGAAAGTAGGCAGCGTTCCACGTTTTGTTGGCAATTTTTATTTAACCGTAGCTTAAATACATAGAATGCGAATGGGAATCAGCTACTGTAGCATGTCTTTATTTTTAAAATATTTCGTTTGTATTGAAATCTTACCTCAGGTTTCGAACTGCACAGGTCACACATAAACTGAAAAGATATCTTTTTACGTCTAAGAAGACCATACTTGTAGCTTGATAAACCTGTAAATAGAAACCATTTCGTAGTATCAGTTAGTTAATTATATTTGTCTTATGATAACATTTATTTTGAAAGACATTTGGATATACTGAAACACGAACCATAACATGCGAGAAAAGATCACTAGATACATACAATTATTATTTAAAAAATGTATTTATTTTGTTATGCCCGTTCAATTACGGAATGATCTATGATGTAGAAATAAATAAATAAACTTACCAGTATTTCCACATGCTCTGTGCTGCCATAGGCCGCAAATATCGCAATCTATGGCTTGCTGGCGACGTGTAACTGGTTTTCTGCAGTAAATGCACGAAGACATGGTTCGATCTATTGATTTACGTGATTTTAAAACAACTAGTACCAAGAAAAGGAAATATTGCAATTTATAGAGCCACTGATAAATCTCCATGCAAACACATGCACGAGCTTCTATAACAAACTATCTGTTGGACAATGCACTTGAAAAATCCTAATTTTTATCCGACAACTCAGATTTTTATATACTAAGATCAAACGTTTATTTATATGTCATTATTTTAGTTATTAGTGAACGCCATAACATATGTGCTAAATTGTAATTTCCTTTTCATAAAAGCTAACACGACTTACTCAAAACCCTGGCAGCAGCTTAATTACCTTGATACCACATTTAGTAGATTATTTAACTATGAAGATCAAAGAAGTTACCTGGCTGTAATTAAGTCCTATTAACACTTGCTGGGACCAATAGTGAACGCCAGAACATTTTTTCTTTATGGCACCAGACAAATGCACCCCTACTTATAAAAAAGTTGTTTTATATGTGTATGTTTTCGCCAAACGTATGTCGTTTGTTTACTTTATAAAATATGTTTGAACAAAAAAGTCAGTTTTCCGTGTAGGGACAGCCACTAAGTCAAATTACCCATGTTTTATTATTATATTTTCTTTTTGGATACAATCAATACAATGATAATTTGTCATTGTTTTATTATATTAAATTTAATTGGGGATTTTTGCTGTTGTATGCTTGTAGATGTGTCGTTTCTTGCATTACCATTATACTGAGACAGAATTTGGGATTTTTTTTTTATTTTTATGCTTGCTGGTGTGTGTCATTTCTCTCATTACATTATATTTTTGATCATTTTGTAATGGTTGTGAATTTATATAAACGTCCGATATTTCCATTGATGTGGGCCGAAACGTCCATGGGGCGAAACGTCCATTAACCATGTGGGGCGAAATGTCCCTTGAAGTGGGGCGAAAGGTCCATTGAAGTGGGGCGAAATGTCTTGGGCCGAAACGTCCATGGGGCGAAACGTCCATAATCCATCTGACGGAAGTAGCCCATTCTACAGCGGGCTGAATAACGGGATGAAAGTAATTTCACAAGATAAAGTGTTTAGCTTGCTTTTTATTTCAGATTGTACCATTTTATAATTTATATAAATTTGCAGACAGAAATATGTAGTTAAAGTTTAGATAGTAAAAATAACGGTTGATGACGTCATCACACCTTAAATATTACAGACGGATGCTGGCCCCGGTAGATTTAAAGAAATGTTCATCGATTATGTTTTTTTAGAGGTTGCCACCTGGTAAGATTATATTGTTTCAGACTCCTGTGGTTGTTTGTACTGATATTTTTTTTTATATAACAGAATATAATAGTGGAGAAGAAAATATGATACCTGTTTGAGATATACTATTTATGATGATGATAATGATTGAGAAATAAAAAACAATAGGAAAAGAGAATAGCTGATACTTTACACCAGTGATTAACCATTGATGATGATGGTGATGTGTGTGTGTGTGTGTGTGTGTGAGAGAGAGAGAGAGAGAGAGAGAGAGAGAGAGAGAGAGAGAGAGAGAGAACAGTTGTGATGGATAAAATCAATACTTAATATTTTACAATTACCACAGGAGTCTGTAATTACTGACATTGCGAGAGAGAACAAAATGATTCTTGTATGATTTTCTGATGATGATAAAGAGAATAAAGGCAGATGACGAATGAAAAAAATACTTATATTTAAAAGTCTAGATCCCGATTTACATTAATTGTACAACATGGAATTTTTGAAAACATTCTGACCCAGGTATACAGTGAAAGTCAATGCTTACATTTTGCTCTTTATTTGCACTTGCTGATGAACATAATCTTTCTTAAGGGGCTTTTTTTACAGGAATTGTTATTAATAATTTACCTTATAAGCTGCAAAGACTTCAGATTAGTCTAATGTCAATGTATTCCTGTCAGCAATGTGTCAGATATAGTTATAACCTCACATGCCTTGGGATATTTTCCTAACGAATAAGCCTATTACATTATTTGTTAACCATTAACGATCTGATAAAATGTGAGTGAGGAATTTAGCAGCTAAAATACATTTCCAAGTTTGATGTGAGTTTCAGTTTCATGAAGGTTTGTTTCAATTGTAAAATTTGAATTGGGGAAGTGGATACAAAATGTTTCCGATCCCAAACTTTTTAAAAGTTTAAAATTAACATCGGGGATACAATTTGTCTCAGTTCTGGAGCAGATGAAGCTAGTTTCAGTTTTATGAGTTATTTTTTTTTAAAGTGTAAAATTGTAATTGGTGATGAGGATAAAATTATGTTTCAAATTAAAATACATTTCCAACTTGTTAGTTAGTTTCAGCTTTATGAGGCTTATTTAAAGTGTAAAATTTAAATTGGGGGTGGACGTTTTCTTCAACTTCTGGATTAGAGAGGTTTCATTATATGATATTAAAGAAGAAAAACTTCAGAAACTTGATCAGGAGTGGCACAGCAAGTATGTATTGTCATGCTCAGAGATAATTAAATTACAGTGCCTTGCACAACGACAGACCAATAAAACTGAGCTATGCTGATCTGATGAACTCACACCAATCTTACTGGTTATTCATTTCATTTGCAAATCTGTATAATTACTTCAGTTTCTTTCTGAGAGTCAAAGTTATTAAAATCACATTGGAAAGAGACAAGGATGTTCCAAACGATGGTAATATACAACTGGAACATGATTACCTATGACCTACACCAAAGTGTTCACAAGATTAAAAATATGGTATATGCAAATTGCCAATTAACAAATTACAGACGTTTTATGTTCTGAACAAGGTATATTACTGAATTCATGAAAATGTTATGATGCTATAATAATCCATATTATTGTTATTGCATAGTGTAACATAGGGAAATATTTATAGTACAAACACATGAAGAACTCATCTGGTAATTTGTAATAAGAGAAAATATAATGGAACCCAATTAAAAGTTAGCTGAAATTGTACAACAAAGAATTTTATTGCATAAAGCATATAACATGTACCAGTTTGTTATGGATAATTTCAGTTATTATGCCAATACGCACAATCTGACTTGTATCGTTTTTAACCCTTATTTCTTCTGGAGTTCAGTTATGTAGAACAGGATCATGTGCTCAATTACATGCTATAAAAGACAGCTAATAGACGTAGGAGTCACAAATACACAGCAGTCAGAATGCCAAACTTGTGACTTAAAATATATGGGTTCAAACACTACCTTCGAATCAGGTTGGAGTAGCAAATAGTGTCAAAAGTTCCATTGGTGTCATAACTTGGGCTCAAATTAAACATTTTGGGGTCTATGATGCATAAATAAAGGTAAAAGGGAAACATTGCTTAGTACAGATCTCCATTATAACAGATTTTACTGCTTCTCTGTAAGTTGTTAATAGACAGGTGGTTTTAGACAGTTATACTTTTATCACTCTAGAAAAAAAACTTTGAACAATATAACAACATCATGACTATTGCTACTGAGCCCTATAATTACATTTTGAATAACTCAAGACTGTTCTTTATGAATTATACATTGCAAATAAAATATGTCTGGTAGGGATGAAAAATACGACAAATTAGAGACAAGGAAAATGATCTGACACATTATTTGAGAATTAAATCTGGCTTATGAGAAAAAATTGCATCAAACAAAATGTTGAATGTTTAGACAACAAAACACAAACTATAACACATGTTATTCACATTTGCATGAAAATAATTGAATTCTACTTAGTAGTCAACATCTATGGATAAATAATATTGAAGGGTACTTCACTCTGCAGTAAGTAATATTCAATTGAATATTTTCAAAATTATTGCCATCCAAATAAATGTGGATACAAACACTGCTTAATGAATACCTTAATAAAACAGATAAGCACAGTGGATATTATACATGCTTTTCTAGATATAAATAGTTGCATGAAAACTGATTTTTTAAATATATTTTGTTTCTTTTTGTATGTCAAATTATAATTTAGTTTTTCTGTATTATTCTGAGCAAATTTAACTAATGGATTGATACCGCATCATTAATATCACTAGTATTGAAAGATAACACAGATTCTGTGCCGTGTTCGGTACGTTTATTAGACCTTAACGCATATTTACTGCAGGGTAGAAACCGGTAGAATCAATTTTATATACTATAAGACAGGGGTCACCAACCTTTTTGATACTGAGAGCTACTTCATGGGTACTGAGTCATGCGAAGGGCTACCAGTTTGATACACTCTTCTGAAATAACAAATTTGCTTAGTTTGCCTTATACATTATTAATATCTTCTTCTTCTTCTTGATCAGGAAATGCGTAGCTCTAAAAGAGGCTTCGGTTGCTTTTTGTAACTTTTTCGCCGGCCTTGTGAAAAAATCCTGTCGCTTACCCAAAGCTGTCTTCAGCTCAAGGGCTTTTTCTGCCCGTAGTGCGCTTCCCGGTGGGTAGTTAGCATTGTAGTTTTTGTCATTCGTAGTAAAGTGTATATAAGACACACGCAGGTTTCTTTCACAGTCGTAAAAAAGAACTCCGACTCCCATTCGTTGTGAAAGTGATAGGTTTTCTTTCTTTTTTCTTGCATGTTTTTGGAGTAAGAAACTGCGTTCTGCGCCAATCTTCGCTGCGCCCGCTAGCTTACTTTCCACGAGCACTGTATTGTCACACGCACAATACTGACCTTCGAACTGGAGTACGTTAGAGTTCACCTAAACTAATCTAAACTTCATGTATGTTGATAGCATGCCTGTATCATCATAAGTGGTGATATCTTCAAAAGAATAGCTCGTAGACAAAACACAAGTCACGTGTTTAATCAACACTCGGAGGTAATCCCCCAAGACCACTACAGAATAGAGAGTAACAGTTGTCTTTCTTAGATCATATCAACATTCCTTTTTCTCTAACAAAACTAATTGAGATCTAAACAAAACATCAATTTATGAACAAGTTAACTGGTTATAAAATTTACAGTTACAAAAATACTGGCTTTGGATTCTTCGACTTAGATAAAAATTATTGACTAGACTTTAACTGAAAATGATTTAAAGAAGACAGGATTTTATACTATGCAGTCATCAAAATGCAATGCAAATAAATTCAACTAATTTAGCTCACAATAGCTGTAACACTTGAAAACATTTCTAGATCACTACAGGGGATTATTATGTCCTGACTCAAAACCTAACATAGTCTTTGAGATAGGTTGGCGTCTTCACTTCGCGCCTGGGTCTTATAACTGGTGTAGTCGCTGATTCCAGGCATGTCGACTCTGGTACGGAACGCCTCTGATCAGGTTCCTTTACATGCGTGTCAGCCGTTTGCTCCTGTACAGTTGTTCTTTCCGGTGATTTATCGCGGATTTGTACTGGGATTGATGTCGGTCTTATGTGTTCACTATTTCTCTTGTATTGAACACCATCCGTTGAAGTTACAATACAGTTTCGGTCGTTTGATTCTGTAACAACACCTTTTCTCCAGGGTTTATCTGGTTTGTGTCGGAAATATACAGGCTGACTGTTTTCAAGTTTTAGTTTAATTTTAGCACTGCGGTCATAACTTTTCTTGATACAGTCCTTCCTAGCATCTCGCTTCTTGTTTCTGGGCGACTGCTTTTGAACCAAAGGTAGCATTGATCTTGTTTCTCTCCCAAACATCATTTGGGCCGGACTTAGACCAGTGTCCTGTCTTGGAGTATTCCTTAGTTCTAGCAATGCTTCGTACTGATCAGTCCTGGAGTTCAGGCATTTAACCATCATGCCTTTTATAATCTTCACACCGGCTTCGGCTTTGCCATTTGACTTTGGGTGATGAGGAGAAGTCACGTGATGTTGAATGCCCCACTGTTTCGTGAACTGACTGAATTCGTCAGACGTAAATTGTGGTCCACCATCGCTGATGATTATTCTAGGTATTCCAAATTGTGCAAACTGCTTCTTGAGCTTGATAATGACTTGACTTGATGATGTTGTGGTGAGTAAATCAACGTCTATAAAATTTGAGTAATAATCAATCGTCAGCAAATAGTTTCTACCCTGTATTTCAAACAAGTATAACCCAATTTTCTTCCATGGGTAGTTGCCGTCATCATGTTGCCGCAGGGGCTCTTTCTGGAGTTTTGGCTTTCTCTCCATGCAGTGTTCACAATTGTCTGCTAATTGTCTTATTTCTTGATTCATTCCCAGCCAGAAAACGGTTCCTCGTGCTCTCCTAACCATACTGTCAAAGCCAAGGTGGGCACTATGTAAACGTTCCTTAATTTGTCCTCTCCAAGCTTTTGGAATTAAAACAGCTTCCCCTTTCAGTATTATACCGTCATAAAAGCTCAGTGTGTCTCTGATAGAGAAATAAGGCCTCACTTCAGGCTTTAGGTCATTTTTGTTTTTGGGCCATCCTTCTATAATACGGTCAATCAACAACTGACAAGTTGTGTCTTTGGCAGTTTCTCTCCTGATTTCTGTAATTCGCGCATCCGGAATTTTATAAAACATTTCGACCTCACATACTTTCAGCCTAGTCAGTTCAGTGTCATCTGACAAACTATAAGCACGACTTAGTGTGTCCGCAATGATTAATTTAGATCCTTTGACGTACCGAAACGTAACATTGTATCTAAACATCTTCATTAGAATGTCTTGTAGCCGCTTTGGTGCTTGACTGAGTGGTTTCTTCAGGATGGTTTCCAGAGGTTTATGGTCGTTTTCAACAATCACTGGGCGACCATATGTTGACTGATCGAACCTCTCTAGCCCATACAATACTGCAAGCGCTTCTTTTTCTATTTGTGCCCAGTTCCTTTCAGCTGGTTTCAAAGATCTTGATGCAAATTCAAGTGGGTGTCCATCTTGCAGCAGAACAGCTCCTAGGCCATCTTTACTACTATCAACTTGTAGTACCAAGTCCTTATTTGGATCGTAGATTGCTAACACATCTGTTTGCTTTAACAGTTGTTTCACTCTTTCAAAAGCTTCAGTGCATTGTTTTGTCCATTTCCACGGTGTGTTCTTTCTAGTCAGGTTTCTCAATGGTTCAAGAGTCTCAGACAGATTTGGCACAAATTTAGCCATATACTGTACCAATCCACAAAATCGTTTGATTTCAGTAACGTCCATCGGAGCATTCATTTCAAGAACAGCTTTGATTTTATCGTTATCTGGCTTGATACCTTGTGGCGTGATTCTGTGTCAATGGAAAGTGATTTCAGGGCCCATATCCTTCTTTCCTTCATTCAAAACAATGTGCCTCTCTTCACAGCGTTTGTAAAGCTTTGCCAGCTTTTCATCATTGTCTTTCTGTGCTGCTATTTCATTATCACCACAACCAGCGATGATAATATCATCCGCAAATGTAAATATGCCTTCAAGGTCGCTAAGAGCTTCATTCAGTTTCCGCTGAAATATTTCACTGGATACATTCAGTCCGAACGGTAGTCGAGCCCATCTGTATCTTCCAAACGGTGTTATCATAGTAGTAAGTAGACTGGATTTTTCATCAAGTCTAATATGCCAATATGCTTCTTGCACATCGAGTTTCGTGAATACTTTGGCATTATGTAATCCTGGAACTACGTCATCAAAAGTTGCAAGTCTATATCGTTCCCTCACTAACACTTTGTTCAGCGGTTGAGGATCTAAACATATCCTCCACGATCCATTGTTCTTCTTTGTAATTGCCATCTGGCTAACCCATTCAGTTGGTTCTGTAACTGGTATTAAAATGCCGCGTTCTGTCAGTAGGTCAATTTGTTCTTTCACCTCAGTTCTCACTGCTAGCGGTATGTTGCGAGCTGGCAATGCCCTGGGTTTTGCATCATCTGTGAGTCTGAGGTTCACTTCACCAAGATCTCCGAGGTGGCGTTTGACACTTCCGATAAAATTATCGGTGTTGACTGTGACCAATTTCAGTTCTTGAACTGCTTTCAAACCAAGCAAGCAATCTAGCTCATTTGGCACAATTACAAAAGTTACGTCATAAGTTTCATTGTTCACTGGGTTTGTCACTGTCAGAGTTGCCTCCCCTAAGGATTTCGCTGTTGACTTGTTCCACATTCTGAGATGTGACACTTTCTGTATTCTCTGAGATTTTCGGACAAATCTCTGTTGGATTGTATTTACCTGGGCCCCAGTGTCAATGTGAAATGTTACATCACAGTCATTTACAATCATTTTGGCTTTTGCCTTTGACTTGATTGAACTGTCAATGTAGTTAAGCCAGAATTCTTCTTCTATAGCTTCTTCGGGCTTGTCATTTTGGTCAACTGTTTGCACTTTCTTGCAGCATGATTTGAAATGGTTCTTTACACCACAGTTGTTACATCTCTTTCCCCAGGCTGGACATTTTTCTTTGCTTCGTTCATGAAACAGTCCACAGAAACCGCACTTAAGTTTCGGTCTTACCAATCCAGTACCAGATGCACCTACTTGTGATCGTGGTTTCGCGTTATCAACTTTGTTCACCGAATCATGTACTTTGTCTTGTCTGATTTCTTGCACATGTCTATTTGACTGTTCAAATGCTCGGCAAGTTTGAAGACACTTGTCAAGTTCAAGTTTTTCTTCTCTTAACAACAATTCTTGGAGCTTACCACTTGTGCTGAGTACAATTTTATCTCTTATCATTCTGTCTTTTTCTTTGAAATTGCATGACTCTGCTCTTCTCCTAACTTTGGTAAGGAAATGTTCGAACGATGTAAAGTCATCATATTTCACACACCAGAACCTGTGGGTTTCAAAAACTTCATTCCTCCGTGGATTACAGTAGGCTTCAATCTGTTGCAGAACTTTGTCTGGATCGTTTTTGTCATCTTGATTCGCCCATACAAACTGGTCATAAATGTCAATTACCTTCGGCCCTGCACAGTGTAAAATGATGCTGGTTCGAACTGTCTTGTCTTTGTTTTGGGAACCACTAGCGGTCAAATATATTTCTATCTGTCGCTTCCATCTCTTGAAGTTTTCACTTATGTTTCCTTCAGTAATATCTAAAGTCCCAGGTGGCTTTAACGAGTCCGCCATGTCGAACGAATCAAATCGGGACGAATGTTCAATTAAATGTGATCTATTTTCGCGACCTGGCTTGGTCAAATTTTCGGAGTTTCTTCAACTCTGTGCGTTTATCCAGCGAAAATCAACGTTGCAGACGTTATCAGGATATGCGTTCACCGCTGCCACCATGTTGATAGCATGCCTGTATCATCATAAGTGGTGATATCTTCAAAAGAATAGCTCGTAGACAAAACACAAGTGTTTAATCAACACTCGGAGGTAATCCCCCAAGACCACTACAGAATAGAGAGTAACAGTTGTCTTTCTTAGATCATATCAACAATGTATAAGAAACATTTTTAAGATACTGTCATTTTTAAAATCTATATAAATGCAAGTGTGATTAAAAAAAAGAATAACAACAGAATAAAATACAATTTTATACGCAGCTGAGTTGCGCTATTTTTAGAACAGGCCTGCGGACGACTCATGTGGTCTTTGGGGGCGACCTGGTGCCCGCGGGCACCGTGTTGGTGACCCCTGCTATAAGGAATACTATTTTGCTCAAGCGCCTTGTACAATTATTTGCATCGATAATACAGTGACCCCACTGTATTTATTTTAGAATATAGTAAACAGTATCATGTCAGCCATTATTTGTTTTTAGTTCACCGGATTCCGACATTCGGTACCCCTTGCCTGGTGTTTGTATTTTAACCGACGACTTAACGATACACGTAGGCCTGAAGAGCCTGCTATAAGAAGACGACACGACAGGTTATGCACAGGAGAATGACGTTTTACCAATTAAGTACGACAAATCTAGGTTCCTCTATTTATATTGTTGCTGTTTTGTTATTTTCAAGTTTTTTTTTTTGTATATATTAAATCTCTATAAACCTTGTATTTATGTGCATGCTTTCGGGTTATAAGTTGGTACATTTAATTATTTTATGGTCTATGTTATTATATATGAAACAACAAACAAAAGCAAAACAAAAACACAAAAGTACAGATATTGCTGTATGAATAAATATATTCCTGCGTCATTATACTCACTATCACCCGAACCCATCCTAGTTCAAATCCTGTTAAAATACGTGTCAGACTGCAACTACTTAGGGGTTATTTTAAGTGACATATGATATGACAAAAGTAGCTAATTTTATCAGCCAGTCAGAGTCCTTTATAGTTAAACATTTTAAAAAGCTGCATTTCCATTGGCTACATAAAAAAAGGAGTCGACTCTTATACAGTCGCTCTCGAATGTTCGAAAGGGATGGGTAAGGAAACTCGTCATATGCAAGGAAGGCACATACTTCGCTCACACATAATTGGATCAGCGACATTCTGACAATCGTGCTACAAGATCGAATACGCCCAAATCTCCATACAGTACTGGACTATGAGATAATATTAGTTTTACGAGTAATTGTTTAAAAAGGTAGGTTCTATCTATCTATCTATCAATCTATCGTTCGTTCTTTCGTTCGTTCGTTTTGCCGACCGACCGTTGGGGCACCACTGATGACCTGACAACCAGCTTCCTCCATTCCAATCTGTTCTCTGATACTCTCACTGTGTCACTCAGCTTCAGTCCTGTCCACTCTGAGATATTATCCTCCCATCTTTTCCTCTGTCATCCTCTCCTCCTTATATATATATATATATATATATATATATATATATATATATATATATATATATATATATATATATATATATATATATATATATATATATATATAATCATATACTGCACTACAAAATACAATTATGAGTAGTTTGATACAAATCTACAGGAAAAAAGAAGAGATGATGCTAATGTTGTTCCGATTATCAATTATAATCGATCATCAGTTGGTTGAGCAAAAAAAATAAGATAATCGATTGTGAACTCTATTTTTGTGCAAAGGGAGACTACTCTTTAGGTTTATGCAAAGCACAAAGGTTAGTAAAACTCCCAACCATTACAGTTGAATTGAAATTTATTAATTCCCTTCGCAACTACAAATATGAAACCCTACAATTCATAATTAGGAACATATAGTCATTATTACATGGTCAAGTTGTTAAATTGTTGAGTTAATAAATTTAAACACATTTTGTTGATATGTTTCAGTTAAATTGCAACATCTTTTGTATTATTTATAAACAATGACAAACAAGAAAATCATGTCCTTATATACTTTAAATTATAGACACATCACATATGAACGAAAAAATTTCGGGGGATTGATGCAGTATTTTCAGTTACATATGACTGATCAGCATAAAAAAATCATTTAACAAAGTTGTAGAACAAAAGTAACACACAATGTTATATTATTGTCAGGTCATTACAAGAGATTACTCCTGTATATTTATTAAGATATATAACTGATATAGATATAACTGTTTAACAAAAATTAAAATTTGCTCTTAGTAACCGGTTATAATCGATGATCAGTTGGTTAAGGGGAACCGATTATCGATTATAAATTTCTGACCGATTCCCATCTCTAGATGATGCGATTACAATTGGTTGTTATTATTCTTAATGATGTAAAAATAGACAGTAATTCCAAAACTGTCGGCAAACTTCGATTTGGGGTGTTGCTTGGTCGATGAAAATACGTCAATCCAATAATTGTTATTATCATAAACCCACGCTAGGGTTTTGTTTCGTGCTTTCGGCAAAGTGCTTATAAAGTCGAGGCAGTTAGGGTTGAGTGTGTGTTGGGTACATTCAGGTCGATGGTTACTTAATAGCAACCCCCACCATAACTCCCCAAGGAGAATTAAATATCCAGCAAACGGATTCTGTCATCGGGGACTAATGAGTATCCATTGCTAGAACAAAATAATTAATGTTCCTGTAGCTACTGCAGAAACTATTCCAAAACTGCTGCAGGCCATAAAACGGGATAGCAAATCCATTTTTCATAGGGACTGATAATGAAGCGGCTCCAGACGCTTGAGACATAACACAACCCAGACAATCATAGAGTGAAATCATTGAGAATGTTATAACTATTTCATGTTTATACTTGGTTTTCCTTTTGCCTGCATAATTAAATCTGCTTGATCATTTGAATTTGAAAGACAAAGAATAATGTTATGTATGCAAATATGACTAAAATTAAATGAATGCAGCTCTGTTATTAGTTGTTTAAACTTCTTCTTTAACTTCATCTCTTAAAAATATCGCTACAACTATTTTGAAATAATTTTCTACCTGACCATTTTTGCCGGAAGGCTCAGTTTTCCTTTCCCAAGAGCAAGTTCAATATCAATATTCCAGTCAGCTTAGAAAAGTTATATAAACCCGTTTTATGGTATTTATAATATTTTCACATGATATTATAACATAAGCATGCATTTCAATTCTAATGAAGGGTAGCTACCATGGCAGGCTGAGGATATACTTTATGGGTGACATAATAGGTTATGTTGTTTTTGTTGTTGTTTTAGGGTTTAACGCCATTTTTCCGCACACAATAGGCTATATATGGTGGCCAGTATTATTCATGGAGGAATAACCCAGGAAAAACCCCGAGAGAACCACCGACCCACGAGAAGCTACTGGCAAGCTTTCTCACATGGAATCACACCACAATTAATACTTCCAGTTCAGTACCCACGAATGTAGTTCCAGTCTATTTTCAGAACATTTTTTCCTCTCTCCTTTTGGTGGTGATAGAAGAGTTATATTGATGCATATTTGGTAGGGATTTAAAGGTAATTGTTCATTCTTGAGAATATGAGCAGAGAGAGTGGTTGTCAGTGTGTAATTTGGCGACAGTGCACATGGAGTAATAAGGCTTTGGTGATGATCCGGAAGTGAAATGTGTGGTCTGTGTACATGCTGTTCTGTTTACAGTGCAGCAGCTCAAAAAAATGCCGATCAACCCTTGACAAGAATTTCACCGTGAAGTCATCTTTGGAGGTATTTTAGATTAACATATGATTTGTATTGATTGTCACACTGTGGAAAGGTCAGCACTGAGAAATATATGTAGAGAACATATAGTAAAATTAATTGTGGTCTATGTCCTGTACAGGCAGTTTTGATGAAACTTTAATATGCTATAAAATTTTTATTATTAATGATAAACACATGAAATTTAGAAGTGTCATATATATTAACATTTAAAATAGAAAAATGACATTAAAATTTAAAAATTGATTTTAGTTTTTTAAAATTTTAATATTTTTTTTTTAAAAATTAAAAAATTAAAATTTGCCCCTTAAAATGCACATAGATAATATTTTTGGAAATTATATCCAATGATATCAGCATATTTATACTCCTACACCATATACAAGCTACAATGATGGATATTTGTCAAATTTTGTCAGAGAAAATATCTTTGTAAGTCAAAATGAGACATACATTTAAAATGTATGAAAGACAGATTATATTTTGTATTGATCATTCATACTATTTATTAGGGGTCCAATCAGTTAATTTATGTGTTTATGATGGGGTGACTTCCTGAGTAACACATATCTGCTTATATAGCCTTTAGTAATTGTTAACAAATATAGTTACAGGGTGTTTAGTGAGAGGACAGTGATGAAAACTTTATACTAGAACCTACTCAAGTTCTCTACTAAATCAGTTTAAACTTTCTGAGAATTAAATGCAGGCTGAAGGGATAAAATATACTTTCCACATGTATATTTACCCTTGGATGTAAGAAAACAGCAAAATTATGTAAGTTGAGCACAAAATGCATTCAATTTTATTGTTCAGTTTGGCTAAGATATTGATTAGTGAAGTGCGGCATTGTGGCCTGTATGATGTTATGTGAATTCTTATGATACATCTTAATTTATGCATTGTTAATTACTAATAATATTTGTTAACTGACACTCTAAAGATTGCACAAGATATATTCAAACAGATATTTTGAGTTTAACTGTGTACAACTGATCTTAGCATGGTTACATAACCCACATGAACAAATATTCACATATTTTAGAATGTTTGTGATCCAAAGTTCACATTCAGTACATCATATAGGCTGACATTGTACCTACAGTGAATCTGTAAGACACATTTCTGGCTGTGTGCACTAAATGTATCCCAAAATGTTATTTTCTTCATTAATATGCCCATGTATGGTAACATATTTCAATTCAGTACTTGGATAGAGTGCGGTATTGTAATATCAGCTGATATCTGATTCTATTGAACCATTGAGGTTAATAATTGGTATCAAACACCCTTAAAAATACACTTTAAATATTCAAACAGATCATTTGAATTATTTTTGCACATTTGATCATAACAATTACATTGTATATGTCCCACATATGCAAATTTCCATTCTTGTTTACAAGTTTTGGGGATCAGAATTTCACATTTAGTTTATGATATAGGATGTATTGGTACCTGTAGTTGATTTGTGTGGCCACATTTGACTGTATTCTCTTGCAATATCCAGAATTATTATTTATCTCATGAATAAGATTGCTTATAGTAATATATTCTTTTTTACTACATTGTAGCTTGACTATCCTGTATACTGGCATGTACTAATGTTTCCACCAATGATCAAACCTCACCGTCCCCGCATTTCCTTAATGTTTGTGATGCATAGTCTACCTGATTAGTTATTTAACCTGTAAATGATCAGATATGCTTATAGAAACTTCATATACTTTTAGGATGAATTTATTACTTTAATACATGACTATTACTTCACATTTCTGAGTGTCACTCTGTCAAGTTTAATATTTATTTCCTATGCTTGCTGCCTGAATGTTATTCGGAAATCACTATATCTAACACATTTTAACTTCATTTGCATACATCTTACTGTTTTCTAGATATAAGTGAAACATTTTATATCTTTTCAGGTCTAGGCTGGTATCTGGAACAAAGTGTTAGTGGTGGATCAGCTTGGAAGCTCTCCAGTAGTCTGGTGGTGAAAGCAAGGTTTCATAAGGACATATGCAGTGTACTGCCATAAGTGATCATATCACCACACTAATATACAGCACCTCAAGGACATGGCTTAGATCTTCATGGGAGAGATTAGCACCATTGTTCAGTAAGGTAAAGCCTGCCTAAAAACTGTATTTTCCTATCTTATTGTCGCTTTTTGTAGTTATCGACACTGAAATGTAATGCAATTTTCCGATAAAACATGGAAGTGGTCCCATCAGATGTTTAAATCTGAGTGCACTATTAATTATACAAATAACTGCCTAAATACCTGACACAATAAATATGGAACATAGCACCTGTTGTTGCTTCTTTAGTGTGTAGACCTATATGCACCTTGACAGGCATATTGCGGTTTGTTGCCAAAATCACTATGAGTCATGCTACTTCACTACCCCTGGGAAAAATGTTCTCAGTTACACAGACCCAAACCACCATTTATTTTAAAGACCATTGATTGATCAACTTTTCTGCCTAAACTTTGACAAAATCTGTTTTCAAACTTTTATGAAAATTTAATTTTTCAATAAAATTTAGTTTATAAATTTATATGTTTATTTAAATTTCCATTAAAATTTGAATTGATCAAAATGTATAAACTTTCAACATAGTTTCAGACAGGCCTTATCTTGTAGTACAATTAGGTTTTTACAGCATTGAAAAAGTCCTATAATTAAGGAAGATATAGCAAATTTAGTTTTGGTTTTCAAAAGCACATGAATCAACACTTGCACCCTGTGGAACACCTGCACTACACACTTTCCAGCAGGTGTCACATGTCTTGTATGCAAGGAAATTCAAAAAGACTTCATGTATAAAGTTCAAATAGGTGTGGCATTCAAAAATAAAAGTTTTACTAAAATTTGCCCCAAAAAGTTGGGCCTGTCAGGAATCACACCACAATTAATACTTCCAGTTCAGTACCCACGAATGTAGTTCCAGTCTATTTTCAGAACATTTTTTCCTCTCTCCTTTTGGTGGTGATAGAAGAGTTATATTGATGCATATTTGGTAGGGATTTAAAGGTAATTGTTCATTCTTGAGAATATGAGCAGAGAGAGTGGTTGTCAGTGTGTAATTTGGCGACAGTGCACATGGAGTAATAAGGCTTTGGTGATGATCCGGAAGTGAAATGTGTGGTCTGTGTACATGCTGTTCTGTTTACAGTGCAGCAGCTCAAAAAAATGCCGATCAACCCTTGACAAGAATTTCACCGTGAAGTCATCTTTGGAGGTATTTTAGATTAACATATGATTTGTATTGATTGTCACACTGTGGAAAGGTCAGCACTGAGAAATATATGTAGAGAACATATAGTAAAATTAATTGTGGTCTATGTCCACATGACTGCATTAGCCGAATCTTAAACTCGAACCCACGCAGACAGAGGTGAGACGGCAGCGATCCGTAACGGAAAGCGCTTTAGACCACTCGGCCACTTGGTTATTTAAGTTTATTGACGAACAGTTTCCATGATTCAAGTAGAAACTAATTATAAGTCTTCCTTTTGATGTTTGGAGTTCGTGTTTAGGCATTTCTTGATGGCACTGCATCAATTACACCATATCCGAAAATTGTTTTTGTTCCTGGGTTGTAAGTGTTATTTCATAATTGCTTATACGTATAAATATAGAAAATGACTATTAATCCCCCAAAACTGCTTTTGTGGCCAGGACATTTATATTTTTAAATATACCTATTTTCCAGGACATTCCAGATAGATTCAGCGCTGACTTAACTTGGAGTAAACTGCTAGAACATTCTAGAACTTTCCAGTAATATAAATATTAGTATAAAAACAGGGGTATTAAGCCAACCAGTTCCATCCTCAGACAGTGAACACGGACCGAGTAGGACCGGCTTAACTGGAGCTCATGACCTTGTGACGTCACAATTGGAGTGCAGCTAGAAAAGCAGTATGGGCTAACCTGCGTCTCTACGCAGGATGATATCTGGGCGACTAGCTAGGAACGAATATGACGTCACCCCGTCATGGAGCATCAGAAAAGATTTATTTCAGTTTGCTTTGAAACTGAGAAGACAGAAGTAGCCAAACGACGGAATGCAGTGAGAGCGTATATCGTGTAGCTGAAACCATATTGCCATGTGTCATTGAGAAAAAGCAATTATGGCGGAACCGAGGCGCGATGACTGGTGATGACAAAATATGAGTGCAACGGAGCTGCAATGTGCTGTTCTGCTGAACCAGCATGATGATATTATGGGTGAAAGCTAAGGAATGCGATACCATTGCCAAGTGGACTAAAAACTCCTCCGGAGACTTAGCTACATGATGGAAACCGGATCCCGCATATAGAGGGCAGCTACCACTGGGCCACTCAGAGAGGACGGACAAAGGAAGATACTTTCATTTGCCTGAATATAGGGTTCTCATTTGGTAAGATAGCCCTTTTCGAACAATCTATTTTACAAAACCTGACTTGGTCATTTTTGAACCCACCGCTCAAAATTAACAAGCTATTCTCACCAAACAGTGACTACACTTATTGTCGCAAAGACAAATGTAGCATTCAAACTCGTTAGGGATTTACAATATGTACATTTTTGTACTAGAAACATTGGTAATGTTAGGAAAGATGGAAAATTCTACGACTTTATGGATTTGAATTAATTGCACAGGTGGCTAACACGTTATTGGTATTTTCACATTAGTAAAACTAAACACGATTTGAAATAAGTATGGCTAGTGCGTTTCAAGGCTAACAACATCCAGGGGCTGGCTTCCGAGACTTCTTTGCCACGACCAGAAACTCTCAACAAGACGATATATGAAGACTATTTTTCACTCGTTATTATTTTGTGCCATTGCACATCTAGTATCCTTCACCTGATTGGCTGAATTGGGTTGAGTGTGTGTTGGGTCTATTACCACTCACCCATGGTCTTACATTCATGTCGATAGCCCCTCAATAGGGGCGCCACATGACCAAATTAAATAGCACATAGTGTGCATAAACGTCCTTGGGATGTGGCATCATTCCTTCCCCTTTGGGGTTAATTAAATAACTGGCTATGCCAGATATAATAGTGCTAAATGTACTTAGTTTACGAAGCACTTTAATTAAATATTCATTCATTCCAGCCAGTTCAGTGTAGTTCCAGTTGCCTAAGTGGAGATGGCATCAACAAGCAGAAAGCATCCGGTAGTCATTTTGCTATGTCTGCGTCCAATTTATCAAGACGAGGACGACAAAGTACTCCGTGGAAGCATCTGCTAAGATGTGTGAAGCATACAAGGCATATTTCGGCCCGCCTGTCGGGAATCGAGACAACCTCTGGGCACCTCATTTTACCTGCAAGCACTGAAGAACAAAAACAACTCTGGAAGTAAGATGGACAATTGTTGCTCAGAACTTTATCAAAGTTTTTTTTAAAATTATTTTTTATACAAGTTTTTCATTTTAAAAGGTTTTACAATTTTCATTGTTATTGACAAAAATACATCATATATGAAAAATGTTTCGAGAATCTCTTACATATTAGTCATGGGTGAAATAAAATGTATTTGCGGGAACCCACTGACCACTCAAGCAACTACTACTTCTGCAGGGTGGACCCTTCCACTCGGTGCAGCTCAAAGAGGACTACAACAACTTTAAAACCTTGCTGGACGCCTTGAAGTATAATGAGTATGGCTGTGAGGCCATCTGAAACTTCAAAATGGTGGCATTCCTGATAGGTCTCCAGTACGGTTTTACCAAGTTTCTCAGCTATCTTTGCCTTTAGGACATCATTGACATCAAGGCGCACGACTACAGGCGGGACTGGTTACAACAGACCGAGTTCTCTGTGGGGAGGAACAACGTCAGCCACTGGTGGACCCCAAGAAGGTGTTGATGTCACCACTGCAAATCAAATTGGGGCTTATGAAACAGTTTGTTAGAGCGATAGATAAGGAGTTGGCAGCCTTCAAGTAACATCAATACCTCTTCCCTGGGCTGTCTGAGGCAAAGGTCAAAGCCGATCTTCGTCGGACCACAGTTAAAGAAGATCTTGGAGTGGAATGAATTCCACAAGAAGCTCACTAGTAAGGAGAAAGCGGCTTTAAACCGCTTTGTCGTAACGGTTTGGGGCTTCTTGGGCAATCACAAGGCCGAAAATTATGTGGAGCTGGTTGAGACTTCTGCAAAGAACTACTGCACAATGGGCTTCAAGGTATCCCTTAAAGTCCATATCCTTGATGCTTATCTTGATAAATTCAAGAAGAACACGGAAGCATACTCGAAGCGTTTCCACCAGGATATACTGGACTTTGAACGCCGCTACCAAGCACAGTATAACGAGAACATGATGGGATACTACATTTCGGGGCCGCATAGTGAAAGCGATTTACAGTATTACCTATCGTAAATCTCGAAATATTACTCGCTTCTTCATTTTTTGTTGTCATTTTTGTATTATTTTTGTATAAATAGATCTTAATTTTGATTCATATTTGTTTCAGGCTTTATGTGAACGAAAAGACACAAATTCGCCCTTTGTTCTCATTGGAAAGTTGTAAATTTCAAAATATCACTGTACTGTTCTGGTCACAAAAGCCAAGTTTGTGTGGCATAATATTTATTTTCTAAACTTTTTATGCAAAAGCAATTATGAAATAGCACTTACTACCCAGGAACAAAAATTGTGTTACATTTTGTAGAGATCGCATTAGAATATATTAAAGAATCACTGCGGTATATTGTATAAATTGCAAAAACCTTATGGGTTTATGCATATAGAAGTTTTAGAGAATTTATGAGTATTTACAATTCTTAAATCGTTGTTTCGTTCAAACACCTCATGCTGGTTGGTTAAAGAGGCGCAGAAGATGTATGACTTTTCAAATATCCATTTAGAGGTTGTTGATAAATTAATCAACTTAGGTATTAGACGCGCAACAACTTAGACATGGCCTCTTATAGCAGAAGAAAACGGTTCAAGTCAATTGTAATATCTTGTAGTTCGGGAGAAATGAAGTTGCCGATGTTGAGTATGTTTCCCAGTGTGAATGAATCGAACGGCGGATACTCTATTGACAATACTGATGCTGTAATTAGTGAATATAATACATCTAGCAGGACTCAAGATCATAAAAGATAACTTAAATTTAAGATAAATCTTTAATATTATGATCTACGGAATCACCAAAGATACGTTAAGGTAAGAATAATTGCAGTTGCAACAGTTTATAAATGAAATTAAGATTTTTATTGGCCCAGAACATAATCACGTGATCGTGTCCATTTGCGTTTATTTCTGGTCAGATAACTACTTTATATTAACTTCTATAAACAGAGTATCATGCAAAGAAGTTAATGTAAACACTAAATTGGAAGGCATTCACACTTCATGCCTTTATTTAAAAAAATGAGTAAATTGATTTGACAGAATCAATCAAAACATCTCTTAGTTTTTTTGAAAATAGTTTTTTCTTTGACTAGATTCGAAAAACAAAATTGGGAAATTCAAACGTTGACAAAAAAAAAGCATTGGACTACAGCGCTTTACTTTGCAGGACCTAAAACAGTTAATTTTGCTGTATATTCTCTACATTTGTTTCTCGGTACTGAACTTTTCACTGTGTGACAATCAATAAAAATCGTATGCTAATCTAAAATACCTTCAAAGATGATTTCACAGTGAAGTTTTTGTCATAGGTTCACCGGCATTTTTTTTTTCTTTTGAGAGGCTCGAACACACATTTCACTTCCGGATCATCACCAATACCTTGTTGCTCACAGTACACTGTCGCCGAATCGCACACAGACAACCAGACCATAAGCTCATTTTTTAAACCATAAACAATTAAATACGTATCAGTAATGCGTAAATCTAACTCTTGTAAACTCACCAAAAGAAACAGGAAAACATGATTTAACTTAGGCTAGTACTACATTCGTGGGTACCGATCCTGAACTATTAATTGTTTTCTGATTCCTACTGCGGCCTCTTACAAATGAATTTGAAACCATAGGTAAATTGATATATGGATTGGGAGGAAGTGGCCAATGACTAACATTATAACAATTTGACTCGCAGTCATACAGTGTAATTAGCCGATCCTGTATAGTATTTCTACAACCCTATTTATTCGGTGAGGAGTACATACGCCAGAAATTACGTATACCATCATTCGAAAACACATGTTATTTCTATCGGAGAAGACATTTTGTAATATATACAATTCAATTACATCAGGACGTAATCCATGCAATGTAGTATACATTGGGAATCATTAATTCTGAGGCACAACTTGCCAGTAAGAATACTGTAAATAAATTTTTTCTTACAACGCTTATCGGTACTGAGGCTCAACCAGGTCTTAAAAACGGTGTCGGAGTAACAATTGTCCTAATCAGCTCTGCCAGCCCTGCGGTTCTGTTCGCGAATATTATTGTACGCGACGCTGAACCTAAGATTGTAAAAACACGCTACAATTTAGAAACATCCAATACTGTGATAGTTGAATGTCCTGACGACGTCGATCTGAAATATACAGTTATTGAAATAATAGCCAGGGTTCTGATTCTGGCAAAATAAAAATGCAACCTTTATTGACGGCATTTGCAAGTTTGACAAAATAATGTCGGTACTAAAAATTCAACAAAGATTTTCCTTATGTCGCAGTATGCATATTGTTACTAACCATTAGTCAGTTGTGGGAAATGTCGCAGTAGTCAAATACGGATATCGAGTCGTATGCGAAACGTTGACATACGTATGTTGTTTAGAACCGAACATAAATTAAACCTAATTGTGCAACAACATTCCCAAGAGAACTAGTTGCAGCAACAGTACAACAACTGCAACAATTTGCGCATGATCGTCTAATTCATATTGCAGGAGGTGCAAGAAAGAAAAGTTGACATGCATGTCATTATTGGCTATTACAGTTGTACCACGTCTGAATGTGAGAGAGCTTCATACAAGAACAGCATGATTAAATGTCAACATTATTATGCATGCTAACCGAAGTGAAACTGCACCAATAGATGAGGGGAAAAAATGTCGACAATCACAGCCACTATCATTGTTGAGGCAAATGAGTATGTCAGGAACAAGACGTTCAAGGGTTTAAGTAGTATAAGAGTTCTCGTTATTTTTATGATTACCAGGCAATTATTCCAAGCATATAAGCCAAACTGGGACGTAAACGGTTTATCAAATATGCATGCTGGAACCATATGAACGCTTCATCAGTGAGTGTAATAGTATTACCTTCAAGATTTAAGAGTCATATTGTTATCACTGTGGAATTTACCATGTCCGGTCATGTGACCCAAAATGGTTTTACATGATCTATAACATTACATCCGTAGTTACATAATGGCTCTTATATAATGTTGAGTCTCACAGGCACATAGATCGCCAATTATCACACCTATACGTTCGTTTCCGTATAACGGAGGTCCCGATGGCAATCCTGCTGCCGTTACACCCATCTCATGTGGTTACACATGCATTGCTGTAATTCTGTCTGATAAGATGATGCTGTTGGGTGGGGTAGGTGGTCGAGTAGGTGCCTGTGGAAAGTCTGTCATTATAGATGTTAGTAAACAGTATAATCAGAAATAATATTATATAATGAAGTTAATGTTTGCCTAAGTACAGAGCAAGTAACGAAAAAGTAGGAGCGCAGAATGATACAATGATGGGGTCACGTTTAGGTTTTCCACAGAACAACTGTAAATGAATCATATTGTTTGACTCAAACACATTTTCATAAGCTTAATGCGGCCAAAGAAACTAACAACACCGTGACATCAATGGATAAAGCTAATGAACGATTTGCATTGATTTCGGCCAATCCAACGTTGTTAGCTGCTGAGGCTGGAAAAGCAGTTACGTTGACGACCATTGGAACACCATCCAGAACTTCTTTGAGAAAGGCACCTGGAGACCTTATTGCTTCTTGCAAACGAACATTGAAAGGAAAAGTCATTCGATTAGCAGGGACAACTCGGAGAACATTCTCGTGTCGAGATTTCTGACCACCAGATATAAATCGCAAAAGGCATCGCTTCCGTTAACCAATATTCAGTTTTAAGTTACTTAAGACGGCATAGTGACTCAAAAATTCTGGGATGTCTTTATGCGAAATCAACATTCATAAGTGATTCAAGGAACAAGGGAAACTGTAGACAACAGGACTTGTCACTCATTGGGCAGCTTTTGACGCGTACGGATTTGCATTGTCAGTTGAAGTCAGTTATTGTTTAACTGTGGAACTAGCGCCCTTGGCGGACGAAAACCACTGTGTTATTAAACTTTACCGTTACAAATTCGATTGGACGGGTCAATATATGTGCATTTTGTTAATGAACTCTTGCGTGTACCAACATTACGAACACTTCTCGATTTTACATGTCACTCAGAAAGTTCGGTTCATATACAAAATACATAGTTTTAACATTTACGAACGCTACTCAGCCTAATGTTGCACTGACGTGGATCTGTGCACGTATGCCATCAAAGCGTGTTCGACTGAGATTATCAGCTGGGTCATTCATGTTGACCCAGTTGAGCTTGAGATTTTTCACAATACAATTGGAAATCATTAAAAAAATTACAATAACAATCAAGATAGTGTTAAAATGTTGCGAGGCGCTGTTGCAAAGAACAAGACCAGAATCGGTGAAGTCAGGAGGTTCCAAGGCTTTGGTGTGTCTGTGGAATTTATCAAAGACTAGGTCGTCATAAATACGAATTTTAAAGTTATAATGCCTGAGAATGAAATAAATAAATATCATATCATGAATTTAACTCGACTTAAGCTGATGTAAGAACCCATCGATGATGATGATGATGCGAACAAACAATAAGTGGGTATAATACATAAATAAGGTCGTGGCTGACGCAGTCAGATTCTCGGCAAAAACTGCTAAGTTTATTGCTGTTGGGTTTAACGCCATTTTTCAGTACACAATAGGCTATACATGGCGGCCAGTATTAATGGTGGAGGAAGAACCCGGTGAAAACCACTGGAAAGAACCACCGACCCACGAGAAGCTACTGGCAAGCTTTCTCACATATCTACATTGGCCGAATCTGTGACTCGTACCTACGCAACAACTCCCCTCCCCCCGTGCTAAGTTAAGTTTCTTCATAATACAATTTGGAATATACCGAGAACAGGAGGAGCAGCTAGTAACCTCTAGAGTATCTGGTGTAACAATTATAAATACTGGCTGGTTTCATCGTAGTGGTGATTTTAGATTTGAAGCTGATGAATCAAAGTATTATATTTATTATCATATAATCGTCCACTAACACGTGGTATCTGTTAGTATTCAATCAGTAGATCAAAAACAATCACCGGAAAATCACAATGCTGCAGCTAAGATATAAATTAGATATAGAGATTCTTTATTTAGGTCAGATCACAATGATACGTCATCCCAAACCTTTTTGTTGCAGGCTCAATTATGATCAATACGGATGAAATAATTGAGATGTGCGGAGCAGATGTTGGTGGTGAAGCATTATCAATCATCTTTGACATTTGTGTTTAAGGTTTGTTATTTCTTATAACTAAGATTCAGCAAATGTAGTTATGTGAGAAAGCTTGCCAGTAGCTTCTCGTGGGTCGGTGGTTCTTTCCGGGTTTTTTTTCCCTTGTTATTCCTCCACCAATAATACTGGCCGCCATATATAGCTTATCGTGTGCTGAAAAACAGCGTTAAACCCTACAACAACAACAACAATAACAACAACAACAATAATTTCATATAAGTTGTGGATTCTCACCGCGTTGATGAGCGTGTGGAATTTACAGATAGGGCATTGGAACAGCTAACTAGATACATTAGCATCGATAGTACTTTGGCTCCACTTTTCGATGCATATCTGCATGAAAGTGGCGTTATCCAACCCTCGAATACACTGAAATAGAATTTTGTTAAGAACCAAATAGAAATTAATAATTGGGATCAAACTAATATGCGAAGCTTGGAATTATTGCCTTATTACGTGAAAGCATTCAGTCACGCATTGAAACGCCAGACATGAAAACCCCCAAGAACAGAGGCGTAGCTAGGGGAGGGGGGGAGGCAGGAGGTACATATGTCCCCGGGCACCAAGGTACAGGGGCGCCAAAATGAGGCTTACAACGTTACATTATAATAAGTAAACAAGGGTAATAGAAAAATGTGATTAAACGTGGAGGGCGCTGGGGCGCCAATTTTATAGTTCGTCCCCGGGCGCAAAATATCATAGCTACGCCTCTGCCCAAGAATGTTTTCTACAACGAGGAAGTGATATTTACTGACAAGTCCATCCCGACAGAACTCAGTTATTTTAAACCAACAGTGACTCAGCTAAGAAAATACAAATCTCCGCCGTTAGTTAACAAAGACGCACATATCAGTGAAATTATTTTTGATAACCAGAACGATCGCTTCAAACACAAAGCACAGGTGCAATATGGTCCTGTATGAACATGGTACTAGCCCATCTACCCAATGCACAATCGTCCAAGAGTTAAATGTTCTTAGGCAGATATTTTGTATGATCGAATGACAGTTTTACCAGTAAAAAATGGCATTTGCTTAAGATTGCACACGCTTCTCGCACTTGTACAGGGCTAGCCTGTAGAGCAAATATTGTTCGCGATCACGTTATTAATAAAACAGCCATGAAACACCGTCAATATTAGCAACGTGAAAGAATAATCGAAGCGGAACAAACGCATTGAAATCATTAATAGAACCGCTATATGTGAAATACAAGCGTGTCTATCTTGTCTCCGATGCAGTTTTTGAAATCTCTGAAGTAACAACCGTTGGCCTTGGTGTGACGGAAATTGCAACCACAAGCGGAATTGTTTTCTGGACGATATCAATAGTAAGTGGTGTCGCGAGCGGTGCTGATAAAATAATTTAATTGCTTGAATTCATTGACACTAAAGAAATAGGAAAGAGGTTTTGAAGCTATTGCAAACATTAACCCAAAGTGGCACTAGTTAGAAATTCAACCAGTTTATTTGTCAACGGAACCTACAATTTCAGAATCGATTAAGTTTCATTCCAGTTGGACCGCATACATCCTGTGCATCGCAGCATAACCATGGCACTAACCAACATATGGAAAAACTCGCCGAAGTTAGAGTTACAAACACCATACTGGAAAAGAAGTTTAAAACTAAATCACTCGACTATTAACAAGAACAGACGTGCTGGACCACTCTGGACCAAAGCCACATGTTGCCTGATTTCCATCTGCCATAAAGCCGTATCTACAGGATACTGACTACACGGCCTATTCTTCTACCGAAACTGCACACGCCTTGCCATTTATCAACGAAAGCACTATCGTTAATAAGGGGAATTTTACTTGGACTTTAAAGCACTGTTAAGGACCAAGGTTTTCGCCCCACAGTGTGTAGTTTCGAAGGTTTTTTTCTTTCCTCTTGCTTGTGTTCTGGTTTCCGCAAACTCTTCAACCGCCACCTCATCCCCGTCTGCTAACCAGCCAGCCAGCCACCACCACCAGCTCAAATCATCACTTCAGCAGCCCGCCTAGCCGAAAGCCTTCAACCACCTCACCAATTAAGTAAAACAGGCACCATTACTAAACCTTCGGGAGTCAAAAACTCTGTGTAATAACAAATTATCTCTACCACTTTTTCTCTAAAAAATACCGCGTCCATACTAAATACTTAATTTGCCAATTATTATACTTCACAAGACAAAGAATCATACTAGTAAATTCCTGGGTTGCCTTTTCGAAGCCGCAATCTTGTATTAATAAGTCCAGCAAATTAACCGCTTCCAATAACAATCTCTCACTCTCTCTAGCTAATAATATTATTAAATAGTTATCAGTATTAGCCTGATAGTATTACCAAAAATAATCACTGAAGTCTCAAACAAAATTATCAATAGGCAATATTATTTATCCAATTCAAAACAAAATGGCCGCCAACCAAAATAAGAAAGCTTTCCAAGCTAGAAGCCGAAAGTGCTGGACTTGGCAACCAACACAAGAAAAGGGTACAAAGCTTAAATGCAACTTTGACTCAGGAAGCCACTAAAGATACTATGATAGGAGAAATTAACACCGCTAAATCCCAGAAGACAAAAGGGGTGCGACAAACCAAACTTCATGTTTACTCCACACCGGAGCTTAATTTAATACGTAAGGAAGCGGAAAAACTAAATCCGCTATCACCAATAGAGTTCAATTTGCACGACCGCAGTTCCACTGAAGAAAATCTGGACGCCACATTAATTAAAGGCGATACCAGCCAAATTAACTCACCCACCCCCAATTTCCTAATAATGGCCGCCTCTCCTGTAAAGAAACCAGTAGCCTTAGTACTGATTAACGTGTACAATAAACCACAGGAGTCTGACGTTTAATCAATAAAGTACGGCGAAATGTCTGACAAAATGAAATACCCTTAACAATAATATATATATATATATATATATATATATATATATATATATATATATATATATATATATATATATATATATATATATATATAAACACAAGGAATGCAAGCGTGAACACAACCCTTCACTCGATTCAACATTTTCTCACGAGTCTTTTATCGCTTCAGAATCGCAAGAAGACTGAAACACTATACATATGCATTCAAAAGACAGTTAATTACCAACGCATAGCTCTTAAATGACCATGTCCTGAATCCAACCGGCGAATTAACCTTTTTTTTTTCTTCACAACTACGGTCACATTAGCCAATGTAGGCTGATTACCTGACGGAAGTAGCCCATTCTACCAGTAAAATAGACAAAAATTATAAAATTGGCAATAAATACAACAAAAAAAAAAAAACAACAACAAACAACCAATGTAACAATATTAGAAAACTCAACCCCCCTACCACCCCTTATAAAGTTGGGAAAAACAGGAACTAGGTATCGAACTGAACCCTACATTAATAAACCTAGATTCTGCACCAACTGTAAACATTAGGTACATTACAAATCAAGCTGTAAGTTTCCAACCAGATGTAATACGTGTGGAGGAGAACATAGGGGTAAGTCCAAACAAGTGCATACACTGTCGGAGCCCCACCTACCCACGTCCCCAGACTGCCCAGCTACAATAAGGGAACACACCATAATAGGGGTTATGAATTCTTTATACCTCAATTACAGAACGGCCAAACAATACTGCACAAACCAAAAACAAAATAATATAGTAACGCGAACTTAGTTGAAGAAGTTCAGAAGTGTAAGGTAAATGTGGTCTGATGGGTAAAAAGGGATATGTGATTTTGAAAACATTGCTTATGATTTAAATGTAAGGGAATTATTTAGACCAGCTAAACTGGAAAATTACAAGCACAACTTTTTATTTATTCTGTGAATGTTTTACAGATTGTTGTCAGTTATTATAATTATCCATGCGGAATTCGATTCTTTTCTTTTTAAAAAAAATCATACTAGTGAAGATTTTAAAAAAATCATATCCGTGATTTTTTTTATATTGAAGCATTTATGTACAATTTCACAAGTAACTCTCTTTTAGGTAGATACGGCTGTTCTAATTTCTGAACCCGCATATACAACAGAATGAACAACCGAAATTGTTAGTGTCCCATAAATTGAACAATTTGGACATTTCTTTCAGGTATTTTCAACGAAGTTTGCTAGTCTCTTGCAATCTTGTGAGGAAACAACTGTCAAACTATAAGGTACGGCAATATTTGTATTATATTGATTATGGAATTCTTGTTTATTTTCTTTCAACAGAGTTATATTTCTTATCGTCAATACTTAACACTAACCGGTCTTCTGAGCATAACTTTTCAGTGTAGTTTCTTTCCATAACAGAAATCAGACGATAATGATGATGATGATGATGATGACGACGAAAATGATAACATTAAGTGTATCAGGATGATGACGTATTAGACAATTTTCACTGTTTTGCATTCAAGAAAAAACAACCCATCTTTAATGGTATCAAACAGGACAATTGTAGAAATTGTACAAACATTTTCCATGGGATATTTATCGTTTTTATTTGAACACTTTGGCTTTCAGTATTTTTCAGGGGCTCGTATTGTTGCTTACAATTGACCTGTCATACATGTACTATAAAAACATCTATTAATATGACAGGTCAATTGTAAGCAGCGACAGAAGTCCCTATTAGTAAAGGTGATACAAAATGCATGCAAACTAGTTCAATAGGAAACAATCATTTTTTTTGCCAAAGAGGACTTGCGGAGAGCATTTAAAAAATAAAGACATGCATTATTTTGCAGGATTTGAATGTACATTTAATTACTTAACAAAGGCATCATAAATTGTTCCACAATAAATGAAATGATTTGAAAAAAAATTAATTATTACAATATGATCCAGCCTAATATGAACCAAATCTAACATCAAATAGAATCCCATTAATTTCATTGCAAGGCCAACATCAAATAGAATCACAATAATTACATTGCAAGGCCAAATCAAATAGAATTGCATTCATTTCATTGCAAGACCAACATCAAATAGAATCCCATTAATTTCATTGCAAGGCCAAATCAAATAGAATTGCATTAATTTCATTGCAAGGCCAACATCAAATAGAATCCCATTAATTTCATTGCAAGGCCAAATCAAAAAGAATCCCATTAATTTCATTGCAAGGCCAAATCAAATAGAATCACAATAATTACATCGCAAGGCCTAATCAAATAGAATCACAATAATTACATCGCAAGGCCAAATCAAATAAAATCACAATAATTACATCGCAAGGCTAACAACAAATAGAATTGTATTAATTACATCGCAAGGCCTACATAAAATAGAATCGCATTAATTTCATCGCAAGGCCAACATCAAATAGAATTGCATTAATTTCATCGCAAGACCAACATCAAATAGAATCCCATTAATTTCACCGCAAGACCAACATCAAATAGAATCCCATTAATTTCATCGCAAGGTCAACATCAAATAGAATTCCATTAATTTCATCTCAAGGCCAACATCAAATAGAATCATATTAGTTTCATTGCAAGGCCTACATCAAATAGAATCACATTAATTTCATCGCAAGACCAACATCAAAGTCAAACCTATTACTCAAAAAACCCAAGGCGACAATAGGAAATGTAACAACAAAAGCGAAAATATCAGTGAGACTGAAATACTTCTAGAACTTAGTAAAGTCTTTAATATAATTGACAAAATAATTGACCAGCTGGATCTAAAAGACCCAAATTTCCAAATAAACATACAGATGTCAATAAATCATGTCAAATCTCAGCTAGAAAACCAAATTACACTAAACGAACCCAATAAAAATGGCCTATACACCACAAAGGAACGTTACTATATGGCAATGGAATGCAAGGGGACTTAAGGAAACATCAATGAACTAAAACTTAAATTACTAAATACAGTGCGAAAACCTGACATCCTTTGCATTCAAGAAACTAAACTTTCTACAAACTCGAAAACATTGACATCAATACAAGGCTACTCCCCAGGTTATTTCCAACATAGAACGGAAGGCCGGGGGAGTGGATTAGCCATATTTATAAATAACATCTTACCATCTGCAACTGTAATACCCATAACATCTAGGGATATCAGCAATTCACTAATAGAAATACAATCAATATTAGTTAAAACCGGAAAAAGTGAATTGCAAATCTTTAATGTTTATGATCCAGGAAGAAATACTAAATTAAACCATCAATCAGCACCTGAAAAAGTTAACCAAATGCATTAAATCCGAACTTACAATCATTTGCGGAGATTTCAACGCCCACAATGAGCTTTGGGGAGGGAGAGTGACGGATGGAAGGGGTAAGTGGGTGGAGACATGGGCCACTGAATCCACCCTAACTATACTCAATGATGGTGCCAAAACCAGACTCAATCCGGTTGACGGCACCCTATCCGCCATTGACCTCACCCTGTGCACACCCAGATTGGCACAGGTGGCGGAGTGGGGAGTGGATCAATCCGACCCCATGGGGAGCGACCACTTTCCCATAATCACCACCCTGCTAATGGCCGTACAGTTCGAATCAAATAACAAAATCCCCAGTTGGAATTATACTAAAGCTGATTGGGAATGTTTTCAAAGAAATAATAATTAATACAAATATGCAAGATATAGAATCAGATGACATAGATATCTACTATGATAACATAATTAAGATCATAACTCAAGCAGCCACCAGCAGTATACCCTAAACTAGCGTCAAAACAAGAAAGCCAAGTGTACCATGGTGGAATGAGGAAATTAAATTAACTAGACAAGCAAAAATTAGAGCTTTAAATAAATTTAAAAGAACTAATAACACTACTCACTTCTTAGAGTATAAAAATCAGGATAACAAGCTCAAATCCTTTATTAAGCAGTCAAAAGAAAAAACTTGGCAAAAATACTGCAGTAGTATAAATTTTAGAACTAACTCCAAACTGGTGTGGGACAAAATAAGAATAAGAACTATCAGGGGGAAGCACACCAGTAGCACCCCCAAAATAAGCAACACTACTAACAATAAGGAAAAAGCTGACTCGTTAGCCCAACACTTTATAAACATGAGCAGTAATAACAACCACACCAACGAATTTCAAAATCACAGGGCTAAAACGGAAATTACATTTAAGGAACTATTTAAAGACCTGGGACCCAAACTATCACATCTAAATACAGACATAACACTGTATGAATGGGAACAGGCACTTAAAACCAAAAAGGAAACTTCACCTGGGGAAGACCAAATAGGGTATGTAATGTACCAAAACCTACCCATTAATTTGGTTAACTCAATAATGTAAATGCTAAACAAAATATGGGACACAGGAAAACTACCTAAAAATGGAAAACAGCGATAGTAATACCAATATTCAAACTGTGACAGGGGTCTCGGGTCCTGAGCGTTATTCGTACAATATTGTACAAGCCCACTTGTCGGCGGGATTGCACAACTTGGAAGAACAACATTCTAAACCTCTTCCCCTTAATACTCGCTATCTAGGAGATGACCGCCCACGTTGTAATCGCCCGGTCGAGTATAGAATGTATATGGTAAACTGAGATAATATATTGAACAAAGAAACTACGAGCCACCGTAAAGATAAATAAACAATTTAATCACAAAAGAAAAAAAGAAGACATACACAGTGAAATTTATTTTCCCTCTGAATACACGTGGTTTCAGAATTTACGTTAACCGAATTTCAAATAAATTGCATATAGCATTAAACAAATCTAGCCGTTTTATGGCTGATAGCTAATTTCATCATAAGAATCGATTGTTCAATAAACTTCGTCCACGTTGTTCGTTTTTCATGACCTGTTTCGTCGAACTGTTTCTCTGCTCACTCTTCGAACTCTGACTTTTCTCTGTGTTAATGTCTGCTCCTTGCAACTCTTACTGCACACTATCTTTTCCCCGTCTTGTATCTCATCTATCTCCGTACTGCTCTCTCCAAATAAAAACTATTTTCCTTTGAAAAGAAAAAGTAAAACGCCCTAAGTCTCTTGTTACACATTAATAGCTGAGACTGTCCGTTTTGCTGGTTCGAACAATCAGATATTACTATCAGTGGTAACAATTTTACGGCTAGTAATCAATTACACACGTCTTCAGATCAATACAGCTAAACCACCTGTTAATTCGGTTTGCTTATACCTAATGCATTATACACTGTCGCTAAATTATCTACGATATCAAAATTTGGGGAATTCACATGTATTCCCGTAATTCATTTCTTAAAGTAAGACATTAAATCTTAGAACACTATCAATATTCAAACCATCTGATAAATTCAAGAATGAGCATAACACTTCCCAATCCTAACTCTACATAGTGTTTTCACACATCAATTAACACTACATCATTCTTACTATGAATTAAGGTACAAATTCTAATTCATAATTAAAATGCACATTACTAAATTAATGAAACAAATGAAACTATTCATACAAATGTATCAACAAATCATGCAGATCTGTAACAAAGAAACATTATATCAATTACGTCATGATAAGTATGGATTTGAAACAAATACCTCGTGTTTCTGGTACGCCCTCTCACCGTTGGATTTGGCGGACTTTCCTGGTGAATGTTTTCGAAGGCACTGCTGGAAAAAATACCCCCGGAGTCTTTATTTCAGTATAACTCCACTACCTTCTCTTGCAGAGGTACTCTAAGACTGAGGCAACCTTATAACTCGTGAATATATATATATATATATATATATATATATATATATATATATATATATATATATATATATATATATATATATATATATATATATATATATATATATATATATTTCTAAGTTTTCCCCGTATAGACACACCCCTTATACCACATCGACCAATCAGGACCAATATAATTTTCTCGCGCTCCCCTTGAAATCTTTTCGTCAGCGTAGCATCTTTCCATTTGAAATCAATTCTGACATGATTCGTGAGAGAATGCTCCTTCTAGAAGGTCGCTTTTCGGTTAGAAAAATATCTCTCCGTGCCGAATGTCACACTAATCTAACAAATGGCTGCTGGCTAGAACTAAGTGTTATTTAATGGACTTGACCAAAAATTTGGCACTTTACACAAACCAAATATAAATAGAAACGATATCAATTCGTACAGACCCATCTCTCTCACTAACAACATATGCAAAATAATGGAAACAATTATTACTAATAGACTTAAACACAACCTAGAAAGTAACAACTTGATTTCTGAAAATCAATGTGGGTTTAGAAATAAAAGATCCAATACGGATCAATTAATAAGATTAGAAACCGCTATCAAACTGACATTCAACTCTGTAAGAAAAGCAATAGAAACTTAATTGCGGTATTTATTGATCTGGAAAACGCATTCGACCTTGTATAAGCCAAAAGCCGTATAGCCAAATTAAATCATTACGGCATAACGGGTCGTATGTTCAACTTTATAGAAAATTTCCTGACCGACCGCAAAATTATAACTAGGGTAGGGGCAACTTACTCTGAGGAACACACCCTTGAAAATGGAACTCCACAAGGGAGTGTACTCAACATCACCCTTTTTAATCTAATGATAAACGACCTTGACAAAAATTTGGCATCACCTAAAATTGGATTATCACAATTTGCTGATGATAGTGGACTATGGAGAGCAGGCAACCCCTCCAACCACCAACATATGGCAGAACTTCAAACCAGCTTAAATATCATAGGAAAATGGGCTGATAAATGGGGCTTCAAACTATCGCACCAAAAAACGGTAGCTGTACTTTTCACCCCTCGTAAGAAATTCAAACAATATCCCAAATTAACAATACAAAATAAAGTCATAACATTCGTAAAAGTAGCTAAATTTCTGGGTATGTACTTTGATCAGCACCTAACATGGGCGCATTATATAGATGAACTAGTTAAAAGATGCAACCAGGACTTAAATCTATTAAGAAGCCTCAAAGGCATTTAGTGGGGTGCCAACCAAGAAACCATTTTAACACTGTATAGGGCATTAATAATATCTAAACTTGACTATGGGTGCCAAGTATACGCCACGGCACCCAAACGTCACTTAAACAAACTAAATCAAATACAGAGAAAAGCCGTAATAATTGGTACCCGCGCACTGTCATCAACCTCGACAGCCGAGCTACAGGTTTTAACAGGGGAAATGCCACTACATCTTAGAAGGCAGGAACTCATCTTAAAATATGCAGCCCGACTGTCAACCCATGAAAAAACGCACCCCACGTACCTTGCTATCAGCAAATGTAATACCCCTTTTAGAAAAACTCCCAAAAACACTACCTCCATGGGAAAACTAGTTCACGAATTAAAAACTTAACTTCCAATAGACATATTCCAAGTAGAAAACAACATAACGTACGACAAAGAACCTTGGAGTAATGTACGAACGAAAGTAAATATCTCCCTATCAGATAAAGAAAACAAGGAAAAACCAACAAAACTATTTAAAAACATTAGCATTAGAAATAATAAATAATCAATATTAAAAGTTTACAAAAATGTACACGGATGGCTCAAAATAGCAAATCCTATCAAAACAGCTGCAGCAATGGTCATACCAGAACATAATATTCAAATGGGCAGACGTCTACCCGACCACTACTCCATTTATACAGCTGAATTTAGGGCCATCCTAGAAGCATTAAAGTGGATTGAGTAAAATAAACCGAATAAGACTGTGATTATTAGCGACTCGCTAATCGTCCTAACCTTAATCCAAAATAACACCACAAAATCTAGAGAAAATTTCTTAAAACAAATTAACCTAATACTGAAAACCCTAAATTCAAATAAACTAGTAGTAGAATTTATGTGGATTCCATCCCACATTGACATCAAAGGTATTGAGTTAGCAGACCAACTTGTTAAAAACAAACTCGACGAACCTAATTACATGCCACTTAAATATAGCCAAACTAAACTATATAGTTTAATTAATACAATGATTAATCAAAAATGGCAAACCGATTGGGACATAAATAAACAAGGGAGAATATTATACAACATCATTAAGGAAGTTAGTAGAGTGATAAAACCACCCAGGTGCACAGGTTATGAACAATCTAAAATAAAAAGAATAATAATATGAAAACCCAAACTGGCAAACAGCTTTGGAAAATACATAACATTAATTGTCACAATTGTAACACCCGAGAAGATTTACACCATATATTCAACAATTGTAAAAAAAAAAAAGGAAAGGGACAAATTTAGATCCAAACAACTAAACATAGCCGCACCAAGTACATACCCAGAAGTAATTCAATTAACTAACACCAATCCTCAAGGAATATTCAGAAATATAATTGAACTGCTTAAAACAACAGGACTAATTGAAAAAATATAGAAACCTCGCCTAAACACCTAAATAAATCGAAAGTTCTAAAATGCTTTACAACCTTAAGGTGCAATATGTAGCCCCACAATGAGGTCACATGGGTTCATTGACCAATCATTTGACGGGCTACTAAAACACCTAGGTAACAAACTAATTCTGACTCTTATAACAACCTTACGAAGTAAATTGTAGCCCCACAAAGAGGTTACATGGGTTCATTGACCAATCATTTGACGGGCTACTAAAACACCTATATAACACACTAATTCTGAAATTTATAACAACCTTAAGAAGTAAATTGTAGTCCCACAAAGAGGTCACATGGGTTCATTGACCAATCATTTTGACGGGCTACTAAAACACCTAAATAACATACTAATTCTGAAATTTATAACCTTAAGAAGTAAATTGTAGCCCTACAAGGAGGTCACATGGGTTAACTGACCAATCATTTGGCGGGGTTACACACTTAAAACAACCAAATAGAATTAGATGAAGCATCAAGGATAACAAAAGATATATAAATAAACATTGAAGCATTTAAGAAAATAACATCAGGTACAACAACAAAAGGGTGCATCCAAATGCCAATTAGCCAGTACTCTCCTAAAAACTAAATCAGAAATACAAGGTGGTATCGGTAACAACAGCACAGAGTACTTCCAAATTGATAGGGACAATTTTAGATATAAATACCCAGAAGAGAGGAGGACACCGGTGCTGACAATCAAGATAAAGGGAGGCCCAAGGAACAAGAGACGACAGAAGGACTCCGGAGCAAACAAACCAGAATGAGGGAAGACTGGTTACCATTACGTAACCCTCCATCAAAAAGTCCTTCTAAGAGCTACTGCCATTTAACCATTACAGAGCTCTCATTTGGTACGAAAGTTCTATTTGACAATCTCTTTTGAGAAACCTAACTTGATCCATTTCGAACATCGCCAATCAAAATTCACAATCCATATAACCTAACAGTGACCAACCTACAGATGTCGCACAGACATTCAATAATTAAAATTGTTAGGGACTTACAACACGTACACTGGGTACTAGAAACATTGGTATGTTAGGAGTTAGAAAAAATCTTCAACTACACAAAATTTGATTGAATTACACAGGTGGCTTGCACATTGTTGGTTTATTTTCCGTCCATTAATGAAACTGGACCTGACTTGAAATAAGTATGGCTAGGGAGTTTCAAGGATGTCGACATACATGGTCTGGCTCATTGGACCTTTTTCTCCTTTCTCGCGACCAGAAACCCTCAACATGACGAGACGTGAAAAATATTTTTTCACCAGTCATTATTTGGTGCCATTGCACCTCTAGTACACTCCTTCCGATTGGTTTATAGGGTTGAGTGCGTGTTTGATGTATTCCCACTCACCCAGGTCCTACATTCATGTCGATAGTCCCTCAATAGGGGCGCGACATGACGACCAAATTAAATAGCACACTATCTATGCATAAACGCACGTGGGGATGTGGCACCATTCCTTACCCTACGGGAAAAATTAAAAAACTTTCTTTTGAATGATAAAACAGTGAATAAAGACCCTTCGTGGCCGGTTCACTTTAATTTAACATTCATTCATTAAAACTAAATGAAAATGAAATGAAACAAAAAAGGAGCGCCTTTGTTTTAACACAGCCTACACACTAACCCACAAAGCCTATTTTTTGAGATGGAAGTGCTATGTGAGAAGAACGGCGCTAATCTTGATGCTGAATATAATTTAAGAAAACAGACTCCAGACAAGACAATTTTTTTCTCTTTCAATTAATTAAGTCTTAAGAGAAGAAGTTTGAGAAAGTCTGAACTCCAGTAAAGTTGTCTCCCTTTTTATTGATGGAAGCGCTACCGTATTGGAGCTAGACTGAGTATAAAAGATATTTTAACTATACAAAATTAAATACGTAAGCCCTTTGAAGTAATACGTATGTTGCACATTAGTTGTGTTATTTGTAATATTGATTAAAATGCACAAATCTTATCAAATTTAGGCAAGATATTGAAATTTCAGAACAAGTGAATATGTATTGCTAGACAATATAAGTTTCTGAAATCAATTGTCCTGCACGCGCGATTGAAAATAAATTCGATCAGATCTGCAATATACAAATTATACATCTGATGAAAAGCGAATCGTTTTGTTTTATAAGAAGAGTTGTAGATGATTCATTTTCGTAATGTTGGCTAAGTGTAATTTTTTAAAAATGAAAATGAACGGAGTTAATATGTTCGACATACGTGTTAAGCAAATATTATCCTCAGAACTTTACAATATTTTCATCTTTATTCACTTCACAGGTAGCACACTCATACCCTTCTAGCTTAATGTGGGTGGGTTACGTTAACGATAATTTGCCACTGTTGGCCGAATGTAGGTGTGCTATATGGGTTTAACGTAACTCGATATACAACCTGACGTCTAGCCCTGATTGACGTCAGTCTGATATGATCGAGTTTTCTCCCGATTTATGACTATGTAACTACGTATGTCTGAAATGATTAATTTGCTTATTACGCTGTATATCCTAATAGCATGACGTTTATGTTAACGTGACAGATGGAACTCGAAACAAATCCACTTGTATGCCAGACCAATCACTTTGCGCCAAGCATGAGTTGTTTTCTTTAAGGAAATCAATAGCAGAAATAAAGTCCTTCTAATTAAAATAGTTTTCTACAAATTTTCATATTGCTTGATAACAGTGTTTACATGGTAACCTAAACCTCCTCTTGAATATGAAAGAACAACGACTATTGTATATTATAAAGAGACTTAAACACGACATGGAATAGTTTGAAAACGTGTATACGCATATATTTGACCAGAGGCAAAATGCAGAAATGTTTATCCTATGCACATGTTAGGATAGATTATTTAGTAAAATTAATAAAATTGCCATTTTCTTTAAATTGTATTAAAGTAATGTTTTATTCATTAACATTAAAGTAAGTTTCTAAAATATATTAAGAGTAATTTCATTTATATGGAACGAAAATAGTTGCTGCGCAATCGAAAAATAGGCAATGTATATTGCCGAAAACTAGTAAGATAACTGAAACTTTACCAATGTACAATGTGTGTGGAACTATATTACAAAAAACATTATACATGCCATCTCGCTGATTCAGCTAGAAACGCCTAGGTTCTATCAGTAAAAATATATATTCTGTAACCCAGACATTGGCGAATTTCCAATTTGGTTAATAAAAGTGGGTTAACCTTTCTGAAAAGAACTTATAGTGGCACAAAACAAAGTGGTTTTCAACTAACGGATAACCATATTTGGTGTGACGATGCCAAACGAATATAAATAAACTATAAGACTAAGTCTTATGACGTAAAACAAACTGCTTCCTACCTGATGAAACTGGTTCATGCATGATAAAATTGATTCCTACCTGATGAAGAGTAGGCATCTTTTTCTGATCGGTACGCTAAAGGTGCGACCTTGTTTAACCCTGACACAAGCCGGATGCGTATAAATAGATCGCGTATCTAGGCTCAAGTCAGTTTTCCGTACGGGCATGAAAACAGATGTCTGTATTTTTATTTCAGGAAAACAGATGTCTGTCTTCTTATTCAAGATGTAGCTGTGTCTCATCATCGTGACGACACTCTTTTAAGAGAGCCTGATCTCTCTCTCTCTCTCTCTCTCTCTCTCTCTCTCTCTCTCTCTCTCTCTCTCTCTCTCTCTCTCTCTCTCTCTCTCCATGGACATTGACGCTCCTTAACTTACGAGTAATTCCTTCTCATAGCAAGAAATGAGAAGGTTATGAAAAGCTAATCACAACATACATAACAAACATTTTCATAACACACATCAAACTCTGACAATTCTTTTCCCATACATTTTGACTTCTAATGGTAAAACTGAAATACGAAAGCCTTTTACTATCTTTAAATCACATTTCAGCTGTTATAGGAAACTCCCATCATATTTGATTTAGGTTATTCAACGAAATAACAGAATCTGTGTTCTATCAGGGAGTTCTTCTTCTTCTCCGCCATATCTCTACACAATTTCTATTGCACATCATCGACGTGGGCTCTTGTATGTGTAGACATCAAACGCCATTCTTCTCTCTCCTGTGCAGTCCTCGTTATAACTCGCTTCCCCACGTCGTATCTAGCCAGTGCAGATTTCATCCATGTGGTTCTCGGACGCCCTACTTTCGCCGTTCCTTCTACTCTACCGTGCAGTACAATATTCGCTATCCTGTTCTTATCCATCCTTATCACGTGTCCTAGCCATTGGTGTTGTCTCTCGTGCACTTTTTGCACGATTGTCTCTGTCTGATTAAGAGCCTTTCTGATGTCTTCATTTCTCATCTTGTCCATAATGTGAACTCCTAGAATCTTTCTAAGCGCTGTCATCTCGAACACAAGCAGTTTCCTCTCCTCAGCGCTTCTTAGTGTCCAAGCTTCGCACCCGTACAGGGCAATTGGGACTATAAGAGCTCGGTATAGCCTCATTTTCATCTCACTCTTGACATACTTGTTTTTCCAGATGTTGTCCAACTCGCTCATCACTTTTAAGGCTGTGGTTGTACGTATTTCGATGTCCTTCGCGCTTCTGCAATCTTCAGTCAAGGTAGACCCAAGGTATTTAAAACTGTCCACATGCTGTAGTTTCTTTCCTCTAAGCAATAGTCCCTTCTCAATTCTCCTTTTTACTATTCCAGTGTCTTTGGTACTCACTAGCATCCATTCTATCTTGGTATTTCTTGCCCATACCTTGTGCTGATCTCATCGACTTTGTCCAGAAGGAGTTGAGCTTGTCCGAGCATTTCGGCCAGAAGACCAATGTCGTCGGCAAAACGCAGGTTGTTAGTTGTTCTGCCACTTATTCTTCTAGGCCATCGAGTGCCTCTCTCATATTATGTTCAGGTAGATGTTAAAGGAGTTAAAGGGAGTTAAAGGCACCGATATGCTTGATAGGTTTATCGACACTTGTTATCAAATTATGTAGTAATATTTTGAGATAGAATTTGATCATTGCCGCCACGTTACTACGACTACGACAATAGGTGATAGTCTCGCTACAAGACACAAAACCGGAATGTATGCCTATTTGAAAGATAGTGTTTGTCATTTTATAACTTGACGAATCAGGCACAGAAACGCTTGTTCTAGCTAGGCTGAAGGGAACTTTCCATTTATTATTGATGCCATACCAACTTCTTCTTGAAGCCAATGCCTGCACAAACACAAATTGTTTTTAATTATATGAACCAGAGATAATGATATACTTACTTAGTGCGAAACAACCAAAATATTTCTTAATGTAAGTGTGTATTTTTTGTAGTGGTGGAAATTAAAGTATGCCCTTGAAACACTTGAAATGCATTAGCTCAATAATATGCATGGAACCGCCCATGCTGCCATCAGAATTAGTAACAGAGACAGGAAATCCTGTTTGCTACAGTTTGTTTTACGTAATAATTTTGATGCGATTTTTACGTCATAGCACACTAAGTAAAGTAACGAAGTTAATGTCATGCAACAAGTGAAAGTCATGATACTACTCTGAAGACGGTATGCCTGTCAAGAATGTTGATGATCTTCATTATCTTTCTGTTTAAAAACAAATCATTAAATTAAATTTAAGCGTTTAAAAAACTATCGAACTTCACCTAAGATTTTTTTTGTTTTCCAGGTAATTTTAAACTGGGATTTTCGAAAACATTGTACTGTTTAAAATTGTGATTGATGTCATGGAAAGATGTCCCATTGCTATCAGAAACGCAGAAAGTCCACAGTCCGTTATAAGCTTGCAAGATGCAATAGTCCATATGATACGAAATCCAAGTGATTGTATTACAAATCAATCTCTTCTAGCAGGAAACCTTCCTCAGTCAGAGGGGAATAATGACAATCCGAGAGATGAGCCACAAAGCAGATCTCACAGTGTAGGACAACAACAGCAAGGGAGAAATGACACTGACGAGCAACAGTCATCCAGAAGATATGACACACAGGAACAAAATCGATCTGAAAGCAGGGATGAAGGACACCAACATTCACCAGAACTACACGAGCGAATCAGAAATGAGTTGGCAGAAAACGAAGTCACATCGGCTACAAATGACGATCTTCAAACTGACTCCACAGAGAATCCATCAAATAGCGGTAAATATCTGATGCACCTATATACTCCATCAGATGCAGACCATCCCTGTAAAAACCACAAACAACACAACAACAACAACTACATGCATAGTCACAACTATCTTTCAACTGCTTTTTGCAATAATATGTCAGAAATCTAACTTCTTGATTGTGATCACAAAACACCATCAATATCATCATCACCGAAAACAAAATCAGCATTATAGACACTATGGAAGTAAACAAATCGTTTTAGAGGCATTAGTATTGGTCCATACACTTCTGATGACACATCCGGGTTCTGTACAGATATATATTTAATGCAACAAAATATTCATCGCCCAACAGCATGGGGGTGGGTAGTTGGACGCGGTAGATATACCTTTATGCTACTTTCATGTACTGTTTCTGAAATGTTTATTTATGTGTTATTAGCGAAATAACAGTTTGAAGAATCAAATCCAAAAATAATCGAAAAGTATTCCACGAAATAATTTACAAAAGTCCTAGTAATGAAATGTTAAAATAGATTCAAGTTCGAGTCCTACTGGAAAATCCAAGATGAAAGACAATGACGTATGCTGAAGTAGGTTTTGTGTTTTTCTAAGATTTAATATTCCGGTGTTGGTAATCCGAATTAGATTATGATAAACTGTCTTTGTCCAAGAATTTTGTATGAGCACATAAATATTTATAGAGAAACGAATTAATCCTTAAAAGTCCAAATGAAAATAAGAAAAGTTAACATGGATTTAAAAATTGTTAATAACAAAAGAACATGACTTAGAGTCATAAGTAAAATCCCCAAACTAGCTATATTTCAATAAAACAAAGGTCATATCGTATTATAATATGCAGTTTTGGAAAAAAAAATCACTAATTGCGAAATGGGGGAAGGTGTCACGTGTGATCGTTTATATCAAGTATTTCTAACATGCCCTGACGAGAACGAATCATTTGAACTTTAAGACTAAAATTGTTTACTTATTCACTAGTTTCGACTTGACCTTAACAACAACCAATCATTTAAAAATTAAAATAAAACCTGCTTACGCGGCTGTCACTAACCTTGAATCAAGGTCAGGATCTAGGTCAACATTACTTGTTTACCAAAGAATAATTCAGGCCAACTGATTTTGTGAAGAAGAAAAATATTATTTCTAGTGGATAAATTTACATTACAATAGATTGTAAGAGGATTTTTTTTAAAACTGACAAACAAACAATTAAATATATTTTACATCCGATATACGTAACAGAAGTAATTCCATGTTGTATATTTTATAATCCAAGTAACACCCAACATAATACACCAAAATGAATATAATTAAAGTCATATCAGCAATATCTAAAATATAAAAGACCTATTTTAAAAAAAAAAACAATGAGGAAAATATGGGAAGTTGTTTGTCTTTAAGAATTCAACCCTTTACGTGCAAAGTACGAAACTCTTGAAATTAAACTTATCGATTTAAATTCACTTTACTTTACTGCATGTTTTGTATTAAGAAATCGAGAAGTCACATTCAGTTTTATCGTTAATGAATTCTGAACTAGGTATTTCAATTTGTTTCCGTTCAAGAAATTTGAAGAATATCATGGATTGAAATTGTGACATATCTAAATCATATAATTTGTAATAGAACAAGAGTGAAAACCAAGTTTTATAAAACTGAACAAATAATTTGTTTCAATAGAATACAAAGCGAAAATTTAAGACGAACTTACAGTATTGTAAATAAAATCCCAAATAGTACTAAAAGTTATATCACAAGTCCAAATGCATGAAGTTCTAAATGAATTTTAGTGGTATTCCAAATAAGTTCCAATATGAAATGTAATGGTGTGCATGCAGTATCGAACGTGCAAATACACCTGTGACCTGAACTGCAATGATAGATATACAGTCTTTGGCTTTATCACATAAGAAAAACAAAAAAACAATACAAATCAAATATACATAACAATACAAATTTGTATGAGACTTTACATAAAGATGACCTACATGCATTCACATTATTGCCAACTGTAAGACTTCCACGTTTACATCCAAATCTTATGTGGGACCTTACATCTGGGCAAAGTAAATGTTCGATTTTTTCATGTTTATTGGCCAACTTCTTTAGAGCTGTGACCCTTTTTTGACACAGCATTGTGCAGTAATTGCTTTATATTAATGGTTACATATGTGCGGCATTATGGTATGCAAAACATTTTAATATTTCTAAACTGACACTGCTTTAGAGTTATATATTTGCATTTTAGTAGTTGTACAAAATCTACTTTCTGTAGTAGCTAAACACCATGCGTTTGTTTAAAACTGGACATTAACATGTTTTATTGATTAAAGTGCATTTCTCACTCTGCCCTCGCGTTCTTCATTAAAGTGAATATAAAAAAATCAAAACGAAACATGTCAGCTGATAAACCAGTTAATGTTATATCAATAGAGAATGTTCTATGTTGTCATCTTCTTCATTATTGCCTCTGCACTCTTTTTCTAAACATCAGAGGAGTAAGATGATTATATTTGCGGTTCGTTTTTTTTTTATTTCCAACAACTCCTTTTATGACGCAAGAGAAAAAAAACCCACGTGAACGGTTTTTCTTGATTTGAATGATATTAAATTGTACATAAAAGCCAAATAATTTTATATCACGTTCATCGAGTGGAACATTGGGATTGGCGAGCTGAGACAGATAGATTGAATGGAGAAAGGCAAGTATAACTATGAAAAATGCGAAAACACTCTATTTTGCTGACATTATGTAGTTGTTTTTGCAGATGATTTGGCTCCATTACCTTCATGTAATAACTTCATGGTGGACAGCCGCTTTTGCCTTCCAGCAGGAAGCCGTATTAGGAGTCCACAGTATCAGACCTTCAGCAACCGACTCGGTACCTTCAAGAATTGGCCCAGCCATCTTACACAGACGCCTAGAGAATTAGCGCACGCAGGATTCTACTCATTAGGTTGGACACTATTTCATTTAACCCATTACCTTTGATTAATTTCTTTGACTGGAATATTTTGTAATACAGTTGCATTAAAAAATTCAGTTCTCTTCTACTCGCAATCAGCTGCTTCACGTTTGGCGATATTTCACGTTTATTTTGCGGTTGTAATAATTATCCAAAAGCAACACAAGTTTGCAGTGGAGGATAAACATGTTAAAGGCCATATTTCTCATTCAGCTTTGTTTAGACTTTTCATGTTTTAGATTACGTATTAAGCCCTTCATAAACGTATCGACATAATTGGCATATAATTTGATCAATTACTTTCTGCAGTATGTTAGTATGTAATACATTAAATACACAATGCACTAAAATTTAGAAATTATTTTCTTCTATATGACATTCGATATCCTTATTTTTATTTATATTTTTTTGACATGTGCATATATGAATTCAAGAAACTATGTACATATTAAGGCTCATCAAGGGTAAGGAGGAATTATCTTATTTCGCTTTCTTTCTCTTGAACAGTTTGCGCGAATATCGCAGTAGTCTGTTGTTATTATGTTTTAAATGCTAGACAATTATTCGTTTTGTTTTGAATTATAACTACCTTTTAACTTTCTAAATTGTTTTAATCAAGCATCACTATCATTTTTCAGGAAAGGATGATGTTGTCAGATGTTTTTCTTGTGATGGAGGTTTGAAAAACTGGGAACCGGAAGATGATCCCTGGATCGAGCATGCGCGTTGGTTTTCCAACTGTGATTACTTACGGTATGTCAAAGGTGACGAATTTATTCAACTTGTACGTCTCATGGATGAGGAATCAGAAGCTGAGGTAAACTGTTTTGACCATCAGTTCATCATCTAATGTAAGGGAATAAACAAGGAATTATTGAATATAATTAATAATAACGATAATGGTAGTTTTAATATTAGTTTTGGATGTCAGACTGACTTGAGGCTAGGGATACATTGGCAATATTAATTAACCGAATTTGCCATTATTTTTAGTGCCATACTCAATCCAACAGTTACTGGTTATATCAATCATAGCTGCTCCTTCAATGAAATTTATCCTATATCGTCAATTATTGTTAGTCTGAATAAACATCGTTATGTTCTATGTGTCGAGTGAAATGTTTTTGTTGTGATTTTGTTTCATACACTAATTGGGGCACCGGTGTCCTAATACACGATCGTTGCTTGTTTTCGCCTTGTACTGACCATTAAAGCTATATATCTTGTCAGTAAGTTACCCTATAGTCATGTTGCACTTGTTATTTCTGATTACATTTTAACAGTATGTCATTTTATGTTTTATTTAATTTTCTCTTGTTGGAATGGAACTTGTCAAACAAGTTGAGTAAAAGTATTGCAAACAAATATGCCTTTCTGACATTAAGAACATGTGATCTAAATCTTTTATGAAGGTTTCATTCGTCATTCCTGGTCATAAGTGAGATATCTACATGATTGTTTTAAAAATATTTAAATCACGTCGTAGCCATCGTTTTGAATATTCTTAAATTTCCGAAGCTACATTTATCCTTAACAACCAATTTGTCAATATGTTTGATGATTTTCAACAGTAGTTGTCCATATATTTTCTTTGCATAATAAAAGCGTTATATATAACTAATATTTGATCGTACGTTACCTTAGTAATGCACTCGTTTACTGTTGTGTTCCATTCAACAAGGATTTTTGCTTCAATGGCCTTAGGAACATATAACCTACTTACGTTGATGTGATTCTCAATTCGTCATTCAGTTCATAAATGTCGTATTTCAAGCAATGCGTTGCTCCAACAGGACTCCTAAGGGAGTCAAATATTTGCATAGGGTCAATGACTCACCGAAAGGGTGCAATACGGGCTTTTAAATCTTGAAATCGAATTTCCTTTTACCAGCTTACGCAGCAACTGTGTTGTCCAATTGGATGAGGCATTTTACTCCCATGGACTTAGTAATATATAACCTACTTGTATGCTGGAAAGCAGAAGTCAAAGCAATAAACCAAATCTGTTTGTTTCTTAGGATGAGCAACCCCCAGTAAATGACGAGGAACAGACAACAAGATATATGCAGGCTCTGAATTTAGATGATAATCAGGGTAAGTGTCGCACGTCATAATTACATAATTCATTCATAAAAGTACACACAATGCAATTGGGCAGTCTAATCGAACTCATGGGAACTAAAGTATTTGCGGGGACTCTGGTAAACCTCATTTCTGAGCATAAATCGTGTCCCAAGTAATGGATTCAGCCCATAGATATCGCGGAAATTATATTAATCAATCATATCAAATGTATTTAGTTTTCTTAAAATTAATTCCTGTATCTTCACTCATTTCTCATGTTGCTTACCTATTCTTGGTTAAATGTCTATCTTTTTTTTCTTTTTTATCTGCAAAGGACAAACGAAAATTCTGTAAGACAGATTTATATGTGTATTTATGTACGTATGTATGTGCGTTTATATTTATTTAAATTACAACAGAGCCCAGCGTGCTAGATGCAGACTGTGCCCAGAGTGTCATCCAGACTGGTTTCTCTGACATCGCCGTGGTTAGAGCTATCAATGATCTTGTTAAACAAGGTGGGGATCTTTTGTGTTCAATAATTAAATTTTCTATAGACACATGAACTACACAAAAACATAATTTCAATAAAACATGTAAGCTATACTAATTTTGATAATTGTTATTTTTCATACATAGCGTCCTGCAATTACAGTTCATTTGTATCAATGCCTGATGTTTAAATTGTGAGGTACACTCGCTTAAAAAGAAGTCGTACAAATACAAGGATGTTTATTTAGTTATTGCTGCCTTGTGCTATAAAGTCGCTTCATTTACTAAAATAATCATTCTTTTAAAATTATTGTGCAAACGTTTTAGTGTTTAAAAAAGGATTAATAGAAAAGGAGTTTATAGTAGAGATTGTTACGAATTCCTACGCTTGAAGGTGTATCACTGGCCGAAATATAAATAAACAACGTGACATAAACCTATTTTTTGCATGCATTCAACATTTATTATATTTTTACACGTTAAACGTTCCATGACCGTAAAAATACTAGGTAAGGAGGAATTTGGATCCCAAGACATATTAACTGTAATATTGGACAAGGAGCAAGAAGGAATAATACCAAGACAAGCTGAGCAATCTCTATCTTTCACCAGTAGACGCATGAATGCCCATCAAAATGAAGCAGGTAAAGATATGCAATGATTTTAATAAACAAATATAGCACAATCACCATAACTTGAAAACGCTTGGTTCAAATATCCGGAATAACTTGAAATGATGTTAGAAACCTGACGGAATGTCTACAGATATATCATTACATGCTATAATTGGAGTGGCGATATTTTTCTTAATGATTTTAAATATAACAAAAAGTTTGTGTTCACTGAAATTGTTGATTTCTCAAGAAAATTTGATCTGTTAGTACTCATGTAACAAAAAAACAATTATGAACAAGAAAACATTATATATTGTTTAGGATAAACTTTTATAGAATTTTCACAATTTCCAGATACGTTTAATCCACTATTCCCTAATATTTTGCACCTTTGAAATATATTAATATAGTCTTTGTAATATTATATTTAAAGTTTATTTTTCGATTGTTATAGTACTCATAAATCGATATACTAGAATACGATGGACTTTATTTTTTTTGCCTTAGTTTCAGCTATACCAATCTTGCAAGAGAACGATACACTAAAGCGCAAGATGATGTGCACGGAATGTGGAGAGCACGAGCGCAACGTGCTGTTTCTCCCATGTAGACACCACACTGTGTGTGAGAATTGTTCTCCACATATATATGTCTGTTTCACCTGCTTCCGAAGGGTCCGACAGAAGGTCAAAACCTACATGAGCTAAACATCATATTAAACAGTTACTTATTACTGAACAATTAAAAACAGTAAAGACGTCTGCAAATCTTGGACTTAATATAATGTTATAATGTCTAGCCGTTACGGTACCGAAGCACATATCACACTGGTAGAGCAAGCTAACAAGCATTATTGTACTTCAAAACATTAATTTATAAATTTGGATATATTTGAGAAAGAAATTATAAAGAATATTGCAATATTGTTCTGTTTTATTGTCTTTTTTCCTGCTTGCACAGTCGTAAGAATTTAAAATATAAACATACAGTTCACTCTGTGAAATCTTCTACTAAAATGTTTCCGAATGTACAAAAAATAAGAAAGACTTAATGAGCCATGACAAAATTCAATGGCATGGTCAGAAATGCCCCATGCTTGAAAACAATACCCCATGTTCAACTCCAAAGAAAAAATCAACAACGTAAATGATATCAAATACCAAACGTAGCTAAAATTCAACTTCAGACTTTCAAAATATTGTCGGAATTATATGTTTATTTCACAAGTTTACGCGGAGACTTAGAATGTGTCTATTAAAATTAAAGAGAAATCGAATTTTGTTTATGGAATGGACAAGGAAAAGTTGTGTGGAGACACCGGCATTTGCACATGATTGAGAAAGTTGGAGGGAACTGGTCAGATGTTCAGTAGCACAGTGCCTCAACGACCACACTAAGTCAAGAGATTGATGATGATGATGATGATGATGATGATGAATACAATTATTTTTAGCCATGTGATCTTTTCCACAATAAGCACGTTGATATAACGATGATATCACCAATAGTATATTGATTATACTCCCAACAATATCAACCATATTGTGTCTTAAGAGCTGACTAATCTTTTTATTGAGTGGCCAACATTATATGTAACTTAAACTATGTGACCCGAGTTATGTGAGCCCGCTTTCTTTCAAATGTATCAAACATATTCTCGTACATAACTTTTCTTCTTTCATTTGATTGACTTTTTGTTTGATAACAATTTTTTAATGATGCGATTAGTTATAGTATGGGGTATAAGGATATTATTGTCATTCTTTTGTGAATATGACGTGTATTTTTCGTATATTAAAATGCGGAATTGTTGTCTGTGTGGATTCGCGATGTAAAGATTTTAGCAAGGGTCTTAGATTGTGATTTTTCTTGCGGCTCCGAAATGGCTGAATACAGCTATGTCAAAAGTACAGGTATTAGAGAAACGAATTTTTCGAAATATTTGAGAGAGATTGTTCATAAAATAATTTTGAATTTTTTGGGTAGCTTCTTATATGAATATTACGGGGTCTGTGTGTCAACACTAGCACAAAGATAGACAAATGGTCACTTGCAGAATAAATTTAAGCCCACGTTCCCAAATATTACAGAATTAAAATAATTATTTTAGTGCTCGATCTTAGATAGGTAATTAGCAGATAAAATATTACTTAATAGTGAATTTAATTTATATTGTTTTTCACCACAACGTATATTTCAATGTAAGTAGAAACTGTTTAGAATTAAAAGGAGCTGACTAAGCTGCTGAAATGCAACCTTTTCAATAGTTCCACGATTCTAACTTATTCCATGTTCAAAGCAATTTTAATTTTGCTTTACTTTTGGCTAGTAAATAATTTCGTATTATCCGATACTCAAGGAATAAATGTATTGCGACTAACTAATTTGAATATCTTTAATTGCTCGTGAAAGATCTTGTAAAAAACCAACCCGTACTTTCATTCAGCGGTTAATTTTTTAAAATGTTTCTAATAACGTAACTTGATTAGTTTGAGATGGATCCATGTTTTTCCAGAATGCACAGCAAATATTAATGTTATTTTCGAGATTCACTGAATGGTGCACTAATTTGTTTTAAAAACAGGAGGTCAGACAAAAATTCTGCACAGCTTTCGATGAATGTACGCTTGCAGAAATGCCTAATAACGTGTACAATTCCGGGTTTGTCGAAGTTGCTGCATAGTATCATCGGCTCTTTTACAATAAGCGTAAAAAATGAATCACATATTATATAACTTTAGAACAGGCTAAGATGTTGCATACCATTAGCAGTTTTATGATAAATGAAACGCTGAAAAGCATATATCGCTTAGAAATAGATCAAGTTCATGGACAGAGTTTTTACAATAGCCAAAATACTATATCATCGTATAAGAGGCTAAGTTGTTGCTAAACATCGACTATTTGGAATATTCGAATTGTTGAGTATCATATATATTTCTATATTAATGTAAGTTTTTGTATTTTATCATAGGCGAATTGATGAATAGCATTGATCTTTTGCAAATTGGTTAGGTTAGTACATTGTGTACAAACTAAAGTACGTCGCTGCATACCGTCAAGATAATTCCCTGCTAAGTGAAAGATTTCATTCAAAGTTGAAATATAAAAACAACAGTGAGGTTCTTAGAAGAGCCAACAATGTCAATATTTCAGTGGGGACACACACACACACACACACACACATGAGAAGGATATTTTCAAAATGCAACTTTCAAACACATCAATTAGGCTAATCAGCAGTTTCGACTGGTGGTTGTGAGGTGGCAGATAACTTATATGCCATCTTCACAGGGCGCAAGGAATTCCCGTCTTGTTTTAATAATGAAACTTCATGAATAATTAAAACTTACAAGCAATCATTACCGTATTAAATGGATATTTTCTAAACCAAATTGAAAAGAAGCATTTCAGACTGACATCATATTGTCGGCACTTGATATCTTCCAAAATATTAAGCAGCAGTCGACAAGACGAAATATTATATTACATACGTAATCAAGACGATATCATTTACAGGACGAAGCCCCAATTGCAAATGTGTTGTGCGTAGACATAATACAAAAAAATTATATTCACACACACACACACACACACACGCACGCGCGCGCAGATGCGTGATCATATTTACATAATAATGTCAGCATTCAAGCAGTAACTCGTCTGTTTTTAATGTAATAACATACGTCGTCCTCATCAAGTATGCCTAGAAATAAATCGTCACGATGGCAGCCCAATACTTCAATCGATAGCAGGTCTTGTAATTAAGACCGGGAACTAAACAATCAAAGAAATAATGTCGGTCTTAATTACATCTTCTTGATCACGGCTGGGTTTTACGATCCATTCTTATAACATAAATCCACTTTTAAAATGAGCTCGAGCGCGCCGCTAGATTGAGAACCAGTTTTACAGTAAATATCATGCAGCTAATTGCAAGCAACCGATCTTAACTTTCCTTCCTGGCAGATGCAAGTTCTCTCAGTATCCATTACTATATATAATGTATGAGATGATCAATATTTATCACTTCCACCCAGTTAGAACTTTTGCAGGTTAAAAAGCTCGACTGCGTAACAAGAGGATGGCCGTCGGGGATAGGGTTTCGAAGCAGATGTTTTCTTTGGTATGTCACTTGGCAGGGCTTACATATTTGAGACTTATGTATTTGTCATATAATAGCTCAGTAATGATAAGTCTTGTGTTTGTGAAAGGAGTGTGGTGGGTTTAAAGTAGGTAAAAGTTTTCTGTTATAAATGTGCCAATATTTGTGAAAGTACGGGTGGGATAATTATGAACCATGCCTGATCAATAGAAAACTTCGTTTTATTCTTATTTGAAATGAAATATTTGTACACTAAATTATTCCATGATATAAAATATACCATATTGTTTATTGCATCATGCCCTTTTGTTTGATCAGTCGTACTAAAATATTAATCGCATATGGCGACCTTGAGACGACCAGTTTTAAAGCGTTGTTGTTTCTCTTTATCTAGCTATTTTGTAAATAATTTGTTTACAAATTTTACGTGAGAATAATGATCACAGCATTTCTTTGTGTTGAGACATTTGTCAGAGCACTAGTGATTGGGAAAAACAAAGATCAAACTGGCTCTAGTTCATCCATCTTGCTGTTATTATATCTAAAATCTCACCCAGTTTATACAGGCCTAGAACCATTCATATTCACACAAATCTTGCTCTAGAACCATTTGGATTTAAACAAATCTCACAGTTTGTATGATAATAATAATAATAATAATAATAATAATAATAATAATAATAATAATAATAATGATAATAATGATAATAATAATAATAATAATAATAATAATAATAATAATAATAATGAGGACTTTGTATAGCACCTAATCTTTCGAAGCTCTAAGCGCTTTACACCATCAATAATGATATGACTACACTATAAAACAACAAATGACAAAAACAATGAAATTGGAAAACATAAAAACATGCTGAAAACATATAATATACAAAACATGATTAGGTCGCTAAGTTTGTCCGTGCAGTCGAAACAGGTGAGTTTTGAGAGCACTCTTAAAAGGGACCGCTATATCTTTGTGTCTAATTTCAATGGGCAATTTGTTCCACGTCGCCGGGCCCTGGTGTGCAAACGAACGTTGTCCATATGACTTTGTTTTCACCTTGGGAACAATGAGTATACGATTATCAGAAGAAGAGCGTAAGGATCTAGCTGGTGTATACACATGGGTGAGGCTGGATAGGTATGTTGGACTGGAGTCTGTCATTGAAATAGAGCACAGAGAACAAATTTTGTGTTTGATTCTGTATCGAATTGATAGCCAGTGTAGGGTACAGAGCAGTGGTGAGGTGTGCTCTGATCGAGGTACTCTAAAGATGATCCGTGCAGCTGTGTTTTAAACTTTTCGAAGTTTCTGGAGTAAATATTGTGATGAACCAGACAGAATTGAGTTACAATAGTCCAGTATTGAAAGTAATAATGAACACACAAATGTTTTTGTGGCACCAACTGAAAGATATTTACGAATGGAACTGATCAGATTTTCATGACATGTTGGTGCAATGTGAGATTACTGTCTAGAGTAACGCCTAGATTCCGTACTGACTGTGAGAATTTAATGTTGGTGTTGCTGATATTTATTGTCTGAGGTAAAGGATGTTAATGCGAAATTCTTTGTGTTGTGATCAGAATAGCCTCAGTTTTATCATCATTCATCTGCAGCTTGTTACATGTCATCCATGATTTCACATCAGAAATGCACTTATCTACTCCATGGATGGTAGCATCAACTTCAGTTGGGTGGCTAGACTTGTATATTTGAGTGTCATCAGCGTACAATTGGTGCGACACTGGGTGATGATCTATGACACTTGAGAGCGGCTGAGTGTACAGAATGAAGAGAACATGTCCAAGAACAGATCACTGTGGAACACCACAACATATGTCAACTGGGCTGGAGTGTATTCCATTTGCAGATATAATTTGTGTCCTGTTGACTAAGTAGGACTTGAACCACTGTAAGGCTATATTTTGAATGCCAAATACATGCTGGAGACGGTGAAGTAATATATCATGGTCTATTGTGTCAAATGCTGCAGATAAATCCAGGAGAGTGAGGACTGTAATCTTTCCACTATCCAAAGCAGAGAGAATGTCACTAAATACTTTCAGAAAAGTTTCCGTACTGTGGCAAGGGCGATATGCAGACTGTACATTGCTAAAAAGACTGTTTGAATTCAAATGAGATACAAGTTGAATTAGAACAACCTTTTCTAAGATTTTTTATATGAATGAGAGATTAGAAACTGGGCGGTAGTTCTTTAAATCGTTATGGTCCAGTGTTGGTTTCCTCAGCAGTGGCTTTTCAGCAGTATAGGACCAGGACCGTTTATATTTACACAAATATAGCACTATACATATATATATATATATATATATATATATATATATATATATAGCTAGAACCATTCAGATTTACACAAATCTAGTATGTTGATATAGGGAAAACTATAACTATTCAGAAGTACACACATCTCGCACGGTTTATATAATGCAAGTATTGTTCATATTTACACTTCATATAGTGATTGAACCGTTCGGATTAAAAACAATATCATACAGATTTATACAAATCTTACACAGTCTCTTTAGGGTTAAAACCGTTCAGATTTACTCAAATCTTGCAGTTTATATAGGGCTAGAACCATTCCGATTTGCACAAATCGTAATCAGTTCATATACGGCTACAGCTACTTAGATTTACAAAATATAACATAGATTATATCGGGCTAAAATCATTTACATTAACACATATCTCACTGTTTATATAGGGTTACAATCATTGAGATTTACAAAAATATATTGCACTGTTTATATAGGGCTACAATCATTCATACTTACACAAATATCTCACACCGTTTATATAAGCTAGATTCATTTAGATTTACACAACTATCTCACCAGTTTATTATGAGCTAGGACCATTTGGATTTATTCTTCCCGGTCTTGCTCCATAATTGATCTTATTTTTCTTTGCATCTTTAACAAGATTTCATTACTTTGATACATACAAAATCTATTCCTGAGCATGTTGATATAAATGCATGTATCCATGTTATGGCATTGAAATGTATGTATCCCTGTTATGGTATTGATATGAATGTATCCATATTATGGCATTGAAATGCATGTAGCCATGTTATGGCATTGAAATGCATGTATCCATGTTATGGCATTGAAATGCATGTATCCATGTTATGGCATTGAAATGCATGTATCCATGTTATGGCATTGAAATCATTGTAGCCATGCCATGTCATGGAAATGCATGTAGCCATGCCATATTATGGAAATGCATGTAGCCAGGTAATGGCATTGAATGCATGTATCCATGTTATGGCATTGAAATGCATGTATCCATATTATGGCATTGAAATGCATGTATCCATGTTATGGCATTGAAATGCATGCATCCATGTTATGACATTGAAATGCATGTAGCCATGTTATGGCATTGAAATGCATGTATCCATGTTATGGCATTGAAATGCATGTAGGCATGTTATGGCATTGAAATGCATGTATCCATATTATGGCATTGAAAGGCATGTAGCCATGTTATGGCATTGAAATGCATGCATCCATGTTATGGCATTGAAATGCATGTAGCCATTTTATGGCATTGAAATGTTAAAAAACATAAACTCACCACAATATTGCAGAAATTGACGTTATTTCTACCTTGTACTATGAAATACAACATTCCCGCCATTAAATGCTCCAAGCGAGTGACTTCGATGTATAAGATAATGAAAGAAAATCGGGATATATATGAATAATTGATTTTAAACGTTTCGCTTTCGTTTTCTTTGAGTAATTTCCGAACATATACGTATGTTACAAAAAAATTCCTCTGCATTCTAGAAGGTTGTGTATGCTCCCGAAAGAAATGAAATACCTTTTTCGTATCCGTGTAACTGCTAAAATAAAATAATACAAATAAAATAAATATAATTTGCTTTGAAAACACTCTTACTGTCCTTTTCGTCATTTTAAATCATCCGAGAGATCCGTGCTGACCTAGTGATCAACGTGTCCGATTCGTAATCAATGAGTTGCGGGTTCGAATTCAGGTCGGAAAGGCTAGTTAACTGACGCAGTGATTTTATTGGGATAGATTGTTTAATTCCCGTTGCCACAGCATGGTATGTGTTGATGTACCGTTTAATCAATCATTGAACTATAAAGTCATCAGCTTTGCACTTTCTTCGTAATAATTTCGATGTAGATATGTATGAATGTATGTCGGTGGGTGGGTGGATGCATGCATGCATTGTTGCAAATATATATGTTTACAATCTATTTTAATGTTGTATAGTTAATGGTACACTGCAAATAACCTTAAGGTGAATTTAAAACTACAGTACCTAAAAGAAACAACGATCATTTTATCTATAAAAATGCAAAGCCTTTTCCAGGCATTGTGTGGCGGCTTCTTTTAACGGTGGTGTTTAGCAATAAAACTCACACAATGAGATTTGTTATTGCATTATGTATTGATTGTATCGAAGCTTCCTTTTTGAACGTGTTTCGACGTTACGTATGCAGAAAAGCGGCTGCACAGTTTTGCCAGGCACTTAGATCCATTCATTCAGTTATATAATTCTCAAAATTGTGTCTGGAGACCAGGATAATTATAATCTGTGTTGTCTTTCTCAGCAAACATGCAATAGGGCTCCATATTATCGACAAAATTATTGTATATATCGATCAAAATATAGATTAAAAAATAGAAAAGATTAGTGTATCAGACGTTGGAAAATTAAAATGTGCTTTTCAAGTCATCTAACCGTCAACCCTCTAACAATCAATACGTCTGTTTTATGTTGTTGTAGCGTTGTTGGTTTTATCTCCATTTTATCAACACAAGATAGGCTATACACGGTGGCCAGTATGACTGGTGGGGGAAGAACCCTGGATAAACCACTGACCCACGAGAAGCTACTGGCAAGTTTTCTTACATGCCCACGTTAGCCGAGCCTGAGACTCGAACCGACACAGACAGAGATGAGTTGGCACTTTTCAGGAACTGTTAGTGATTTAGACCATTTGGATATTCTCAGGACCCCCTCTCAGCTTTTATAGTGACATGTTATCAATCTCTTTTTTGGATTTACTTTAACATAAGCTATATTCAGTTATGAAATTATGGAAAGTTTTTAATACTCGAGACTGATTTATTATTTTTTTTATAATATTTACAAACACAGTTCAAAAAGAGAAAATGGCAACGTAAAATGTGGAGAAGTAGTCTATCTGTATTTTAAAATTTTTATATTGATAATAATTAAATATGAAACATTGCAAACTAATATTTTCAGCGTTTGAAAAATTCTATTTATATGAATAATTTTAGTTGTTAAATATGGTGCTGGTGGGAGTGGAATCTTTTTTGGATGACCTTATTATTTTTACAATGCAGCACATCCCTAAGGAAAAACAGAAAAATACAGAGAAGATATTTGCTTGGAGAAACGTTTTGCTGTGTGTTCAACGCCATATTTCAGCACATGATGCATGGCGACGAGTATAAATGGCGAAGAACCCGGATTAACCCACAGGAATCTTTTAGCAAGCTTTTCCTCTTATCCAACATAACGAGACACGAACCAACAAAACGAGTGAATAACGGACATATTTCATCAAGTTGATGAAAAACTATTTTTTCACTCACGAGACTGAATGTATCCGTTATTCACAAAAGAAAAAATTTCATTTTATTTTGTAGTTAAACGTAAAACAGGCTGAAGAGGCAGATTTCTTACTGGATCAATGGCGATGTCAGCGGTTTACCGTTTATGAGCTGCTGTTTTGTGAATATTTGCACAGAAAATATAAACAGTAACATAATTCACCTTTCAATTTAAAGAATGGTAACACATTAAGAAATCAAATTACATTTTTATGAATGTGAACTTGATGTGTCTTTATTGGAATTCGGCCGTACTTACAGCGTACTTACGTAAGCGTCGGATAGGAGCATATTGGTCATAATGTTATATTGACGGGCAGTTAAAAAATAGGATATTATTTCATACCAGTGAAATATCATGATTATTTCCCTCAGAAAATCCATTTATTCATTGTCAGGCCTATACTAAAGTAAACATGTAGATCGGCGTCGTCCGTGGGTCAGCCGATTGTATGTTTGGTCACTGATATACGGATGCAAATTAACAAATCACCAATTGCACTTTAAAAACAATCAATACCATTGTCATGTCAAAAAATGATATTTAATAAAAATCTGGTAAGTACTTTTACGACTATCTACACACTATCTATCCGTTTTTACTCCGTTTACAGACTAATTGTGTATATCCATAAATAATGTGCAGCCTACTCCATACAACAATACTATTTAAGCCATTTGTTCTGACTATTATTTTTACTTAGACTAATTATCTGGTCCATACTGGATGGGAATGAACAGTATGGAACCTGCCTGTTATTTTTAGCACTATAGACAGTGCGTAGGTAGAGTTAACCATGATTCTAAACCACGCTGACAATAATTATTAAAGGAAACAGAGAACTAAAACGATTCAAGGTGGAATTAGCTATCCTCGAAATATTTCTGATGATGACATATAGCATGGCTGTTGTTCGGTATCAGGGTAAACGTTATTATGTCTATGTTTCAATATAGTTACTTTTAATGGCCTTAAGCCACGTAATCGATGTCCTGAAATTGCACGTGTTATCGACATTTGTTGCTAATTCTGAAGACACCAGGTCAAGGTCACTGGATTAATGACGGTATCCTCGATTATATCCTTGGACACCAAGAAAATATGCTCATGCAAACAAAACTTTATTACAAATCAGTTATCGACTTTATTTTAACAACAGCAATTAGGCCAACGGTAATATCAATAATAACTTCTTCCTTCCACAAACATCAATAACTCCATGTCTCGAGTATCTTCCCTCCCATTCGCACGTATAGTTAATATTTGAAGGAAGATTCAAGGATATTCGTGTTTTCGTTTCTCGTAGCAGAAAGTTTTTTACTTTTATAATATGATTGTTGGGACCAAACTGTTACCAAGGGTTCTCTCATTTTCGAGAAACGAACATGGGTAACACGTGTTTTTGAGCATGTGTGGGGAATTCGACCTTTTAGATATTATGAACTAAAATATAATGGCCAGTAGGGAGTTCCCAAACTATTAATCCTCTATACAAATTTTCTTTATTACATAAGTGGAAATATGACGTATCTTGAAGGCTATTTCTTAGTCGAAACATGCAACTTTAGTCAGAAAAATGAAACACACACCACGCTTTGTGAAAAATATTTATCATACATGCATCAAAATTTACCAAACCTACGTCTATATATTGATAAAACGAAGGAAATGTATACTCTAACCTACTTGCAAACTTATTACAGCACGTAACTTCTCTCTGATTTTCTAAAACATAGGCAAACATAGACAAATGAAAACATGATGCCAAATAACAAAACACACGATGCTATAATTAGACCAATGATAATATTCTCCGCTGTTGAACTGTTAACTTTGAATCTTCTGCTGAATTCAACTTCGCACCTGTCAGAACAGTTTGATTTTGGATATGGAGGCAGTGGAGCTATGGGACAAGTTGGAGGTTTAGCTATAGCAAGCTCTAACGATGGCAACGTTTCTAGCCAAAATCGAACTCTACTTCCACCAATGTGAGTCTTTGCATTGTCTTTCGTCATTTCTGTGTTGAGGACGATATAATCCATGCTTTCTCGAGTATATTCTGACCACATTACTGGTAGAACAACCGGTCTGTTTGGATCCCTGTGGAGAAAAATGATCATTGATCATCCATTTTCAAGCTTTTCTTATATATATATATATATATATATATATATATATATATATATATATATATATATATATATATATATAGAGAGAGAGAGAGAGAGAGAGAGAGAGAGAGAGAGAGAGAGAGAGAGAGAGAGAGAGAGAGAGAGAGAGTTTGTGTGTAAGTTTTGTCCGAGATTAAAGTTTGTGGATTGAGTTTTTCTTTATTGTACCCTTGTCATGATCGTAAGCAATAAGCAAAATGTTCTGACATCGATTTCCTCTTTTAATCTATCATTTTAGCATCATTATTTTCCTATGATATCTGATTTAATTGTTCTACATCAGTATGTAACTTGTAAAATTGTCAAATAGGCAAGATTTTTTCAGCTATCACAATCATTTTAATACTCATAAGATCATAGCAGAGAGCTAATCACGTTTCATTCATAATCTTAGCATCTATAGCAACAGATTAGAAGCGAAAAGAGTAGAATTGTTCTCGAAATTCAAACACAGATTGCTTGAAAGGAAATAATTTCTCATACATTCTACTCGTTGTCCTATTGTTATAAATCTTTTCAAAACGTAACGCGAAATAGCAATAAGTAAACATACAGTATATGGCAGTAAGAACACTGTTGAAGTAAGCCTTTCTAATGTTATTGTCATTTTTTACTTACTTACTTCAACATGTTCTTAACTGCCATATACTGTATGTTTACTTATTGCTATTTCCGTTACGTTTTGAAAAGATTTATAACAATAGACAACGAGTTGAATGTATGAGAAATTATTTCCCTTTTCAAGCAATCTGTGTTTGAATTTCAGAACATTTCTTAGCTCTTTCGCTTCTAATCTGTTCAATAGATGCTAATTTATTATAAACGTTTTCTCCCCATGTCTTATTATATTAAAATGATTGTGATACTAAAAAATCTTGCCTATTTGACAATCAACTCGTCCTTGTACAAACTTTCTAATTGGATGCTTGATCACAAGTACATTTCATACGGTTATTACATAGGTTTTATCACCAGTGTCTGGCAGGTCTGAAATTTCTTTGTTGCTCACGAGCACACGTAAACAAAGTACGTCATCGCCGACACAATGGAATACATGCAGTCTTCCACACGCTCATAAAAGTGCCAATTGTATTGATAGATAAGTGACAGACATTGGAAGGGAAGCTCTGAATGACTCATTCAAACAGCATGAAAGATCATGTTGGGTTTCAAAATGCGAGAAAGGAACTACAACGAATGAATTACCAGATATAATAAATGTAAAATGGTTATCATATCTTTTTTAAACAATCTATCTCTGAAGTCTAGGAAGAGAAAATTATCAAGATCAAGCGTAGCAAGCGTTATATATATGGTGTTTACAATAGAATAGGAAACAAAGAGTCACTTGTGGACACTCCTACCCCCACCTCCGTAGAATGATGTTCTCTACTATATTTATATACATAATAGGGTTGAGCCCCAGTGGAAAAGTGTCACTGAATGTCTTTCAAATGTTTTCAACACTACCCATTAATAAAACCATGTCACATGGCAGTAGAAAAATATAATCACAACTAGTATCATAAGCACATTTTGCATTTGAATCACTTATGTATTGTTCAAATATTAGTACAATGTTTCCGTGGGTCCTGTAACTTTATTCACCAAGTTTTATTTCTTCAAGAACATTTTAACCGTGTCTGATGCAATTAAACAGACAATAAATTATTTATTCTATGTTAAATATGGACACATAAAATGCAGATTAAGGAATGCCCGCATACTTGAAAATCTGTGTAAGTCTCTATTCTGCAAACACCGTGGCTATTTGATTTTAAGGAGTATTTACAACCTGTTTTGTTGGAAATCATGAAAACACGCACCTTATCCAGTATTACGACCAATCAAAGAAAACTATTGCTCTTTGTGCGCTTAAAAGCCTTTAACCATAGTCGTTTGGATTTGTTTATTAATATGGTACAAGAAATCATTGCATCCTGATATTTTGTATTTTTTGTTTCACCCACTGGTTTTTCATTGTTGCATTTTGCAACAATGTTCGACTGATTGATTTTAGTCAACAACATCCACTGTTGATAATGTAATTTACTTGTTGAGTATAATTTCAGTTATGGCTAGACAAGTTCTATAAAATAGTAGAGTATAATTATAATTAAGACTAGACATGTTGTAATAATCATTCAGCATAATTATAATTTGTCACTAAACAAGCTCTATAAAATCGTAGAGTATACTTATAATTAAAACTAGACAAATTCTAAAAAATCGTGGAGTATCATTATAATTACGATTCGACAAGTTCTATAAAATCGTAAAGTGTAATTATAATTATGTCTAGACAAGTTCTGTAACATTGTAGAGAATAATTATAACTATCACTAGACAAGTTCTATAAAATCGTAGAGTGTAATTATAATTATTACGACTAGACAAGTTCTCAAAAAAAACGTAGAGTGTAATTATAATTATATCTAGACAAGTTCTATAACATCGCGGTGTAATTATAATTATGACTAAACAAGTTATATAAAATCGCAGAGTAATTATAATTATGACTAAACAAGTTATATAAAATCGTGGAGTATAATTATAATTACTACACAAGTTCTATAATATCATAGAGTAAAATTATAATTACGACTAGACAATTTCTATTAAAAAAAATACCGCATATCAAATAGGCAATTCTTCTATCATGCTATACTTCCAACAGGTAATTATCATTTCATTCTGCATATCAGATAGGCAATTCTTACTACATACTGTAGTACACCAAATAGGCAATTCTTACTACATACTGTAATACACCAAATAGGCAATTCTTACTACATACTGTAATACACCAAATAGGCAATTCTTACTACATACTGTAATGCACCAAATAGGCAATTCTTACTACATACTGTAATACACCAAATAGGCAATTCTTACTACATACTGTAATACACCAAATAGGCAATTCTTACTACATACTGTAGTACACCAAATAGGCAATTCTTACTACATACTGTAATACACCAAATAGGCAATTCTTACTACATACTGTAATACACCAAAAAGGCATTTCTTACTACATACTGTAATACACCAAATAGGCAATTCTTACTACATACTGTAATACACCAAAAAGGCATTTCTTACTACATACTGTAATACACCAAATAGGCAATTCTTACTACATACTGTAATACACCAAATAGGCAATTCTTACTACATACTGTAATACACCAAATAGGCAATTCTTACTACACACTGCACATAAAAGAGTCAATTCTTCTTTCAATCTATATATCAAATAGGCAATACTTCCTTCTTATTATACTTTAAATAGGCAACTCTTTCATCTAAGAATCAAATAGTACATCTTACTTTCAAAGTTGATCATGCTTATTTCACTATTTTCATTATTAAATGTGTTCAGTAAATATTTTCTAAAGTATTAGATTATATGGCTGGGAAATACAAATTACCACATTTAATTTTAGATGTTTTTTTTTTTTTTAAAATCAGATGTAAATGCCTTTTAGCTAAATTTGAATGCCAACCGGACATTACAACTTGATGATGACAATGTGGTTTTCATATTACGCTCCTGATTCATTTCGATCTTCCTTACAAATTTTTAAATTTAACAGTGTAATACTGCATCAGCGAAATCTATGTATGGCTCATTCTAGTCATCTTCAAGATGGTGAAAAAGATACTTTGGACGTTTCGTTGCGCTACGCAACTCTTCTCTGGATTTCAGCAATTGCGTTAATAGTCTATCTGCGCTATAATAGGTATATAAAGCAAGGTCGATAATTGGGATTTGGTTGTCATCATTATTATCAATACGAAAAGTATGGCACTATTGTAATTATACTTAAAAATTAATTTAGCAGTGCGCATGAAACAACAATTTAAATACAGTAGGGAAATGTAGCTTTAATTTTGTATTGCCTAACACTTTTTGAGTCTAACATACACCATATATTTTTGGGACATTTTCAAATATGATATTGCCAGGGAACCATAATGCTAACATATAAGACATATAATCATCATTCTCGTGTTATTATGCAGAGAAGTTCATCTGTAACATTTTTACAAAATCGGGCCCGTTCCAGTTTCTTTTACGTCAGGTTAACTTAAATAATGGAATTGCACGTGCCGATTGAAACTATTTATTTTAGTTTATTTTTTTCCTAATAGGTAACATTATTCAACTATAGAGGATCTCAAATGGTTAATGAGTTTATATTAACCTTATGGAGCGAGTTTAATAGTGTCCAGCGTTTAAGAGCCTTAGCATTATTTAACGAGTTTTATTTGAGAAACGTTTTATTACATAGTTTTTATTAATTTCAGTAGAAATTATATAGATTGAAAGAAGAATAAATGACTTCGTTCGTTCTGACAGACGGTGCACCATTCTGTTGTTGTGCATAAAATAAAGTCCCAAATAAAGTTGAACTAGTAAAAGTACTTTGCGCTTTTTACAAACTATAAATCAAAGAACAAACATCCAGCCGAATAAAAAGAACATTTTATAAGTACAAAGTCGCTTTTCAAAACAGAATGATCAATGCTTATAACGTCACATTTTCGGATACGCTAAACAGTATGCTGATAAATATGCTTACCCTAACATGTCTATTTCAAAACTAAACATTACATTGTTGAGATTTTAATGTGAAATAGATTACTTGATGCTGAAATTCCTTTATTTACATTAACGTATTTGAGGCCGGATAAGTGCAGTATATGATTTAGGACAGTAGCCTGTATACAAGACGTAAACATTTTTTTTAGCCGGATTTGTATCACACATTTACTACGTAAATATGCTGTGGTTGGGTAAAGTTCTGTCAGTTGAGAGACCGATTTATGTCAACATTCTTCTTGAACAGACATGAGTTTATTTATTTCTGTAAGTTAACATTTAAACCACGCTTGGACATAGGGTGGATTCTATGTTACATATACCCCCATACCCCCTCCATTTTTTGTGATGATATTGTCTTACATGACAAAGCAAACTCACGTGGGTGTAAATTTTTCATATTCAGGCAGCCGATATAGTATTTCCTCAATTTCCTTTCGCGAGTCTAGTTAAAAAAATGGACGCCAAATATTCATTGAAAATAAAATATTCCAGAAGGTTAGGTTAAAAAGGTTTTTCCCAAGATCGCAGCCAATTATAAAGAGAATAATGCACAATAATTTCATGGGCTTTTTTGGACCAATCAGAACTACATAAAGTGTCATGTTCACATGTTATGATATCAAATTTATGAAACTGATCACACTATAGGCAAAATATACCGACAATGTGATCATGTAATATATCCTATTAAAATAGCGACGGGTCCGTACGTTTTTGTTGTTGTTGTTTTTGTTAGTTTAAGTAAATGCAGAGGCAATCAGGGATGAGTTTGGACCGCATGTGCTCGCGGTTCGTGTTCCGTCTCACATTTGACAAAAGTATGTAGTTTGTGATTCACATTTAATGATAAGATGTGTGTGTGTGTTTGTGTGTGTGTGTGTGATAGAGAGAGAGAGAGAGAGAGAGAGAGAGAGAGAGAGAGAGAGAGAGAGAGATTGTTACCCAGTCTTCGCGAAGTTGGTAAAAGCGGTGGCAATATGATTGGCTAACGTCTTTTCTTCATCCGTTGGCTTAAAATCCTCAGACGTATTTTTCCACTTTCCCATTTCTGGGCTAAAACCGAAGATAAAATCCGCTTCCACACCATGAACAGCTCCGAGAACCCAAGCTGGGCTTAACGTATCGCTAGAAGGGCGTAATCTGAATTCATAGAAAAACGTTTTTGCCGTTGTGCTGTAAACAACATGCATGTTGGCTATTTTAACTGCAGGCACCAAGAAGTTATAGTCTGTTGAAAGGTTAACTAAATTATTCCTTCTTGTGTTATTATTTTCTGGATCTTGCCAGTTTGTATACTGTAAAATAGTTGAGGATCTCATAGCCTCTGAAACGAAACCATATTCACTCTCCAGAATAAATGGAATTATCTTACTTTGAAACTGGTCTTTTGACACGATAAAATCTGGCGAAGAGACATTCGGGATGCCAAGTATGTCTGGCAGTTTCCGTTGCAAGAACAGCAGACCGTCCAGGTTGTTCACGCCCGTTAGAAAATCTACTTCGGAGAACAGAACACTATCTTGAGATGTCCCTTCAATTAGGGCTGCTAGAGGTTGTGTCAAGAAATCTTCATCACCTGTGGGAAGAAACTGAAAGGGTTCTAGCTTGTTCATCGCTTGAACAAGATCTTCTTCCTTCAAGGTTTGAAGACAGTCCAACAAGCTCTCATACGTTGGGGCGGTACAGTTGAATGTGACATACGGATCTTCGAGATTTGACTGTTGCGGTGTTGCCCAAGATACCAATGGAGATCCACTAAGAGAGATAACTCTTCGAAACAGCCCATCATTTCCAGCATACAATGCTTGAAGTAACGCACTTGCGCCACCAGCAGACGATCCCATGAGCGTAATCGCATTTGGGTTACCTCCGAATTCGGCAATATTCTCATGGACCCACATGATTGCCATTTGCTGGTCCCAGAGTCCGTAATTTCCTGGACTAGTTTCATCCTCTGTACTTAGAAAACCGAACAGCGACAACCGATAATTAAATGTAACAATTACCACGTCATAAAATGACGCTAAAATATCTCCACTATAGAAATTTGCTGCCCCGGCGACAAAATTGTCTCCGTGGATATAAACCATCACTGGGTAGTTTATGATTTTGTTGGTCTTGAAGATACCGGGTACATAGATGTTAAGATATAAGCAGTCTTCCGACTGCTCAACCATTTTTCTTCTGTCGATGCTTTCCACCTGCCAGCATGCTGACTTCATTGTCGTAGCATGGTAAGGTGAAGCCATGCTTTCAAGACGCACGGGTTTCTTAAACCTATTTTCTCCTGTTGGAGCCTCGGCATATGGAATTCCTAGAAATTTTACTAACTGGTGATCGGATCCATTTCTTGTAACATTTTCTACAAGACCGTGAATTATGCCAATAGTTGTGTTAAGTACTATCTCATTATATGCGGCGCATACCAGATGTAAACTTGCAACAGCAAGAAAACATCCACGTAAAGTCGCATCCATTGTGCAAAGTTGCAATCAGGTTTGCATTCAATGTTTTGAAGATTTACTTGTATTGACTCATTTGTGACAACGTGACTCACAATACCATCTTAGATGAATCTAGAGCATCATGTTTAAATACGGTTCCTTTCAATAAATTATTTAAAATATTCCACTAGTCTAATAAGGAAATCAATCTCAGTATTCCACGTTCAATAAGCATTTAGCCTCACTGTCGTCAGATGTACCGTCGTGATTAAATGCATCAAAGTCTTGTTTGTAGGAATGATACACGTGTTAAGCACCAGAAAGTTAGACAATATGAAGCAATAGAGTATTCTTTGCCTCTTCGTATCTGCACGAAACGATCAATACAATAAAGATTAACACTACAGGCCAATAGTTGTGAACTGACTAATTTGCTTAGAGTTGGTATCCTAAGGCCAGCTAAAATGTTATTGATTGATGGTTGTTAATTACTTGCCAACCATGCTGAAATACATATTTTAAGGATGTATTATAAGTGCTACTTTGTTGGAATTTCATATTAAATGATGCACCTGGTAACTGCACACAAACACACACTACTATGTTTCCTATCCATACACCCGTCAAAAAAGTATACATTCACATTTAAACACAAATACAATCAGAGGATCAGTGATTTAAGTACGGAAAGAGGGATATGACAGAAACGTGCTGGGAACATGCGCTGTAGTACAAGCAAGAGCATGGTGATCGTGTACAAGCAGGAATACCGTGGACTTTGTTATCATCAGCCCCGTAGGCTGACTCAGAACACGATTGACAACTGGGTCCAAGTGATTTGAAAATGAATATATGCCTTCAACACTGAGCCGTTTTACATCGAAAATAACCCAGTTATAATAAAAGTTTTTAAATAAAGAAAATAGTAAGTAAATCATTAATCAAGGAAGCTAGCTAAATATGATTTTTTTCCATATAATTTTTTTTATGAAATTTGATCATCACTGGATTTATATTTTACGAACATAAAAATATGAAAAAGATTTTGTTTTCCATAAAAGAAATGGACGCATCATGCAACTTATTAGAAAACCAGTAAAATGTGCGCTTATAAGGGTTTTAAAATAGATTGTATCATCATATAGTTTGATAACTTATTGTACACAATACAATATGAACATGCATAGTCAACTGTAAAGAAAAATAAACAGAAGATGTCTTTAAAAATAATGAAACAACTATAAGCATAAAAAGAATAAACTTGTAGGGACATGCAAGTGAAAATATAAAGGTCAGGTATTAATTTATATTGAGATTCTGTCTATAGTATATACAGTATACTATTCAGACGTCAAGCATGGTTAGCGATCGGTACATGCGATTGCTGCCACCCAGATGAATATATATATATATATATATATATATATATATATATATATATATTGTTGTAAGTTCGTAGCATATTGCATATATACATTTGTAAAAATCAAAAGAAGAGTATTGACTTTGTGCCTTTTACTTCAGAGTGTCAGCATTCGATGAATTTGGTTGATCCACGGCTGTTTCCGATCAGCATCAGATTAATTCGTATACGTGTGGAAAATAGCAGGGTATCTCTGCTCCAGGGAGAATTTACATGACTCATAATGTGATGACACGTCGATATTATTTGGCTTTAATAGAACACAACGCTGTTTATGGCCAATATCTTTCAAGCATCAATGTTATTTAGAGGATTTGGCATATTCGATTTTTTTGCATGTAACAGCAGATTTGGGGCCGTTAGAAGAGTTCGTATTGATTGATCTTGCAAAATATTTTCTTAACAGGATGTTAAATATCCAATCCATATTTGCATGATTATTTTTGTTCTGATATTTAAATCTAAATTCTTTCGACTGCTCTAAATGTACACATTTAAACTTTTAGGGTATATTCATCTTAAGTATAATGTATTCAGATAACAGACCACGTTACACTTTCCTTCCAATAGGCGCTTTCATGGTGGCTCAGTTGGTACAGCAGGTTCAATATCTGCATAACCAACCCGTGCTTAGTGATGTCCCTGGGATTTAGTTCCCATTTTTATACAGTATTACGTTATATTGACAATAATGTATTTAGAATGTTTTCAAAAACCAACCAATTAACTGTCTAAAAATGTTTTCTTAAAATTCTGAAAAGTTGCCTAATATTTCCTATGAAAGTATGTAAATAAAATGCATGTTGGTCGCAGTAATCTTCAGTGTACAGGTACGTCGCATAGTATATTGAACGATCACTTACACAACGAAGATTTAAAATGGACGGTTACTTCATATATCATCCGCACATCTAGGGTGTTGTGACTCAATTTTAGTCTGTTAATATTGTTTAAAACCAGTACTAAAATTATTTGCAAGAATAAAATCACGTGCAGTTCCAGAATGAAAGAAAGAAAAAAAAGTTGAGTATTTGATGCGTGACTTCGACCGTATTCGGTATCATTCCGTTTCCACCTGCCACAGATCGTGGAAAAGTAGTGAAAAATTGTGGCGTGCACTGTAAAAGGGTTATTTGTGGGGAAAAACTCCCAGGAACATTTTCATGAGACGCTGTTCTGTTTTACTTGCTCTTGCACAAAGTTTCAAAATGGGTGGACATGATAGTTAATATCAGTATACATAAAACATGAACTGAAAATATCTAACAAAAAAGGAACAACATTAGCTTTATGTGCATAGAAATAATTAGGAATTATGAAAGACACATCCTCCGAAATGAATAATAGTATAATCAAAAAGGTAATCGGGTGGATGGTGACCTGAAGGCCCTGACGAGAGATCGGCGATTAGATTACAAGACAATATCATAGCTTACATTGTAAGAGTATTGTTTAAAAACTGAATAATAATGTATCTTATATTGGTATCTACAGCAATAAGCCCTGCCTTACAAATGGTCTCATTTTGAATATAAGGACATCGCTATCGTTCTTGGGACTTTGCGTCCTTGAATGACTCCATTATCCCACAAGTGCATGGCATTGTGATTGAGATATGAATGCGTCACCTTCTATTACCAAGATAGGAATGAAAGTGATCATTCCACCGTGTATCTTGACCTTGGTCTAAAGTACAATAGAGATGATCATTTCATAAAGAAAACGCCATTCTGGTGGAACATCGTTCCTTTTATTCTGTTTAGATGCTTTTCGGTTTTGACCAATTGCATTGTATCAAACACAACGTTTCGTGAACAACTCTGTTAGGATTGAATTTTTAGTAGAGTTAATAAGATTGCTATTTTCTTTGAATTGTATTAAAGTAATGTTTTATTTATTTATATTTAAGTAGTTTCTAAAATATATTAAAGGTAATTTCATTGGTCATTGTAACACAACTATATAGAATAGGGTTGCTGAGCAAGTGGAAAAAGGGCAATGTATATAGCCACACTGCATAACACCAGTACAAATAACTAAGAACCTTGCTAATATACAATGTTGTGTGAGATTGTATAACGAAAAACATAAAACATGGATTTTTCCTACTCAGCTACAGTTTCTAGGTTCCATCAGTAAAAATATATATTCTGACATTGGCCTAAGTCCAATTCGGTTAATAAAAGTGGAGTAATCTTTCTCTAAGAAAGTTTCTGAGCGACATAAAACAAGATGGCTTCCAACTAACGGATATCCATATTTGGTATGACGTCGTCAAACGAATATAAATAAACTACAAACCTAAGTCTTATGACGTAAAATAAAGTGGTTTCCACCTGCTGGAACCGGTTATTTCTTGGGAGAGAGAGTCAGCATTTTTCTGACTGATACATGAAGGGTATGACCTTGTCTAACCCTGAATCTGGCCGAATGTATAAATATAGAAGCGCAATCGGCTCAGATTTAGTTCTCCGTATCAGCAGAAAATTTATGTTTGACTCTTCATTTCAGGTAAGAAAACTGTATATGTCATAACTTCTTTTTGGAATAAGTATTTTTAATGATTGAGATTTTAATGGCAAAATTGTTTTGTGTGCAACATTGCTACTGAATTCTTTTATTGATAATATATTGTAATGGAATGTTTAAATGTTTTGAAGAATTTATATTTAATTATATTCATGTAATTTTTATTGTAAAAGTTGAATTGCTACCAACTTCATGTTTAGATTTAATGTTGAAATAAAGTATTCCTTAAGAAAGAAAGAGTAATATCTAGCAACATATTCTAAATCAATATTCTATTTTAAAAATAAGTAAAATGCATTTCTTTAAATTAATTGTTGCATTAATTACAGTTATTATATTTCATACTTCGGCTATCTTGAAATTGATTGAGAATTAACTATTGTATAATATTCTAAGGTGCAGAAGTTATAAGAATAATTGAAGTTGGAAAGCTTAATAAGGAAAATGTAATATGTATTTCATGAATTTTTATTATAAAGCTATTATCACTCTTTTAGATGTGTTTCTAGAATATAGTAATATATATGTGTGTTGATTATTTAAATAAAGTTCTCCGTATCAGCAGAAAATTGATATTTGACTCTTCATTCCAGATGTAGCTGTCTTATCATCGCGGCGACACTCTTTTAAGAGAGCCTGAACTCCTTTCTTCTCTCTCTCTCTCTCTCTCTCTCTCTCTCTCTCTCTCTCTCTCTCTCTCTCTCTCTCTCTCTCTCTCTCTCTCTCTCTCCATGGATATTGACGCTCGTTAACTTGCGAGTAATTCCTTCTCATAGCAAGAAATGAGAAGAAGGTTATGAAAAGCTAATCACAACCCACATAACAGAAAACTGTCATAACAACATTAGTACCGGAAGACATTGCGAATAAAGTCTGACTGGATGGAATAAAGGAGGAGCGTACTATTTCTGCATGGACTTTAGACCGTAGACTCTGCGAAACGTGTTTATTATGGAAATGGGTGGGGACTGATCCTCTATACTCGCAACTCTAATTGAATGAAGTCTAATTGAATGGAGACTGTACATCAGTTGTACCAGTCCTGGAGAGTTTCCATATGATGGGACTGAAGCTTCATTATGTTAGTTATTATGGTCAAACATTTTACAAACTAGATTGTGCCAGTGGTCAACATGAGTGGTCCCAAACATAGTATTAGGTCAAGGTTACTTGCATCATTTGAGTCAAGCAGATGATTTTGTAACCGTTACATCGTGTTATATTTTAGGCACACATTGGTATCCATCACACACACACACACACACACACACACACACACACACACACAAACACACACACACACACACACACACACACACACACATCCAAGGAGTAAAGATGTGCATTTCGGATGTGAAATCATGGATGACATGTAACAAGTTGCAGATGAATGATGATAAAACGGAGGCCATTCTGATCACAACACAAAGAATTTCGCATTCACATCCTTCAGATCAAACAATAAATATCAGCAACACCAACATTAAATTCACACAGTCAGTACAAAACCTAGGTTTGCTTTAGACAGTATTCTCACATTGCACCATGTGCAAAGTTGCATATCATGAGCTGAGACGCATCAGCTCCATTTGAAAATATCTTTCCGTTGATGCCACTAAAACACTTGTGTGTTCATTAGTACTTTCAAAATCGGACTATTGTAACGCAATTCTGGTTCGTCTCAATATCTACTCCAGAAACTTCAAAAAGTTCAAAACACAGCTAATAGGATCAGCTTTAGAGTACCACGATCAGAGCACACCTTACCACTGCTCTGTACCCTACACTGGATATCCATTCCATCCAGAATCAAATACAAAAGTTTGTGTCTGTGCTACGTTTCACTGACGGACTCCAGTCCAACATACCTATCCGGCCTCACCCATTTTTATTCACCAGCAAGATACCTACGCTCCTCTTCTGACAATCGTATACTCATTGTTCCCACTATGAAAACGAAGTCATATGGACAACGTCCTTTTGTATATCAGGGCCCAACAATGTGGAATGAATTGCCCATTGAAATTAGACACAAAGCCACTGTGATAACTATCAAGAGTGCTCTTAAAACTTACCCTTTTCGACTGCAAGAACAAACTTATAGACCTAATAATGCTTCCTACCTTAAATATTTTCAGCATTTTTTATGTTTCCAGATTTCATGGGTTTTTTTTCTTTTTTTTCTGTAGTCATATCATTATAGATGTAAAGCGCTTAGAGCTTCCAGAGACTAGGCGCTATACAAATCCTCAGTTTTATTACGATATAGAATAGAACAATATAATTTATTAGATAAACAAAATAAAATCGCACAACTATCAGAACATAAATAACACCTAGCCCTATAATGTAACTAGCATTTCCTCTTACATGGATACGGAAATTCGCATCACGAAATCGAGTAAACTTTTTTGAATTTTAATTGCCCCGCGTATCTTCATAATCTGATTACTGGTTGAGAATCACTCTCCAGAATAAACACAGCTTATCGGATGGGGTCGACTTCTACAGGAACACTCTTGCTCCCCTTGGCCTACACATGCGTCGCAGCCCATAAGTGGCCTCTCTCGGTAGTCCAGCCTATATCTGGTCGTTCACTCCTACGTTCAAAAGTGAAAGCTATTTTACTGTCAAAACAGAATAAAATGCAGCCCACCTCTCTGTTCGGTTTTTCAAACACACTGTACCGAATATTTGTTCGACTCTCCGTTACTCATAAGTCAATAGCCAGTATTATAATGCACATCGCTTTAAGATAATAGTCTTTCATTCAATACGTTAGAACTGAATTTGTATACATATAATCGATATTTCATTGACAATTTACATAGTACAGAAAAAGTAATGTATTTATCCAACACTACTAGTGTACTTCTACTAATTGACCGAAAGCGATGTTTGCTCTCTTTTGATAAAAATTAAGCCCCTGCAGTATGAGTTATTACTCACCATCTTGAAATAAGTTTCGGACACATGCGAACAGACGGCTTATCCGTAATTACCATATAGACCATTGTCCTCTTCAAATGTTAATACTATCCAATTCATATGATGAAAGAATTCATATCTTAGCTCAACAAATAGATCAAACAAAGTTCACTCCCTAGTTTCGCTCCACATTATTGCTATGAATACTTCGGCAGGAAATATCATAGAAGCCTAATAACGATTAATTCTTTACATACATGATTCATTTGTTACTTAAGACAAATACATCAATTCAAACACTTATCTGAAGATTCATTTAAAACATATGTATTAAATTAAGACACGGCACCTTTTGCGGCGCGCACTTTCCACTTTAGCAAACCCGTACCATTCATGAAGTATGGATCTGTTGACCTCGATCAGTAACCAACAAAACCATTATTATTACAATACTATAGCAGACACGATTGATTATTGTTTATATATATATATATATATATATATATATATATATATATATATATATATATATATATATATATATATATATATATATATATATCTGTGTGTGTGTGTGTGTGTGTGTGTGTGTGTTGCTTTGTTTTAAAGGAAGGTACTCGACTTGTATTGTTTATAAATCAACTCTCAATGGTTCCTTAATTTAATCAGAGTTTTCTTTGAGTTTCCATTTTCCGAGCATCATCTTCAATGTTAATTATTGTATCTCCGTTAACTATATGATCCGGTTTACTAATTGTATTGCTACTACTTTGCACTTATCGACATTATTTAACTAGCTATATTAGGAGCACTGTTTACAATATAAAAATCCCCGACAATAATTCCGATTGTTGCACCTATGATGGTTGTCGTGGTCATAATTCTCACCAAACCACCCATATCAATCGTAATTACTGCGACACGCCTACCAATCACATATATAATCACAAACACTCGTTTAAATTTATTGATAAACGCGGGGGGTTTTCGGGGGGGGGGGGGGGTTGGGGTTGGTTTTTTTGGGGGGTTTTTTTTTGGGGGGGGGGAATCATTTGGCAGTTGTTGTTCCGGTTCCAATTAAATTGTCACGTCTACCATATCGAAAGTTAATCATTATTATAATGTTAATAATGTGATCCCTTAATATAATTGCTCGACAAGCCAACGTTTATCAGACGCAACGGGAAAATGCACTTCATACCAGTTGCCTTTGCTGTTGGGAAAAATGTCCTACAATCATAGAAACTATCTATTTTTGCTATATATCAAGGGGTTATTAAAATCTAAAAAGGCTAAGTGCACATTTAAGACGTTTTCTTTGGCAGATCGTGTAGAAGTGATACAGAAGTTTGATAATAAAGACATTTGTTGATTGCACAGTTATTTGGTGTTAACCAAAGAGCAATATCCAGAATTCAGAAACATAAACTGATTCTTGAAGAGTGGCAGAGTAACAGCAATCCTAAAAGATAAACGTCAAAGGGTAGGAAAAGCGGAAGATGTCGAGGAAGCCCTGTTGCGATTGTTCATCCAAGCGAGGAGTCGACAGGTCCATATCAGCTAACCACTGTTGGTAGAAAAAGCCGATGGACTAGCACAGGGCATAGGTATTGCGGATGTTAAGGTAACAAGTGGCTGGCCTGATAGATGGAAAGATTGCAATTCTATACAGTTCTAGAAGCAGCTTGGGGAGAAGCAAGACACTGATGACTTCGCTGTCGATAGATGCATAACTGACATTCTGCCGGACTTGATTGAAGATTATGAACCAGCAAACATTTTTAATGCTGATGAGACCGGCATTTATTGGAGAGCTATCCCAGAGGAAACACTTTCAAGTTGCAAAAGATCGGGTGACTGCTGCTTGCGACTAATATGGATGGGAGCAAAGAATTAGAGCCAAGCCACTACTGATCGCAAAAGTAAACATCCGAGTTGTTTTAAGAATGTTAAGACATTACCAGTGCCACACGAAGCAAACAAAAATGCATGGATGACAAGGGATATATTGCAAGATAGGCTTAAGAAAATCGATAAACAGATGCAAAGCAGAAAACGCAAGATTCTCATGTTGTGCGACAATTGTGCTGTTCACAATGGGAATATTCGCTTGACAAATGTCCTACTATTGCTTCTACCATCTAACCCTGCATCATTGGTTCAAGCGGTGGATCAAGACAGCATTGCTAACTTCAAGAAGGAATAGTGTTGCGTAAAGTTTACTCTATGCCTTGCATATACAGAGACAGGTGTGGAATCGAATTACAGGAGCTACTATCGCAAGTTTTGTCGAAAACATCGAGTCCACTGAAGACGTTGCCGTTGCTTCCATTTCCTTACGTGAGCTGTTGAACAACTCAATGATATGTTTTTGGACAAATCCAACTTGAGCATTGACGTGATAATTGTCGCCCTTGATATCTCATGCACGTTTGCCTTCATTTTTCAAGAAAGCCTCAGATGGATGGAGAATCCTAGGCATGTATTGTACTTCTATTTTGTTTGTTGATCAGTGATCCTAGCCTAGCCTAACCGGGTACGAACAATACTGAAAATCTCTTTTTGCTTCGTCTACCACCAGCGGCGCCAAAGTCAAATGCCGGATTTGATGTATCTGTGACATTTTGTAAATATACAATAATAGTTTTGTCTAAAACGTTTTAAAGTTGAGAGGCTTAATAATAGTTTTGCCAAAGTGATATTGGAATTGTTTCTGTTGAGGGTAGCATAAACAGCTTTGGTTGTCGAGTCACTAATCGTCGTAGTCTATCTCGAATCGATTAAGCCACTTGCAAATCAAAACTTATTTATTATATCCTCATCAACATATTTGACAATATCAACGACTCGAACTGCACTGCCTGTTTTGCAATTGTTCCAGCTGGAGATGACAAGACTGTGAGCACTTTTTGTGCCTTTGAAGACAATCCATGATTAACATCACCAAGGCCAATTCCGTAATATGTCATGTAAACGTGCTTCTTCGCATTAATAGCGCACACCGGTATTACACGCCCACGTAGACTGTCAGTCTATCAAATATCCGGTCGACCTCTAATGTATAGTTTTATTACCAGTGTTTCCCCGCAAAGATCTACAATGTGCCAGTCGTCATCCGTAAGGTAGAACAAATATGCGTCAACCGATTAGTATGGTATGAGATACACAGGAAATGTGAGAGTAAATAATATTAAATCACCAGGCTCCATAGTTGGTGTAAATCCAAACATTATATATCCCTGAAAATATATGCCACTCATTTCAGATCTACTTTCATAACTGCCACTGCTGCCATCACAAGTTAAAATGATTTGAATCGTTAAAGTAATCATGACTGTATCGGACGCGATATAATATCCCATTCGAAAAAGTAGTTTGTCGTCTGGAATGTCGTCAGGCCATACTAAACCTGATCTTACTAACACCCATTTGATGCCAAACGCGTATGGTACAGATTTTATAAAAATGACAGAATCTGGTGTGGGTTTATTGCACACACAAAAAACGTGTAGTATTTGACGAACATCAATGTCATGTTTCTTACTCGATCGTTTCCATGTCGTACGATTGAAGTTCAATAACATTCCATGTGCCACCAATGTCTGATGAAAACAAAAGTAAGTTATTTGAATTAAGACAACCAAACGGTTGTGATCTGATCTCAGGGAAACTGTCATTAACTCGCAATGCCACTAATGCAATTTCGTGTGTGCGTGATTCCCTAGCAGTAATGGTGCCGAAAAATTCACTTTATGGTTTTCTTGGTTGTGATCACAGCGGTAAGTGTTGTATTTATAAACAAATTTCATGTAAAATTTGCAGTTATACAAAATTCATCATCGATATTGTAATATACACCATCGATGTTTGTCACGTTGTAAGGATTAACCAGATTTCAAAATATATATGTTACACCTGAAGGCAATAATTTCACGCAGTCAATATGTATGAAGGTCGATTCGGCGAACAAAGCTGTCAAACCAATTCAGTGACATGGCCATAAAATTTGTGACTCGCCGCATTTTGGGCAAGCAAGTTACATAATAATCGCGATCACAGGTAAGTGATGTAATTCTATTTTCAGATCAAAGGAACATCGTAAATTCACCCTTGACAGTATATTGGGAGAGGGCAATGAATCCACTCGGAAATGAGCAAGACGTAGCCACCATTAGAATCGCAGGTTTAAATCTATTATTTTGAGAACTAAACGTCAGTACTGGACCAGCTTGCGTGAATTAAGGGAAGATGCGCTATTCCGACATCATTCGAAATTGGCGGGAAACTCGTATATTATGGGAATTACAAGGAGCATCAGTACAGAAAGATTTTAGGGACCAGATGGAATTACCCCAATGTAGTTGTTCCAAGTCTCTGAGAGACAAAAGAAAAAGGAAGAACGGAGGCAGAAGTTAGATGGATTGGAGGGAGTTAGATTACCAGTCCATAAAGATTATACAGATGAATAGGAAATGAAACAGGCCGTCACTTAGTCGAGTGAAAGACGAGTGATAGTGTTTTAATTTGAATTTTATTGCAGATATGACTGTTATTGAATTATATTAAATTGTTGTTATTTGAACTTGACATTTTGTGTATTTTATTAATTTAGCTGTCAGGCTGACTTGGGGCTCGGAGCTTTGCATCTCTCTATTACTACTTCAATTGCTGACAAAAACTAGCCAGGGTGGGTCTTCTGTAATAATTTAAATAATATTGGTAGCACCCAACCCCATCCTAAATCAAGGGACACCTCTACAATGTTTATAATGAGTTCATACATCAACTTGCAAAATGTGTTTCAGTCAATAATGTTGACGGTGAGCAATCGCTGACAAATCGATGTGGCCTGAATAATAATTTATGGGAAGTTATTGCCCGCTCAAATTGATCCTAATAGCGTTTCGAATCGATCAGCAAGGTTGTTAGGGTTACACAGTCCACCAAGACCTTTTCTTTCCTTTGGTTGCATTTCCACAACCCAGGCAAATTCTTCAAGTTTAGTGTCGGATTCATACAATAGTTCAGATTATTTTTTCATAGTCTCGGCCAATTTTATGAATTTATGTGCTTGTTTCATTTTACTATCAGTCCGCTATGGACGTCATGTGCATTTTAAAACGTTTTTTTTCTCTTACTATTTGTTGTGTATTTGTGCCCTTATATGTATAGGTACATACTCGGGTGGAGATGTATGTTGTCGTTATTGTTCTTCACATTCACGTTGTTTGGGGGCCCCGAGTGGCCGAGTGGTCTAAAGCGCTTTCTGTTACGGATCACTGCCATCTCACCTCTGTCTGCGTCGGTTCGAGTCTAAGATTCGGCTAATGTAGTTATGTGAGAAAGCTTGCCAGCAGCTTGTCGTGGGTCGGTGGTTCTTTACAGGGGTTTTCCTGGGTTCATTCTCCGTCAATAATACTGGCCGCCATGTATAGCCTATCGTATGCTGAAAATGGCGTTACACCCTACAACAACCACGTTGTTGTTTCATCATACGCACGTTATTTTGGATTATATATAATCGTGCCACTTCTCTCTTGATAATTCCCTTTCTTGACTGGCTGGTGAAGGAGATTGTTTTGTCGCGTATATAGTTGATATACAAAACATTTCATCGCTTCATTGGCTTGGGAAACTTCTCCAGCTTGAGACATATCAAATATTTAATGATTAAAAGTCAAATATCGTACTAGATGCTTATTTAAACCCAGTAAGATCTGTTCAAAAATGCATGTAATATTTGGGACCGTTTTGATAAATCTGTATGATGCATTCAAACTACATGGCCATTTAATCTATTATATAACATGAGACCAATAATAAAATAATGCCACGATTAGATATCCCAATATCGTATTTTGACAAAAATATGCGCATTTATTTGTGCTTTTTGTCATTGTATCTCGTGGTAATTCTTTAATATAAAAAAATATGTTCTGCCACAGTTGGTATTAAATAAAAAAAAAGTCGCTACAGAAGATATATACAGTGTGCACTGGTGATAAATTATCCCATTTCTGTAACATTACATACTATTTGTCTATAAAGTCACAAGCAATAAAATATACATGTTTAAACTCGTTACCATGCAGATCATTATCATAATTTTTTTAAAAAAACGTGTTTACCATAACAATGATTATAGCGGTCTTGTTGATTACTGATCTAGGTAAACGGACTCATTTCCCATAACTGTGACCTCTGTTATGGTCACAGATTGGTCACTTTCACTAATTACAGCAATTCGTTGGTTGTCCATGGACATATGGGTGGGGTGGTTGTTGCTTTTTTCTTTCTTTCCTTTTTCTAAATTTTTTAAACCAATATATGAGTAAACCTCATCGAGACTAATAGCTTCGCTATTAATAAACTACTCATGCTAAAGAGTTAAGATCGTTAGGGTTATTTCCCCTCCAGTCTAAACTGGCACAGTCTAAACAGTTACGTGATGTAATCCAAGGCCGAAATTGCGTCGTTTTAATTTCGAGTAAACATGTACTTCATTTTGACCTTATGATTGAATAAACAGGCACAAATTAAATTTTCATTTAAGGTGTTCGTGATTCAAAACACGCATGCAAAATACAAGAGTTTGTTTATTAGTTCTGCTGTGCAAAGACCTATTATTGAATACATAAAACACGGCGGATAGTATATAGCAACTTTACTAATAATAATACCTTGGTAATCTCTCTCTCTCTCTCTCTCTCTCTCTCTCTCTCTCTCTCTCTCTCTCTCTCTCTCTCTCTCTCTCTCTCTCTCGTGATAATAATAAATTCCGAAATTGCGTGCAAGGGATAAACATACGCAGTATTTATTTTGAGCTTATGCCATAAACAAAGAAACAAACAACCAAAAAAGAAAAGCAGTTCGATGCACGTATTTTTCGTGATCCTAAACACGTTGGCATGTATGTATATATGTGTATGTAGTTTTATCTGTTTTAGAACAAATTAAACTTATGACGTCCATCATAGAGTATAGAATATCTTGCAAATGCGTGTGGTACATACATACATACATACATACATACATACATACATACATACATACATACATACATACATACATACATACATACATACATACATACATACATACATACATACAAATAATCACAAAATCTAATAAATCTGTAAACGTAGACGTAAATACAAATAGCACATACTCTATGTATATTACAACATTACTGGGCCGTTTTTTTTTTCGACTTTAACTTTCTTTATACTTTGACACTTGGCTGATATCATCGTCGCTCATTTTAGTCGTCAACGTCATCAACATCATCATATTATGCACGAATAGTCGTCCTTGATGATAATCCTTTTAAGCCTCTTTAGTCAACAACAAGAACGACTCAAATAAGTGTTATGATAATTGTTTTAGTCCCTTCACAACAGAACTGGTGATTTAAGACAATATTCAACAAATATAATAAATTATAAACATTTCTATGGGATAAAATGAAATCAGTGTATGCATATCCCTGTTTTGGATCAATACTTTTCCTGGACATCATCTATTTCTTGAAATAAATAAATACAATTGCTAAAAGAAGAGTATGCCGTTACACCATCAAAGTTGAAACTGGTAGATGGACGAGACCATAAAAATCAATTCATCATAGTCTTTGATCTATTTGTAAACTTTCTTGAAGATTTCATTTTTACTTGAATGCCAATTGGATCAAGATCAAAGAACAAATATATAGAGAAATATTACAGAACATGTATGAAACTTATGAATACCAAGAATACCAGGATTTCGAATAATGTGGGCACTTACAAGGCAATAAATTTAAGAAAAAGATTTGTCGATATGCATTTCTTTAGATAATAGCCAAGTATACTAAGTTTCACGACGACCCATACAACTATGGAACACTACAGCTAGTTACAAGTCAAAAAGGGCTATAACTCTAACAAAAAACATAGGAGTACAGTGAATTATCGCTATGCCCATCATCAGAATTATGGCCATAACATGCATCAATTGTCACTGCATAAGACAACCATGGGACCAGCTACTTTCTTAAAATCGTGTCACACACTTCATTTTGTGCGAGACAAGATGACGAAAACTCTCCAAACTATTACGAATGAAAAGTTGTTGGTCGTTATGCGCATTTTCAGATGATGATTATAATAATTTTTCATGGCACAATGCGAACCATTGAAAAATAATATTGGTTGCATTCACAACATTATGAATGGAACATCACTCGGCCATTTCTGTTAGGTCGTAAAATAACGGAAAACCCCGAAGATAACAACAATTTTGATAAAAGCTGCTGAGCAAATAAGTTTGCCGACATGCGCGTCTACGGTTCAAATAATTTTAGTTTCATGAAAATCCATTAAAGAACTGCGGGATAAGTTGCAGAGGCGTACCGAGGGGGGGGGGGCAGGGGGTACATATGTCCCCGGGCGCCAAGTTACAGGGGCACCAAAATGAGGCTTACAACGTTACATTATAATAAGTAAACAAGGGTAATAAATCGGTCACAAGATCGCTGAGACGCCAATTTTATAGTTCGTCCCCGGGCGCAAAATATTATCGCTACGCCTCTGATTAGTTGCGTTTACAAGATTCTTTGACGGACAGAAAGACGGTTGGACACGAATGTTCTTATATATTATACCCAGCTTCAACTGTGATGTGCTGTGCAGTGCAGTGCAGTGCAGTGCAGTACAATACAGTATAGTACTGTGCTGTTCTGTGCTGTGATGTGATGTGATGTACTGTCTTAGACACATGAAACACATGGCCGCAGTAATATTTCCAAGACAGTGGATTATAGCTTATACATGAGTTTATAGCTGGGGAGTAGCAAACGTGACACCGTCAAAGAAATCAATGGCTACTTACTTTAAGCCAGCATCAACATGTGGTTCAGAGCGCAGTGTGGGAAGCTGCTAACATGAATGGAGCCGATTTCAGAGCCAATTTTGTTTGCGCGCGTACAAAACTACCTTCAATGTATGATTCACCTTACGACGTGGTCTAACCGATATTCATTACGAGATCAACATGGTGCTTCCTCTCAGCAGCATCTTCGGTGTGTGAAGAGATATCCACAACATCCTCAGAGGTGTGAAGCACACGCTGGTGCTGGAAGGAGACTTACCCATTCAGTACATGCATAAGACACCAGCAAACAATATTCACTTCAACATGACATGACTGTCGCTGTAGGATCCCAAAATAACACTCTCCACTACCCAATGCTCGAATTGGAAACGACTTATGCCCGATTCACCAAAGTACAGTACTTCGAGCAACGCCATATATATATATATATATATATATATATATACCGGGATCGATCGGTATTGGAAGAGGACTGCAGTTGCCAGGAACCAAGAGGGGAAAGGGACTCTCCAGCAAAAGAATGAAGAAAAGAAATAGGTCTTAAGCAACTTTTATCTCGAACACCTTTTATAATCTTTGTCTTTTTAAAGAGTCTTTCCAAAGATCAGTTTCCAAAACTGATCAGACCCAAGAAGAGCTGTGTTGTGAATCTGCAAACTTATTAATATGCACAGGGCACAAGCTGCGATGATATTGTCAACAACACTCATTCCCACGATGTCGAGTATTTCGATTCGCTTGGTTTACCTCCTCCAGATGAGGTAGAACGCTATCTTTGCAAAGCACACAAATGGGCGGTCTAGAGTTCCTTACCACTTTAAGATGTCGATTGATAGCACCTGTGGATGGTACTGTGATGATTACAAACAGGGCAGATGTCGAGGAGAATCTCCCCTCGATACACTTTTAGATCTGAAACAATACACAGTATAATGTATATAGTACCATGGATTCGTGGTGTCTCAAGTGAAAAGCCAAGACAGAGAGTATAGACCCAATGAAGGTAGTTCCAAAAGTCAGCGTCTCATGATAAATTTCAGATGTACTGTATGTGGCTCAAAAACTCACATTTCATCAAGCGCATAGGAACATTAAAATGTAGAGGAATCTGTATAAAACATGTATCATCGCAGATGATGTGAGCTCAATTCTAGCTGTGAGTTCCTTCGCGTGGTAAGAAATATGTGCGTCGAAGATTGAAAATTATGCTGACATCGAGAATTTCTCGTAGGAGCCATGGATGTTCACACCTTCATTGGAAAACTTCCAAGACCAAAACGTAACTGGACATCGCCACGACATACGTAAACCACGCCATGGATCTCTTTAGACCAGCAACTCAACTTAAAATACCTCAAGCCTAAACAATTCAGAGAACGTGTAGATTGAGTCGTCGTCTGAGGCATCATTGGCGATAAACATAAGTTGGGCATAGGCGTGAATACTCACAGCATCGCACCAAATAATCTCGCAAAAGGGCGTCATTAACCAGCATGCTAGCGCTTGACATGACGCAGAGTTATCGCTGTAGATATGGGTGAGATATGATCAGCAGATATTGTTGATGTGAGAAATTATAGCACATACAACAACCGGTTCCATTATCTCACGACGGTCATCAATATCTTCAGTAAATATGCTTGGTTCATTCCTCCTAAAAACAAAAACAAGAAATTCTATTATAGAATCACTAGATAAAATCACAGGCACAACAAAACCCACATGAACTCTAGGCAGACCATGAAAGCGAAGTCTATAACAAAACCGTCTCAGACTGGCTTAAAAAATAATTCACTCTGTACAGCGAGAGATTTAACAGAACTCTCAAAAGTCATATGTGGAAACGATTCGCCAGAGATTATACAAACCAACACTTAGATTTTCTTTCCTCTTCTCTAACTAGGATACACCTGAGAAATCATTTTATCAAACTCCTGCATCAAACTCTTCCCAGAGACGGCCTTACATTACGTAGCATGCTCGTCGTCCATCTTCTCAAAGATAGGCTTAAACACAAAACTCAAATTTGATGAATTTTGTACGATCCACCAACTGCATTCGAGTTACCTGATTCAACTAATAAAGAAACTCATTTTGTTGGACCTCCGACAAATGAAAACGCTTCAGACTTTTTTCCGATGTAATATTACTGTTTGTAGCGTTCTACTAGGCGCTTATAAATATGACTACGCCCTACGCACTCCTCGATCTCCTCCTCCACTTCTTCACTCCTCGCAATAAATCATCTCGTGGGTGAAATCTCCATTATTGTCACCCACTCGGTGAATCTTTTCCGTTGTAAAAAAAATGGTTATGCTCAAATGAGTTAATTAACAAAGGAAAGTAAGAGTTTGAAAGTAACAGATTTCTTAGGAAATGTTAGCTGTTTACTGTTTGTTCTGCAGTGTTTTGTATACATTAACGTAATTCTTTCTTAATTCAAAATAACAATGCATATACTAAACATGAGATTAAAAGCAAACAAACATAGAACCTTGTTCGATTCTGGGTAATAAGTATGATAGATCGACACATTTAGTGACCAATACTTGTACAGTGAAGGAGATATTTCTTTGCTGATGTTTATCACTGCAATCCGAATAAAATCAGATCTACACTGTTATACGTGAAGATCTATCAACAACCGCTAAGGGGTCATGTTCTTGAAACCTATGCTTTTGCCATAGTCGCTAATTTTAGCAGCTAATCCGATGAAGTCTTTTAGCTTCGCGTTTGGATACTTATCAGTGTGGATGAATGTGTGCCGAAAACAGCAGAGTTTATCCAGTTTAGGGGGGGAAAAAGTTTGGATAAAGGGACATCACCGCTGGACCAAAACCGGAAACATCAGGAGAGAAACAACTTAAAAGAACTCAGGACAAAGGAAAATGATCGCTGGTCCGAGGGAACAACCATATGCTGGGACACCATGAGAACAAGATGGCAGCCTGACATTTTGCATACCGTTTAAAATTAAGAAGCTATTTTTACCAAACAGTGACTATACTTGCTTATGTCGCATATACATCTTAGTATTCACACTTTTTCGGGACTTAATACATGTACACTTTGTACTAGAAATATTGCAAAGTTAATTGTGCCATTGATTTGATTCAATTGCATAGGTGGCTCACACATTATTAGTGTTTTCCTGTCCATTAGTAATAACTGGACCAGATTTGAACTAAATACGGAATCACGATGTTGCAGGCTGTACGACATCCTTGGACGTAATGATACCTCTCTTTTATTGACACAACTCAGATAGCTCCAAAATTGCGGAGATATGAAACTAATATCCAATACCTCCACTTGTGCCATTGCACACCATTAACACACATAACTGGCTGTTGGGGTTGAGTGTGTGTTGGATCTATTCCCACTCACCCAGGGTCCTCCATTCAGGTCGAACGGTCTGATTCAGTCTCAGATGTTTGAAAGCTGCATTTTCATTGGCTAATTCATAGGTCAACAGAGCATGACCATTACGCGGTCGTCGTCAGATCTTCATGTAGGACAGCGGAGATCCAATTTAACCAGATTGGTTATCATTATTATTAGCTGTCTCATTCACGGACCAGCCAATAGGTATAACGGTACCAGTTGTACAACCCCAGGTAGGCGGAGCTTAAACTGTATTCATAAATAAACAACAACACTAGCTGTGATTGGTGCATTATGTAAGAATCGTACTTTCTGTTAGGCTTAAAAAAAGTTAAGGCTCTTGTCAACATTTTAATTCATATCTGAATCATATTTTGTATTTTTATGATTTTTTTTTAAATCTGCGACACATGAAACTTGGTCTGTTGTGACTTTATAACTCGTATCCTTGTCTAGTTCCAGCAGAGTTATCTCTCTTAAATGCAGTGGAGTACCATGTTTTGTCCTTGTCAAATTGACAGTCTAAGATTGTTATTTGTGACAGTGTGTGACATGCGTGCTAAAGTAGGATAGAAAGTATATTTATTTCACAAAACATTAGCATTGAGGTATATGGAAAACAATTGGTACCGTGATACCTTTGATTGTTTACACACCACATCATAATTATTATGATCCAAACTGTAGTCGTGGATACATCCCTTACCTAAAAATCGACTTGTCCAGTAATAGGAAATAATACAGGGTCGTCTTTAATCCTGAAAAATTCCGTTTGGACTTAAACGCATAGACGTAACGATGGTAGGGTCCCAACTGGGCATAATCAGGTTTGAAAATTTATGAATCAATAAATAAACTAAGTTATGTGCTTCTTTTATCTCATTTTTGCTTTTCGTGTTTTAAATCAGTACCGGGTGGTATAAACAAACTGAGAGGTATATTGAGCATAGACGCCATATAAATAAACTATTGAATAATTTCCTTTTTGTGGTGCCTTGTAGTGAAAAGCACACAAAGGCGCCAGAAAGTGTTTTGGCGCCCCAGATAACTCTGGCGCCAGGGGCAAATGACCCTTTTCTCTTAGTACGCTACTGTTTGTAGTCCGATAAATCGGCCGCCAAACGTGTGACGGTATTGATAGATTTATGCTATGTTTAGCTGAGTTCGGAATTTGCACAAAGTCTAAACATAGTAGTACAGCTATCACAGTTTCTATATTTAGACGATTGCGAAAAGAATAGCAACACACCTAAGCGGGTTTCCCAAGGCCTGTTGATTTGCAACGGTTTTAACATAAACAATGCGCACTTGTGTATTAAAGATATAGATTTGACCAATTTTCGTGGCAAGCATTCTTTACTCCTCTCCACCCCCACCCCCCCCCCCAAAAAAGATTATGATTCGAAGCAAAAAGTAAAAATATAACGTTTGAGCAATTTTTCAAACTGGAACATGTAAAATACACAAAAAAAAACCTATGTAGCTAGACAAACCTGCTCTCATTTGGGAATATATATAATATATAATGTTCATATGTTCATAGCGGTTGGCTTGATTAGTGTAACTTCGTACTTTCACTTACCCTCACGTTTGATGCTAAATTGATGTTGCCAGGAGTTCCCTAGCGTTGTCAACTTGTTATATGTTTCAAACCAAGAGGGAGTTTCTTTAGTAACAGTACACATATCGGAGTGGACGAGTTTGTGTTTTAAGGCAACATGTATCACATATTTCGGCATTTTCTATAAGCTCTGAAAACTTTCTTAAATTTAGGAGTTACGTCTTTGAGCACATTTATACACGAGTTCCGCCTTTTTATTTTTCATTCCCCCCCCCCCGAAAAAAAAGTAAAACTAGACATTGCAAAAATTGCATTCAGATAACACCGTTTTTACTGACACGCAGGCTACAGTGCTTGATGAAAGAAAACAATAGTTATCATGTGATTGTTTCTATCAACATCTTCCATGAAGTTTCAAAAATGCCAAAAAATTGCGAGTCATAAGGACCCCACCCCCAAACGACAGCCATGTTCGAAATTAAAAATAGATAAATGAATTAAGTTTTGTGCGTATTTCACATACCTGCTCGACTTTGTTTAAAATTGGTAGGGGATACAAAACACACAGGAAAATAAGCAATACTTTGCACAACTAGAAGGATTTGTTTATTTGTTTGATTTTTAACGGCGCACCAGCACACTTAGGCTATTTAGCGCCATACAATAGGCTGTACTTGTACATGTTTAAAATACTAAATGTTTTATATCGAACAGCGACATAGAAAACCAAATAGTTCAAAGTAAAATAGTAAGATGTTGGTAGCAGTAAGATATGAAGCTTTCCAATCAACGGGAGATGTAAATGGTGTATGTTCGTGAAAAGATGTCGAAAATAAACTAGAAGGAAGACTTAGCAATGATGGATTACTTGAAATAGGAGAATTCTTCAAACTTCCCTGCCTGAAATTAGACTGACCCACACACAAAAAAGCATGCTTGTATAGGCCTTGTGCAACGTGATACGCAATACATTATACACATGTTGTCAGCTTGTGCCTACATACCTCCATTTAAGGAAATGTTTTGAATTCACGTGACTACCGACTGTCTTCTCGAAGTTTACAAGTAGGTTGGTTTTTGTTCTAATTTGCGAAATTTAAGACTTTTCAACAGTTGATATTTTATGCACAGGGACTCGTATCGTTGCTTACAATCGATCGGTCATAATAACTAGTTATACATGTATGACCGGTCGATTGTAAGCAACGATACGAGCCCCTGTGATTTTATTTTGATCCTTTTCTTCAAGTTATGTTAAAGTCACTGCATATTTTGTCTCCTTGGAGCACAAGGGCTCGTTACAAAGCAAATTAGGTGTATCCGTCCATGAATCAGCGTCTAACCCTGTATCAATATAACGAGCCCATGTGATTGGAGTCACGCTTATGCACGGTACATATTGTGTATAAACTGGGACTACGTAATTGTTCTCTCTGAGAAACACCGAAATACACTGAAAAACCGAAATACACCTGTATTTACATGTTCTCTCTGTATATATCGATTTGTTTTTGAATAATAATATAAAGCAAAATAAAATTTGCAGTTTTCTATTTATGGCACAATTCATGTAATGATGTCACTCGGTCGTACTTGATTCGACAGACAAAACTTCCGTTAAGCATCAGACGCGCAGACGATAAAGGTGTTATGGACACCCTGGTCGCAGTCGGGTTAGAAATTATAAATCAGTGAATCAATTTGCAATTTTCAATCAATTCAATTTGATCCCGTAGTTTCCATCCAATCAGCGTGGTCGCAGTTGATAGGAGACTGTGAGTGCTGCTCGAAAATTGCCCGTGCAGATAAAGTCAATTATTTCTTTCCACCATTTTCGGTCCCGCGTGGCATTTTCTCTGGCATGTGCCGAGGTGATGCCATAATTCGCCAGGTCATTTTCCACTTGTTGGATCCAGGTTTTCTTAGGTGCATTTCTTGAGACCTTCCAGGTTTCCGGTCTGGTGCTCCACAGGGCTCGATACAGTAGACGCCTCTCTTCCATTCGGCAGACATGGCCAAACAAGCTAAGTCTAGCTTGTCTAATCAGTGATTCCACCGTTGGTTGGTGAGAGCATCGGGCCCGGATTTCCACTTTTGGGATTCTGTCCAGAAGGTTTATTCCCAGTATTCGTCTGAGGCAGCGCATTTGAAATACCTCCAGCTTCTTGAGGTCCGCGTCTAGGAGGACCCACGTCTCTGCTCCATATAGGAGTATTGGGAGGATGAGAGTGTGGTAAGACGCACTTTGGTCACCACCGATAGGGCGTTTTTTCTCCATAAGCACCAAGCTAGTGACCCGAACGCAGACGTTGCCAGTCCCAGGCGATGCGAGGTGTCGGTGGAGGCCGCTATTGATCTGTTTCGGATTATGGAACCCAGGTATTTGAATTCCTCCACTTGCTGAAGATAGACTCCGTTAAGGCAGACAGTCACTGGGGTGTTGTCTGATGTCATGACAACTGCTTTGGCGGTGTTGATCTTTAACCCAAATCTGGCGGCTTCATCGGCGATTTCTTGCAAAATTTCTGTTGCTTCGGCTTCGTCCTCAGTGAGAAATGCACTATCATCCGCGAACATTAGATCTGTGACATGTTCATCGAACCATGCCCCAAAAGTGATCCCTCTACGTCCCAGGAATACCTTGCGCATGACACAATCGACCACGATGTTAAAGAGGCTAGGTGAGAGTACGCATCCCTGGCGGATGCCTGTTTTCACCGAGAAATCCTTCGTGTTTGCCCCTTGGAACGATCAACCTGTCCAATCAAGTATGACCAATCAACGCCTGCTATGACTTGGAAAAGTTTTTTTTTATATTTTTTTTTGCTTTGTTATTATTCAAACAAAAACAAATAATTTGTGTGTGTGTGTAAGAGAGAGAGAGAGAGAGAGAGAGAGAGAGAGAATGTATATACATGTGTATTAACTTTTCTTCAGTGTTTTCGGTGTTTCTAATAACCGTCTCTCTCTCTCTCTCTCTCTCTCTCTCTCTCTCTCTCTCTCTCTTGGATCACTGTATGAGTAGATAGTACCTAATGAGCTATTTGGACAATACCATAAAATTTAAATTTAGGTGTAATGTGCTTTGTCGATCAATGTATTAATAAATATACATTAGAACTAAAATTCATTACTGTTTTACTGTGACTTCAACATGAGGGATATCATTTTCAGGAGTTTCAATGACTGTCTTCTTTGTATCCAATTCCAGCATCACTACTGCTTGAGTGCTTGGACCCAATATTGCCTTCACTGACTGATGTTATTAATAAATAATATATTTCTCTCATCTGGGGAAGTCCCATCATTTTTTAAAACTGATCAAAAAGCCTGTGCTGAAACAAACACTTGACCATAACGATTGAAAGAACTACTGCCCAGTTTCTAATCTCCCGTTCAAAAACAAAATCTTAGAAAAAGTTGTTCTGACTCAACTTGTATCTCATTTTAGTTCAAACAGTCTTTTCAGCAATGTACAGTTTGCATATTGCTCTTGCCACAGTACTGAAACTACTCTTCTGAAAATATTTCATGACATTCTCTCTGCTTTGGATAGTGGAAAGATTACAGTTCTCACCCTCATTTGTTTGCAGCATTTGACACAATAGATCATGACATATTACTTCACCGTCTCCAGCATGTATTTGGGATTCACAAGACAGCCTTACAGCACAGGGGCTCGTATCGTTGCCTACAATCGACCGGTCCTACATATACTATCTAATAACTACAAGGGAGGACACTTCTCTCCTTTCTCGCACGAGCCATTTAAGAATAAACGCTGTTATTTCAAGCCACATTTCGCCTAGAGTAATAAAATGGGTACCGATATTTAGCTCAGACATTTGACTATGTATCCCTGTCAGCAGTTTGACTAAATATCATACCTTTAAGGAATGCCAAATCATTTTCCCACGGTACCGCTCGACACGTACCTGATCGCGCCCGCTTAATATTCAAGAACAACGCGCTGAATGGAATACTGCACTCTCATTGGCCAACCGAAAATTACGTACGTGTCTATTTATAAGTTAGTCCGGGGAAACTTAAATTGCTCGATTGTCCAAAAGAAGCAGACGAAATAAGAATAAAATATGACGGAATCACACATTGTTTCATGGTAAGAATTATCAAAATGTGAAGACCATCTTTTGTTTTAAATTTATTAAACAATAAAGATCACAACTGTTTGCAAATCTATATACTCCTTAAAATGGTATATGATTATATGATTGTTGTCATTAATATATGTCAATAATAGAAAATGTAAATAAAAGAGATCCTCTCCATTTCTGAAAAATCTCTGCAGCTTGCATAAAGCACCATTTCAGATTTAAGATTTAAAGCATGCATTGTTACATGTATCATTGTAATATGAAAATTCATCTCAAGAATACCCTTCCTTTCCTCTTATATTTTCAATTTAGTCATAATCATTTCTAATATAAATTATGTGAATCTTTTCAGCATTTGTTTGCAGAATGCAACAAAAATATCCATAAATGCTGAAACACATACTGCAGTGTGGGATTTCAGTATAGTATTAATTAACTATATTTACAACATGCATTTTACAGATTTCTAAGGTTGTAATTATTTGGTACCAAATGAAGGGTGGTTAATCTGTTTGAGAAATTTTACATTTCCTATAGGTATTCCACCTAGACTGGGGCAGTGTTAGAAGTGCTATCCAACTAACTGCATTTTTAAACTTTAAGATTTTAAGCATAATATCTTTATAAATTATTCCCTTAGTACATTAGATTACCAAAGTTTAATTGTCATTGAGTCATTACATCAGGGTCTTGGGTGCATGATCACATCTCAATCTCTATTTTGAAGAGAATATTTCATTATAGTATTTTTTTTAAAAAAGATTACACAGGGGGGAGAGATACTGTCACAGCCTCACAGCCTATGTACCATTCTATCAATCCATAATTCTATTAATAAATGTACAGAATCTCCTTTAACACTGCTGAATATAATGACATGACATTATGGAATATGATTGATGTTCATCAGAAATGTTTATACAAGTTTTAGAATTTTATATTATCTCTTATGTGGAGAAAAGTGGATAAGACACTGTTTTTCAGAATCTTCAGATTTGTTTGTATCATAATTGAGAGCAATGATATTACCTTTATAATGGAATTTAGGATAAATGTATAAACAAATAATACACAAATTTTTCATGTTGCAAGTTTTAACTAACTCCATATTATAATATACTGAATGCATGTAGGTCATAAATATAACACTGATCCAAACACTGTAGACACATATTTCCACAGCATGAAGTTACTCCCATTGACATAGCTGGGAAGCACAGGGATTTGCAATTATGAGAAAAAATGAAAATTCTAGTGCACTTATTGGTAGTACTTGAACTAATAAATAATGACATTGCCGATATTATTACTTTATGATGTCACCCGAAAATCTACAGTCTGGACATATCCATTTCTCCTCCTGAAGTTCATGTTCATCTCCGAGCAAACCAATGCACTCATAATGATGCCATGTATCACACATGTCACAACAAACACTATCAACTACACAGTCCTCCTGACATCTTCCACATGGCCACTTAGTTGTCTTTGATCGTTTCCCTTTTCCCTTTCCTGTCTTTTTCTTTACTGCTTTTCTTTTTACTAATTTATTCAGGCTTCTTTGCTTTTCGGAGGTGGAAGAATAATCTGTCTTTCCTCAACTGACTTTGCTTAGAACTAGAGCTTACTTTTGCTTCGGAAGAAGATTTTGCTTTACTGTCTCTTGTCATCTGAATTTACTTCCTGTGTGAATTTACTTCCTGTCTTTCCTAGCCTTAACTTTTAGCTTGAATTCTCGTCTAAACTGTGCAGATGACATTAACAAATACTTACTCACTACCTCCTCTTTTAACTTCTGAACATGTAGAGAGAAATATTCATCATCTTCAGTGTTAAAGATCTGTGACCACTGTTGGTTCAGTGTCTCATTTAGCAGACCCTTGATGTTACAAAGTCATAAAAGCTTTTGCCATATAAATTTACATTTTCCACAGTTTTAAGTTTTCTGATGACCTTGTCTAACTCTTGGAAGAAATGAAAGGCTTTATCACTTACACAGCACAGACCATTCCTTACATTTTGCTTTCTCTGTATCTCAGTCATGGAAACCTTATCTTCTGATGTTTCCATTAGGTCACTTTCATATTGGATGAGTGTATCTAACATTATTGCTTGGTAATACAGTTTGTTCACATAATCCCTGGAATTATTGCTGTACAAGATTTTTCTTACAGCACTTCTTTTTCTGTGTCTAAGTGTTGCAACACACCAACCGGCTATATATCTCAATTTTGCTCTTCCACTGCTTGTATCTTCAAAGACGGTTCTATTGTGTTTGCTTTTAATGGGTCAGAGATATCAGCCACAAGTTTTGCTCTCAGCTTCATTAATATCCCAAATGCAACTATATAATGGTTAGGTTTGAGATCTGTGAACACAAAAAGCTGCCTTACATAATTTCTGTACTCTTCTGTACTGATAAACTTTGTGACTGCAGCATAAAATGAAGTCAATGTTTTGTTCCTGATGTTTCCTTCTGAGAATGTACCCTTTAAGTCAATTTCATTCACATGCATACATTTTTTCTCAATCATCAGTCATTTTATATATGGTAACAGTGTGAATCTCAATAGTTTATAAGTTCTGACAAAAGGGATATGACCCTTGCGTACAGACACTGACCTATGTGGACAAGTCATCTGCATGATTTTATTTGTCTCTAAATGGCCATTGATTCTATAAATGGTTATATGATGTGGATTTCATTGTTATAATGAGGTTTGCATAATAAGCATTATATATAACACCTCTTATGCAAATCTGTACTAACCCATTTTGATCATATCTGTAACCAACTATACATAAATCATAATATGTGTGAATGTTTATGCATATATATTAATTTGCATCTATCCCATCTCTCTGTCTCTCTCACACTCACACACATGTACAAATTCTCTTTTGAACCGAGTCCAAGTTGTTGTGGATAACATAGTGTAAGACACTGAATTCCAGGTGTGAAAATCAGAGAAAGTAAAAATATGGTATGAAATGAAGATGAAATTACTGATTGAAACATATGTTGTCTATTTCAAGTATCCTTAAACAGGAGTGTGTATATAATTTTTGTAATAGTTTATTGTTAAAAACGAGTTCAAAGAAAAATGATATTGTCACTGATGATAAGCTGATAATATCATTCCTATGGATGGTATCTCAAATAAAAACTGAGTGATCATTGCTATTCATTGATGCAAAATGTTACAAATTTAGGAATTTCAGGACTACATGTATTACTGTCTGAGAACTTAGTATATGTGTGTGTGTGTTGAAGTTTTTACACATACACATCCAAATATTGGTGAAAATGATAAAAAGAACAGGAAAAAAAATTTCAAAGAGAAGGAAGATTTTTTAAATTGTGTTTTATTTTTTCCTCTTTTATCGCATGAGGTCTGTTATTAAAATACAATGTTCAAATTACCTTCTGTTCGTCTGTGTACTTGTGACAAAACATAATGATGTGGAATCAGGCTGTGAATCTTCTCATAACTGATAAAGAGTTCTCCTCTGTCATGGTACACATCATTTGGCACAGGCTTCAGTTGAAAGAAATCACCAGAAACAATGATCTGAATGCCACCAAATAGGAAATTGCTTTCCTTTACTGTTCTGAGCACCTTCTCTATTTGCAGAAATGATTTCAGAGATAGCATGGAAATTTCATCAATAAAAAGAGTGTCAACATTCATAATCCTTCTTTTAATATATATCATATTATCATTATTTTTATTCTTATCTATCAAAATATCATCGGGGAAACGACCGTCCTGAATGCCCGAAAACTTGTGTATTGTCATTCAGTGCAACTGAGAAGCAGCTATACCTGTACTGGCTGTTAAGTAAACTGTTTTCCCTATTTCTTTCAGTCTTTTGCTTAAATTGTTAACTAGGAAGCTTTTACCAGTACTAGCCTGCCCTGATATCATGATATTGTGACCTGACATTGCGGCGTGTACGATATCCTCCATCATGCAAACACGTGCCAGCATCAGCAACACTTCGATCCCAGTGAAAACACCCGCCATATGTCAATGTATTTCAGCCAATCAAAAAATTACGATTAAAAATCTAAGCCAACATGCGTAATTTTCGGTTGGCCAATGAGAGTGCAGTATTCCATTCAGCGCGTTGTTCTTGAATATTAAGCGGGCGCGATCAGGTACGTGTCGAGCGGTACCGTGGGAAAATGATTTGGCATTCCTTTAAGGTATGATATTTAGTCAAACTGCTGACAGGGATACATAGTCAAATGTCTGAGCTAAATATCGGTACCCAATTTATTACTCTAGGCGAAATGTGGCTTGAAATAACAGCGTTTATTCTTAAATGGCTCGTGCGAGAAAGGAGAGAAGTGTCCTCCCTTGTAGTTATTATATAGTACATGTAGGACCGGTCGATTGTAAGCAACGATACGAGCCCCTGTGGACCCAGCAACGTGGAATGAACTGCCCATTGAAATTAGACACAAAGACAAAGTGATTAATTTCAAGAGTGCTCTTAAAACTTACCTTTTTCAACTGCAAGAACAAACTTAAAGACCTAAAAATTGTTTCCCACCTTAAATATTTTCAGCATTTTTTGTTTTCCAATTTCATAATGTTTGTTTTTGTTTTTTGTATTCATATCATTATAGACATTGTCATTGTAAAGTGCTTATTATTATTATTTCTGTGAAAAGAAAATCTATCAATCAAAGCACAAAAATGTACATAAAACAGCATATGGTGCCTGACCCAGATTATAGTACCATGGGAGAACAACTCTGTGTTATCACTTTATTTACATAACTAAATAGGTATGGTAGCACACACGGACTATAATAATCATAAATTGCAACTTACATATTAGAAGGAATGTCCACGCTTATACCGGCAGAATATTTTCACAATAATCAAATGGATTCAATGATCAAATGGAACACACAAATGTAATTAAAGCAGAAATCTCTGAATAACAACATTACAAATTAAAAATAATTATTATTTAGCTTTATATGAAATTTCAATGCAGTGAAGACAAAGAAATATAAATGTATAAGAAATTATTATTAATATTTTTTTTATTACTGAAACATTACTGATTTCGAGAGAGGTTATCTGTAATTGTATTCTTATTTATGTACGAGAAGTATGATCATTAGCAAAATTTTGTCAATTTTGGTCCGTATTCGCTACCATAGAATGAATTTGCAACCTTAACCTTGTACACGTATGAAAAAGTATTTCACCATCAGTATATGACCTAAAATCATCAAACCTCTGACTGAATATATTTTGTAGTTTCGTTGTATGGGTCCATCAAGTCACGCTATGTGCTATGCAATTGTTATTTACTGATTTTCGTGGATTCAGAATCCTTGGAAAAGTACTCATAATTTAGGTCAAATCCTCTCAAATGTTTTTAATTTTCAAAAAAATTATGGTAAAAAAATGTCTATTTGTCAAGTACATGGTTTATTTGAAATGTAAAATTGTAGATATTTATGTCTAAATTTTGAAAGGTAAAACTTCAAATTTTAAATAATACTAAAATTATGAAAAAGAACATCTGTGACTGATCACAGCCAAAGTGGACTTGAATCTTTAATTTCAATACATCAGTACAGTTAAAGACCGATTGGTAGCCTGGAGGTTACAGCATCTGCCTTGGAAGTGGGTGGTCGTCTGTTCGAACCCAGGCCAAGTCATACCAAAGACTTACAAAAATGGTACTAACAGCTGCCTTGCTAGGTGCTCAGCATTAAGAGGTTAGTGTTTGGACTGGTCATCCTGTTGTCAGGATAATGTGACTGGGTGGGAGATCATGCTACATATCTGTGGCATGATGCAGCAGTGCTGGATCTTTATAAGCTACCACGCTGCAGACGTTGAAACGATATGACTGAAAAATTCTTATTTCTATATTAAAAACCCTGATCACAAAATGCACACACACACACACACAAACTATAGTTAAACCGCAAAAGGAGTGAACTATGGTGAGTGATGAAGAACTGTAAGACAATAATTGGAAGCTATTTTTTCCATTCAGTAAAGCAGAGTATCAAACTTTTAAACCATGGGTCACAAGTTCAGTACCCACCCATGCCAGCAAAAGTCGGCTGCCTTGTTGAATCCTTATAAGTCACTTAACTTTCATTTCCCTGGCGTGATATGGCCAAAGTTTGATGGCAGAATTGATGATGCAAAATTTTGTTTGAGAAAGATGACTGAAAGAAGTTTTTACAAGTTATAATATCCATAATAGTAAATGTTTGATAACAGTATCAGCAGCAATAAAATGATAAAAATGACGGTTATGGTGATGATCTCACCAATGACAATGATGACAGAAACAAGATTTAAACAATGTGCAGACTATGAAATCTGTTTTCTAATATTGAAATTGTTATGCCTCCAGATTTGTAAAGTGCACTATTTTTATTGGGATAGGAGTTATTTTTTTCATGTGTAAATTGATTAATTGTCATTTATTTTACAGATAATTTTGTGGGAGTGCTCGTTATTTATTATATTTGTGTTATAAAGTATATCTATGCATATATAACCACAAATATTAACACCAGACATTTTTAGCTTTCGCCAGAGATAAACAATTTAAAAAGTGAATTTGTATGGTTGGATATTTACAACTCTAGTTTCTTTTGCAGGTACTTTTTTCTTGGTTCCTTGTCTTTGATGAGTTCCTAGAGACAAATTATACTTTAATAATAAGATGTAATTGATCTTTGACAAGATTAAAACAAGAAATGACTTGATGTCATGGCTAGAAATTCCTTTGCTTCCATGAACACAGAAATTCAATCTCCGGTAAGCCTACAAAATGCAGTTGCCCACATGATTTCAAACCCATATGCTTTTATCACTAGCGAGTCACTTGCAGTAACAAGCTTTGATCAGACTTCATGGAGAAATAACAGTCAAGCTCCAGAGCCACATGGGAGATCTGAGAGTCATGGACAACAGCTGCAGGGGGGAAATGACACTGAAAATCTACCATCTTACAATGACAACCAAAGACATGGGTCATATGAAAGTCGCGTTACTCAAAGTCAGCAACATTTACCAGAAGGACATGGGCAAATCAGAAATGAGTTGGTGGAAATTGACATCCCATTGGTTGCAGATAATGACCTTCATACTGACTCCATGGAGAATCCGTCAAATAGTGGTAAATATCAAAAGCTGCAGCACATAACTATACCACCACCACTTTACAACAACATCCAATCCTATCTGTCCTTTCCACACATTATATTATTGTCTACCTTTTCAGTTGCTGGAGCCCTTACAAAGTGTTTCCCTTTACCCTCATTTTTGCTTTAGAGACCCCCACATTTTTTATTTTAGCTCCAGGTTTGATACCAAAGTTTGTATTTTACTCAGTCTGACTCCCAGTTTTGACATCAAGGAATATTATGACTTTTGGTCTTGCACCCTTAGGGGACACTATTGCAGAACAACATTGCCACCAGCAACAATAAAAATGTAATTAACAACCTTCAATTAATGTCATTCAAAGAATGTGTTAGAGAGTCCAATAAGCATTTAATGTGCATGTTCTGATTCAACTCATGAATATCTGGTGAAATGTTACATATAATGGACATATTTATGATTGCATGCTCTAACTGATTATGTGTTTTGTAAATGATTAAATATGGTTGAGATTTATGTGTTTTGTACATGATTAAATATGGTTGAGATTTATGTGTTTTGTACATGATTAAATATGGTTGAGATTTATGTGTTTTGTACATGATTAAATATGGTTGAGATTTATGTGTTTTGTACATGATTAAATATGGTTGAGATTTATGTTTTGTACATGATTAAATATGGTTGAGATTTATGTGTTTTGTAAATGATTAAATATGGTTGAGATTTATGTGTTTTGTACATGATTAAATATGGTTGAGATTTATGTGTTTTGTACATGATTAAATATGGTTGAGATTTATGTGTTTTGTACATGATTAAATATGGTTGAGATTTATGTGTTTTGTACATGATTAAATATGGTTGAGATTTATGTGTTTTGTACATGATTAAATATGGTTGAGATTTATGCTACTGGTATGCAATGTTGAAAATAAATATGCTCAGCACATTATGTTTAACCACTTTTGTTGATTTTTTAGCACTGAACCTGCTCGCCATAATTGAAGTGCATGGATGGGAATTATTGTTGCTGAAATAAATGGAACACAAACTGATGGAATATATTTAACTTTGAAGCTGTATGGTAAAAGCATGATTGCTTGCTTATAGACGGAACCAAATATTACCAGTGTTGAGTCTTCTGTACAGTTTTATTTACATGGGGTGGGGGAATTATAGCTCTACTGATTCTGCCATAAGAGTACAGTCATACAGTATCTTTATTTTCTTATGCTGAGTTTGAAATAAAATTGAAAATCCTTCAGATCACTGTCTGATAACGATAATACAAAACTGTATAAGAATGTATTATTCACATCACATGTCAACCGACACATTGTTTCTTTAGTTAAATAAACTATTTAGAAGTTGAAGTGAGTAATATAATGGCTTGTTTTTACAAATTTCTGTAGTAGCTAAATCATTGTCATTTGCTGTGTTGTTGTTGTAGGGGTTTAACGCCATTTTTCAGCACGATAGACTATACATGGCGGCCAGTATTATTGGTGGAGGAAGGAAACCCCCTGGAAAGAACCACCGACCCACAAGAAGCTACTGGCGAGCTTTCTCACATAAGTACATTAGCTGAATCTTAGACTCGAACCCACGCAGACAGAGGTGATATGGCAGTGATCCGTAACGGAAATCACTTTAGACCAATCGGCCACTCGGGGGCCCCCATTTGCTGTGTAACTTGGCACATGATCATTGGAAATGAACTTCCTTCATACATTGATTAAAGAAAACAACTTGGCAAAATTCATTCTTTCTTTGTGTGTACAGACATTATTTGAAAGAAACATTCATATCATCTGTCCAACCAATTAACTGAAGAAGAATTTTAAATGACAGTTCAAATTTAAGAAGAATGGTGAAAAAGTGCAGTTTGGAGAAGATCTCTGAAACATCTCATTTTGATTTGCCTTTTTGGTTGTTAAGAAAACTGCTGAAGAAACAGAATTTTATGCATCACTTTGTTCATGTGCTATTTATAAATATTTGCCATTATTGTTGGAGACAGAGATGAAAAGAGTTTTGGATATATTTAACTGGTTGTCAATATTTGTTACAGTAAAAATTTTGATCTACATCCCTGGACTGGAGGCCATAATGTTGCAGTAGAGAGATGGAGTTGGGGTGGGGATATGCTTCGAAAACTGAAAATTCATAGACATTCTGTTTTGCTGAAAATTTCTGTTTAATTTTTGCAGATGTTGGCTTTTCATTACCTACCATTAGCAACTTTGTGGCAGAGAGCTTCCGCCTACCAGCTGGAAGACGCGTCAGAAGTCCTCAGTACATCACCTACAAAGAGAGACTTGGAACTTTCAAGAATTGGCCTGTTCATCTTACCCAGAGACCAAAAGAGTTGACACAGGCCGGATTTTACTTTTTAGGTTAGACAAGATTTTATTTTTTTCAGCCCCATATTTGCTACAGTTATTAGAGAAAAAACATTCTGTGTACATCCTATAGGGCCTAACCGAGTAGACAATTTTTGCCGAGTACCGAACCCGAGTATTTGGATGTACTATTTGCCGGATCCGGGCACGAACCGAGTAGTAGGTGCAACTCTGGGGAGTACCGTTTGTTTCATTATCGTATGTGAAGCTTAAACTTTTCGTGTACCGTGTATATCGCCTATAAGATGAAATTTTTTATTATTAACTAAAATTATGTATTAAAAAACTTCTTTTTTTTAAAGTTCGATATTTATTGAATTATTTTACTTGTAACCATTCGTGCACGTATTATTTGCCAAGGCAAATACTTCAGAATAGTACCAAAAAACCGGATATTCAGCCGAAGCGAATGCCTGGGGCGATTTCTGGTTAGGCCATATATATAATTGGCAAATGAGAAGTAGCAATCGTTTTTCCATTGGCATTGCCATCATTACCAACATTTTATGATTTTGAATTAAATTTTTCATATGCATATGCATCCTAAAACTCTTGATGGAGTCCCATCATGCATGCAATGATTCATTCTGTGACACATCCAACCTTTAACTTTGGGGTCAGAGTAATAGTACTAAATATATTTGCATTTTATTTCTGTTATAGTTTTGCTTATGTGTCCTAGATATCATGATAGTTTTGTTATTTTGTGGGTTGTAACAGTATGCTAAGCACTTCAGTTTTTAACATTCTTATTTACCTCTTGACCCAGGGGTCAAGGTAACAGTTGTAGAAAATTTGCATTAAAGCTTTAGTTAAGTGTTTTCAATTGCAAATATTAACTAAATATCTTTATGGAAGTTTTTTTCATTCAAGGTATGAATCGGCATTAAACTAGAGTATTCATTGTGGAACACACTGGCTTAATGGGGTTTGAAGTCCTGTTTTTTTTTAAAACCAGTTCTTCAGTAGTGGCATTGAAATGTAGAGCTTCTCCTTGTTTATGTCAGTTGTCATTGCTATTGGAATGTTATCTTGAATAAAATGTCAAAACAGTTTGCAGAGAACATGAAATCCATGAAAATGTATCTGCTACAAGAAATAATCACTTAATATTTTTAATCTTATTTCATCGAATATTTCTTAATCAGCACTTACTGTCACTCACTGTTAATGAAAGGTATTGACTTATATTTGATGACATCAGGATAGGATAGTCAATTATATATATATATATATATATATATATATATATATATATATATATATATATATATATATATATATATATATGAGAGAGAGAGAGATACACCACCACAAACCAGAGACTGCTATCCTTGTCCCTGTATCCTAAAAGAGAATACAGTGAAACCTGTCTTGAAAGGCCACTGCTATGTGAGACCAACTGTCTTTAGAAACCATATTCTTACTGCACGAATTTAATAATTATATAGCATTGTGACCTGTTACGAGAGACCATCTGTCTTGAAAGACCATAATTTTATGGCAGAAAGGGGGATCTTTTAAGACAGGTTCCTCTCTCTTTCTCTTTCTCTCTCTCTCTCTCTCTCTCTCTCTCTCTCTCTCTCTCTCTCTCTCTCTATATATATATATATATATATATATATATATATATAGGTCTGTGTTAGAAATTTACATGAATATTTTTTCTTCATTCTGACAATTGGTTATTTGCAGCCATAGTAAAAACTAACCCAAAAGACTACAATTATAACTCAGTGTACATGTCATTGAGGTGACTCAGTAAACTGATGCTTCATTATAATTAGCCTATTAATTTCTAAATTTCATCATACAACACATGGGAATGCTACTATATAATTACTGAAGTGTGACTATGAAATCTGATATAATAAAAATATACCTTTAGTTTGGAAAACTCTTCTATAGATATTAACCTCTTGCAGTGATACGGTGTCATGTAGTTCATTTCATTCAGAACAGATTTATTACGAATACGTTTTGCAATTTCACAGCTGGAAATAAACAAAAGTGCATTACAGTAAGACTGGAGATTAATCAGGCAATGACAATTAGCAATCAAAGACAGATTGTGGTTAAATAGTGCATGAAATTTTTTATGTCAGTTTGTTTTGTCTTTAGTAAAGCACTACTAGATTTCTCTCTCTCTCTCTCTCTCTCTCTCTCTCTCTCTCTCTCTCTCTCTCTCTCATGAAGCCAGCTTGATTCACTCAAGTGGCAGCTCAAGATTTATGTTCTTTAATATGCATCACCATCATTCTCATTTCAGGAACAGCGGATGTCGTTAGATGTTTTGCCTGTGATGGAGGCTTGAAAAACTGGGAACCGGAAGATGACCCATGGATTGAGCATGCACGGTGGTTTTCTAGCTGTGATTATCTACGCCATGTCAAAGGAGAAGAATTCATTCAGTTAGTACGTCTAATGGATGAAGACTCAACAGAAGAGGTAAAACATTGAAGTACACTTCATTTCAATTTATTTTGTAGAATGTACAAAGAATTGTTAAAATTAATAATGGTAACAATTAACTATATTTGTTGTTTTATTGTGGAGTAAGACTTATTAGGTTATATATATATATATATATATATATATATATATATATATATATATATATATATATATATATATATATATATATATATATATATATCAAATAGACATGTCTTGACAATATTTTATTAATACTCTTTAAAAAAGTCCACGGAAAAAAGTCACCCATATTATAAGTGTTAATCATATTTGACTTTTCTTTTTAGGTGCTGCTTTATTTTAAAAATATTTTTTGGCGTTCCATATAAAGTGTAATCTTTTTAAACAAAACAAAAAACCAAAAACGTAACTTACATGAGTAAAAGTTTAATTCTGGTGACACATTTACACCTTTCTCATATGGAGTCCAAATGACAAATTCTGTTTTCCTGTTATTTTTATTTTTACAGGGAATATTTTAAATTGCTGTTTTATGTAAGATCTCTTTACATAGTCCATGCTAATTTTGGGATCCTGTTTTATGTAAGATCTCTTTACATAGTCCATGCTAATTTTGGGATCCTGTTTTATGTAAGATCTCTTTACTTAGTCTATGCTAATTTTGGGATCCTGTGTTATGTAAGATCTCTTTACATAGTCCATGCTAATTTTAGGATCCTGTTTGATGTAAGATCTCTTTACATAGTCCATGCTAATTTTGGGATCCTGTTTTAGTCTATGTTGTCTTTTATTAGTAAAGAAATTTTATAACTGTTATAAATGTATCAAGATGAATTTTAAATTTGAATCATTAATTGAGATCCTTTATTCCTTTGTATGCCAAAATTCCAAATATTGATGTAATTCTCTTTAATGGATAAATTATGCCTTAGCTATCATGTGAATTGGTTTTATATTTTGGGTGCTAATTTGATTGTGTGTAAACAAGTACAGTTATTTTTCCATCGTATGATATTTCAAATTTGTGTCTGTCTCATAAAGTTATATAACAATGTTCCATTTTCATTTTTGACTCTTAAGGCTGTTCCAATTAAAGATAAATAGTACCTAAGGAATGGCATTCTTTGGCAATAATATGCCAGGGTACATTGATTTCACATAGTTCATATTAAAATTATAAGAAAATTCTATATTGCATCTAAGGGAGAGTACCCCACATTAAATGTGCCTTCCCTGTGCCCTAGATATGTTTTACTGAAAAAGCCCTTAATGGATTGCATTTGTGACAAATCTTTATTTTGGTAAGGATGAAAACCCTGCAGCAGTAAATGATGAGGAACAAGCGACGAGGTACATGCAGGCTCTAAACCTGGATGATAGTCAAGGTTAATATATCAATAGATACTGAAATCACCTAGTACTTCAAAATTCACTTATTAAATTACAGTTTAGTTTGAAGGGCATTCTCAATAATGTCATGATCTCCAACAAAATGGTGATTTCACAGGAACCTATACAAGTTTTGGTAACCATTCAAATTCCCAGTCCACTTATTTTTAATAGCCTCTCAGATAAAATGTTCCATTAAATGTTAGGTTGACTTATTGATAGTAACAGTATGTTTAAAATGACCATTTTTCACCATATTCCTGACAGTGAAATATCTCTCTTGGGCATGGTAGCATTGATGTCACAATGCTGTACAATTAATTGGTAAAATGCCGCCTAGAGAAAACTAAATTTTGATAACTGCATCACACCGAATTTAGGTTGGATTTACAGCAATTATTTCTTTAAAATTGCTTTCGGGGAAGATTTGGCAAGGTCGGAGTGAAAGTAAGGAATTATTTACTAGCAGTATTTCAGCACAGGGCTAATGATATTAAAAGGTAGCATGTGGCAGACATCACAATATACCGATGACATCACAACAAAGAGTACCATATATACTCTCATGTAAGTCCCTTTGCATATAAGCTGACCCCCAACTATACTATAAACACTAAAAGGTGCATGGCCAGCATTTAAGCTGACCTACAACTCCAAGACATCTCAGATGTACAAGGTAGGTTTTAAATTCATATATTTAGGCAAACTTATATTTAAAAAAATTACATGCCTACTTATCAAGAGGTTGGCATGCATGATTATTTAAACAAAATAGTATAAACTTGTTTGAAAAGTAATTTATTTTTTTTAGTTTTCTTATTGTTTCTGCCTAATTTAGATTTGTGTATAATTTGATCAAACGATGATAAGAATTTAGTAATTGCAAGTTGTTGTAACACTACCTCTCCCTTTTGACTCTATTATTGTTTGTTTATGCATTATTGCATTGGATATTTTTATATGAGTGTACCAGTAATTACATTTTTACTTTGCTTTGAAATTGTAAATATCTAACTCATTAAAATGATGCCTCAGTATGACAGTACAACGAACAACAATACAATTTGATTCAACTCTCGCAATTAGGCTACTGAATGTATTTGCATAGTGGCGCCACCGCATGTACATTGTAGGTTTGATTTTGTACTGAATTAGGTACATCCCTTAGAGTCAAATCATGGGCACCATTGCACTAAACTTTAATCATATCTCCAAATACAATAATGAAGTTTCAGAAATATTGCTTCAAAAATTATGCTAATACTCTAAAAGCTGAGTTATAGTTTGCTTTGATGTAAGCAACCTTACACCATACCTTAACTTTTATGCTGAGAGGAAAATAACCTCACAATTTTTGGGGCGCTCCACACCTACCTCCAGATTTCATAATATCTTCTTATTTTTTGCAGAAAACTCCCGATTATTACATTATGTTCTCGATTTTCATTTCTTCTAAATAAGAAAAGTCGTACATGTTCGGTTGTATCACCTGTGATTTACTGTTGTGACAATAGAATTACTTAACTAGAAAGATTCGCTTCTTCACTCTTCACTAAATAGAATGTTATGTTTAAACATTATTCATGTAAAGTGATGATTTTTTTTTTACCTCTTTTTACAATACAAAAATTAAAAAAATAAACCAGAACAAAAAAATAAACCACAATAGTAAAATCGTCCACAATTAATTTCAATCCCATGAATGATCACGACGAATGCAGTAACTCCATATGCTCTTACGCCATTCCGACAAAAGAAACATGGGTGAACACCTGGCATGTTTATACTGTATATACCAATGTTAATTACTATCGTTAAATTAAAAGAAGGAATGAAATAAGATCTTATAACATGCAGCAAATGTATCCTCAAAAACTAATTCAGATTACATGTTTTATAGTAAACAAAACTAAATACTAAATAGTTGCCACATGTACGTTACCATGAGGCTGCCAATGGAGGTACCTTAGATCAACCAGAGTGGGAATCCTTTATTTGCCAATCAATTGTTGGTGTTTGCATAACAGCAATTATCAATAGTGTAGTACATGGTTTCTTTGAATTACGTCGATGGGCCAGTCATTTTCACAAAATAGTGCACATTAGGATTAACTTTTCATTAGTCGTCCATGCTTTCTTGCTTCATTATTTAAGACAAATTTTTAGCTATTGTGCAGTTTGGCCATAGCTGACCAGAATATGAAAATAGGACATGTCCTGGGGGAAAATAGGGCACTTCACATAGAGAAACGGCAAGTCTTTTTGTGAATTTAATGCATATTGCACCAGGAAGCTAGATTAATATTTAGTGAAAACAAGACATTAAAAATGCAACAAAAAACCTGCCGATTATTGGTAACAATCTCTATTTTAATGTTTAGTCTCCCTACTTGGTTTTTAAAAGTTCTTAGGTATGCCTTACACCTCATTTTACAAACCTACGGTAATCGTGCTAATATTATGGATAAAAAGCAATTGCACATCATTATACTGGTATAGTTACCGGTCAAAATTCCTCTTAACACAAGCCAGTTTCAGGGTTTTAATGATTAACTGGCCTGTACTGCTGTCGCAAAACGAAAGGCAAATTCACCAACTATCAAAATAGGAGCCGCTAAAACATAAAGCTTTCCATTGTGTGGAAAGTTATGATGTTTTTTCAACCAAAACACAAAACTAAAATTGATTGATGTTGATCTATTTGAGAATTTTAGCCTTTATTATTACCACTCTTCATGAACATGTAAATTTATGCTGGTTATGTGCTTTATATAATTAATCATATATACCTTTTGAAAAACATTACCTCAATTTGTAGGATCGCTTATATCATTGAAAATGAGTAACTCTTGAGTGCATGATTCAACGCAAATGAAACAGATATTAATGACTAGGTGAAATGTTATCTTGAAAAATGTATTTTGATCCAAAAAATGAATAAAGCAATATCTGCATCTAATATGTTTGGAAATAAATAAGGATTTAAGGGACACTTTGCAATATGTAAGTACTGTACAGCCTGGTATCCAGAGTAAACACAACTGGCCTGCAAATTATGTGTTTCATTGTTTTCAGTAAGGTTGAATGAAATGACATTGTCGGTCACATATACATACTACTGTTTCAGGAAAGACAGAGACCAGTGTGCTAGATGCAGACTGTGCCCAGAGCGTCATCCAGACTGGTTTTTCTGATATGGCTGTGGTCAGAGGTATCAATGATCTTCTGAGCAAAGGTAGATCCTTTTAATATTAAATTATTTTTCAGAGGAAATTTACTGCAATGTAGCTATAACATGGCCACAGTAGAAATTCTTCATCTTCATAGTAACATGATTTTGATTTGCATAAACAAAGGATGAATATTTTATTTGTTTTACCTGGTGCCATTCACAGGTAGCTTCTTATTTTAGTGAATATTTTCTTGCTGGATTCATATGTGTATGCTAAATAACTTGAAGATTTTAAGTTTTGATCAGGGATGTGATAGAGATGTTGATTCTTATCAACTTGGGACAATTTATGACATGAAGATTCGTGAACATTGATGTCCCACCAAAATGCCTGAAATGACCTATACACAAAACTTAATCAAGGTGTGATCTATATATGTTTAGATAGATGCATAGATAGACAAGGGTTACACTTTGCTTCAACCAGTGTTGTTGTGGGGGTATACAAAACAAGTATGACAAAGGTCTGTTTCATATTTATGTTATGTTTTGAAATTGTATAGATATATATATATATATATATATATATATATATATTGCAAATATATTTGCTACTAAGAGAAACCTCCGTATGATAAATAGAACCAAATTCATGCATGTCATCCAAGAAAACCTAACAACTTTCTTACCTCCAACAGCGGAACAACTTGATAATTGCCTGCGTTCATTGCTTGAAAAACATGCCTCAGCCACCAAATGCAGAGTATCAATAAAAAAAAAGTGTTCCCTATGGTATAGCAGTGTTAGGGACCAGCTTCGCACTGCTAAAAGACATCGCCGAAAAGCAGAGAGGCTTTGGCTTTCCACCAGACTAGCAATGTACAGTCTGCATATCGCCCTTGCCACAATACAGAAACTACTCTTCTGAAAGTATTTTAGTGACATTATCTCTGCTTTGGATAGTGGAGAGATTACAGTCTTCATTCTCCTGGATTTATCTGCAGCATTTGACGCAATTGACCATGATATATTACTTCACCGTCTCCAGCATGTATTTGGTATTCAGAATATAGCCTTACAGTGGTTCAAGTCCTACTTAGTCAACAGGACACAAATTATATCTGCAAATGGAATACACTCCAGCCCAGTTGACGTATGTTGTGGTGTTCCACAGGGATCTGTTCTTGGACATGTTCTCTTCATTCTGTATACTCAGCCGCTCTCAAGTGTCATAGATCATCACCCAGTGTTGCACCAATTGTATGCTGATGACACCCAAATATATAAGTCTAGCCACCCAAGTGAAGTTGATGCTACCATCCATGGAGTAGAGAAGTGCATTTCTGATGTGAAATCATGGATGACATGTAACAAGCTGCAGATGAATGATGATAAAACTGAGGCTATTCTGATCACAACACAAAGACTTTCTCATTCACATCCTTTACCTCAGACAATAAATATCAGCAACACCAACATTAAATTCTCACAGTCAGTACGGAACCTAGGCATTACTCTAGACAGTACTCTCACATTGCACCAACATGTCATGAACATATGCAAGGCTGCATATCTTGAATTGAGACGCATCAGTTCCATTTGGAAATATCTTTCAGTTGATGCCACTAAAACACTTGTGTGTTCATTAGTGCTTTCAAGACTGGACTATTGTAACTCAATTCTGTCTGGTTCATCACAATATTTACTCCAGAAACTTCAAAAAGTTCAAAACACAGCTGCACAGATCATCTTTAGAGTACCTCCATCAGAGCACACCTCACCACTGCTCTGTACCCTACACTGGCTATCAATTCAATACAGAATCTAACAAAATTTGTTCTCTATGCTATGTTTCAGTGACAGACTCCAGTCCAGCATTGTGAAGTGTCGTTTAGTAGGGGTGGGGTTCTTCCTATAGACTTTAAAGAGTTATGAGGAAGTTCCCCTGGTCCGCATTCAGAATGTTTACTTCTGGACAATATATTATATATGGCTACGAACCCCCAGTCAGCAATGCCGACAGTTAAATTAAAAGAAATACAAAGATGAAATTTAAACAACAATTTAATAAATGAAAATTTTTAAAGATATTAAGCAATCAATGTCACTCTTGACCCAATGATCCCTAGATCATCATTTGATTTCAGTGTGAGGAATATTTTCCCTTCTTGAGTGTTACTCATCTAAATAAGTCTCCTTTCGTCTTTCTCTCCTTCCGATTCCTCTACTTCCGTTTCCTCTTCTATCTCTACTTCCGTTTCCTCTTCTATCTCTACTTCCGTTTCCTCTTCTACGGTATCTCTTGAGGTCACCCAAAATTCACTCGGTATCTCTCAAATTCACTCGGAATTCTTTCCACGTCTTCCGAAATTCCCCCGGAATTCTCTCAACGTCACCCGAAATTCTCTCAACGTCACCCGAAATTTCCTCAACGTCACCCGAAATTTCCCCGGAATTCTCTTCAACGTCACCCGAAAGCTTCCTTTGAAGCTATCTTAAAATTTCCTTGATTTCCAAAATCTGAGTCTGCCACCAATTTTATTCTGGCCGTACGGAGTTCTATCTCTTCTCAATTCTTTTTGGAGCGAACTGACGAATTCTTACTAAACATGAGTTATTATCGCAGATTCCAATCAAGGGCCCACCCTCAGCGAATTCTGATTGGATGGCGATCGACTCTGGTCAGTCATTCGACTGTCAATCATCCGAATGTCTGTCTGTGTGTCTATCAATTGTTACAGTCTTCTTATTAGGCGCTGTCCTGTCCTTTGATGTGGTTAAGTCACCCGTCCGCGATGGACACAGTCTCCTCTCCCCTCGAGAGCTAACAAAGACCATCTTACGTAAGGGGATTAGCTAACTTAGAACAATTTGAACATCACAGCTGGGTCAGGCAGACATACAATTTATTCATGTACAAGGCCAGTCAGAATCCCAAGTTATAGTAACTTATACCTACATACAAGGGGTTGGGGTAAAATCGTCACATACCCCCACGCTTGAGAATAAAATCAGGATTTTATTCCCTCGAAATACTACAAATGCAAAAGTGTTACAACAATATAAAGAACAACATCAGCAAAATCAACTAGATGCTAAACTGAGTATGAACATGAAAATTTAACCAGAATGATCTATATCATTCCAGCGCTTCTACTCATGAAATCTGCGCCTACGTTTTCAGATCCTTTCACGTATCTGATCTGCATCTGGTACTGCTGTAAGAACAGCGACCATCGCATCAATCGACCATTGGACAACTTTGCCTGCGCCAAATAGGCGAGTGGTTGGTGGTCGGTCTCCAATATGAACTTGCGTCCATATAGGTATCGCTCGAACCGTGATATGCCGAACACGATTCCGAGACATTCCCTCTCCAATACGGAGTAGTTCTTCTTGGCAGCCGACATCTTCCGACTGCCGTATGCGACAGGGAAAAGCGTTTTGTCATGCTCCTGTAGCAGTACTGCTCCCAGTCCTGTGTCGCATGCATCGGTACGAAGAACGAATTCCTTATCCAAATCCGGTAGACGAACAACGGCGTCGGATGTAAGTCTAGCCTTCAGTGTTTGGAAAGCGTGCTCACACGCATCTGTCCAAATAATCTTACTTGGGGTCCGTTTCTTGGTTAGGTCGGACAACGGCCCCGCAATCGCGCTGAAATTAGCGACATACCTCCGATAGTATCCCGCCAATCCCAGAAATGACCTCACCTCCGTTTTCGTGGTGGGGCGGGCGGCGTTTCGCAGTTGCTCCACCTTCGAATTCTCTGGAGACAGCGTGACTTGGCTCAGGGTATGTCCTAAATAGTCCAATGTCCTGAAACCAAGGTGACATTTGGAAGGTCGGGCTGTCAAGCCCTCCTGACGTAGCCGCTCCAAAACGTCAGCTAACAGAGTGAGGTGTTCACCCCATGTCTCTGTAGCTAACAAGAGGTCATCCATGAAGTTGTGGACACCCCTATCGTGCAAGGGCTCCAATAACTTCCGCATCATCCTGGTAAAGATGCTGGGCGCATTTTGTACCCCGAACGGCATAACCAGCCATTGGTATGTCCCGTCGGGAGTAGCAAAAGCAAGCTTCGGTCTGTCTACTTTCCTTACCGGAATTTGCCAATACCCCTTGGACAAATCGAGTTTGGAAAAATATTTCGCTTTTGAGACCGAAGCGAAGATATGTTCCGGGTCAGGTAACATTTCGACTTGAAATTCTGTCACCTGATTCAGCTTCCGGTAGTCGACGCAGAACCGATGGGTGCCGTCCTTCTTCTGCACTAGGACTACTGGTGAGCTGTACGGAGAGTTGGCAGGTTCGATTACTCCCAGAGCAATCATTTGCTCAATTTCCTCCCTTACAACTTGTCGTTTCGTGTGAGGCAAGGGGTAGGGTTTCCGCTGCACTGGTCGGTCGTCCACCATCTTTAACCCGAATTCGACAAGCGCCGTCCTCCCGGGTTTTTCTGTTAACACTTCGGAATACCCGGCCAGCAAGGTCTCTATCTCGTCCCGCTGGCCTTCAGTTAACATGGGGTCACACTCCACGTCCGACGGAGTCTCGACCCTTGTTAATGGACAGCTCGGGACAGCGTTGGCACCTTCCGTATCGCCTTCGACATCCTCGGTGACTATCGTGGCGACAACAAAATCGCTTACGGTCTCCCTTTCCCGGTACCTCTTGAGCAAATTGGCATGGTACAATTTCTCTTTCGTCGGTAGCCGTATCCGGTAGTTTTGACCTCCAACCTTCTCGGTGACGACGTATGGACCCCTCCAGGAAACTTGCAGCTTGTTGTGTTCCTGGGGCAACAGCAACAACACCTTATCCCCTACCTCAAACTGACGTGGTTTTGCGCGCTTATTGTAATTTTTCGCCTGCTGTGCCTTAGCTCGTTTGAGATTATCTTGCGCGAGAGAACAAGCCTCTTCCAGTTTGTTGCGCAAGTCCGCGACATACTGGTAGGTAGTGCGTACTTCCTCTACAGCGTGGTCGTCTGTCCACAGCTGTCTCAGTATGGCGATTGGGCCGTGTACGGTCCTCCCGTACAAGAGTTCAAAGGGAGAGAACCCCAAACTCGCTTGTGGTACTTCACGGTATGCGAAAAGCATGGCTGGAATATACCGGTCCCAATCATTGGGGCGGCCTTCGCACAATTTCTTGAGCGTGTGCTTTAGAGTCCCATTAAACCGTTCGACCAATCCGTTACATTAGGGGTGATACGGTGTAGTCGTGAGGTGCTTAATTGACATGAGACGATTCACCTCCGCCATCACACGACTCATGAATTGTGTCCCTTGATCGGTCAAGATCTCGTCGGGCACTCCGACTCTTGACCAGATCATAAACAGAGCTTCCGCGACGGTTTCCGTGTCAATGTTACGCAATGCTACGGCCTCCGGATAGCGTGTAGCATAATCGACGACCGTTAAAATATACCGATTTCCGTGCGCAGACACGGGTTTTATCGATCCGATTAAATCCATGGCGACACGTCTAAATGGTTCATCGATAAGTGGCGTACTCCCCAAGGGAATGGGTCGATGATCCGTTTTCGGTGCCATTCTCTGGCATTTGTCACAGGAGAGACAGAACCGTTTTACGTCTCCCTGGACCCCTGGCCAGTAAAACTCTTTTACAAGACGGTCACGTGTCTTAGCAATTCCCATGTGTCCACCCATGAGACTTTTGTGTGCAAGCTTCAGCACTTCACAATGCTTTTCCTTTGGCACGACGACTTGCTTAAAGTGTTCGTTGTGTTTCCTGGCGTGGCGATACAAGATTCCCTTCTTGTAGACAAACTTCACCGCGCCGTTCGGAGTTTCCCTTTCCGTTCCTGCTTCTGCGTGTTTATGCAACTGCGCCAGAGTTGCGTCTTCCTGTTGCAGCTTCCTCAACTCAGCTGGAAGAACATTACTAACCGATGTCGATGTAACTTGGATCGGCTTCAGTTTCGGCTGTCGACTCATGGCCCTGGTCTCAACAGTACTCACTGGCATAGGTGTGCAGGTTTCGGGGTTCGGCTGGGGTAACACATAACGGCATCCCAATATGACGTCATGTGATAGTCCCTCCAAGCAAGCAGCTGCAATTTTCCCCTTCACGTATGGTGAATCGAGGTCAATGACAGCTACTGGTAATGAGTCACGCGCGCAGTTCGCGTACTGAACTTCTATTACCTCCCCTGTATAGTCCTCCGGCTTGACATACTTTTTGTCGACAAGCGCGGGGACGCTGCATCCAGTGTCATACAAGATGGTGGCACCTTCACCATTGACAGTTGCGGCCGCAAGGTTGGCTGGGTTGCGACTCGCTTCCGGCACACACTCCTTCCTAGCAACGACATTCACCTGGGTCTGCCTGCCCTTCGGACAGTCCCTGGCAAAATGCCCCAGGCGCTTGCAGTTAAAACACGTCGGCGGCCCTCGCTGACTTGCAAGTCCTGGTTTCGTGGGTGAGGCCTGTCCAGGTCGATAGGTGGCATCCCTACCTGTAGGTGCCCCTCCAACCTTCCCGTCGCCCTGACGGTTACGGACAGCAGGCTCAACCTCCCCCATACGACGCGACTCAGAGGGTCGGGGTCGATCCGCGCCCCCTGAACCTCCACTCTTCGAGTGCGCCTGCTCGTATCGCTCCGCCATGTTAGCGATTTCTTTGAGCGTCCGGTGTTCTCTTTCGGCTAAGAAGACTGTCAATTCGCGACGGTAAGTACCCAGGACATGCTCCTTGAGTATTACCTCGCGTAGCCCGTCGTACGTGCGTTCAACTTCAGCCATTTTCATCCACTTCTCAAATAAACCTCGAACACGGTTGTGGAATTGAGAGTGGGTCTCGGTTACCTTTTTTGCAGAGTCCCGAAAAAATTTCCAGTAAGTCTCGGTGGTCAGTCGATAATGGCAGAGAAGGGCCTTCTTGAGGGCATTGTAGTCATCAGCCTCTTCTACAGCTAAGCCATGGTAGACTTCCCGAGCTGCACCTTGCAAAAAGGCTGAGACATTAATGGCCCAGTGCTGCTCAGGGACCTGATGAGCGTGTGCGAGTTTCTCGAACTGCACGAGAAAATCGTCAATAGCCTCCTCCCTGTCATTGAAGCGTGGCATGTTGATCTGGACCATCCGGTGGTCGATGAATGGTCGGCCGGTCGTTCCAGAGCTTGTACTGGCGTCGTCCCGTCCGTTGGTCCTAGCTTCAACTCTCACCTTTTCCATCTCCAGAGTGTGGGCGAGTCTGGCTAGCTCTTGGTCTGCAGCTATCTTGGCTAGCTCCTGTTCCGCTGTTATCTTGGCTAGCTCCAGCTGTCTTTGTGTTTCTTTGTCTGCTGCTATCTTGGCTAGCTCCAGCTCTCTTTGGGTTTCTCTGCCCGCTGCTATCTTGGCTAGCTCCAGCTCTCTTTGGGTTTCTCTGTCTGCTGCTTTTTCGGCCTTCCATTCCTTGATCCTTTCTTCTATAAAGGCCGCCAGGCGATCTCCCTCATATCCGAGCTCTTCAGACCCCATAGCTCGATATTCCTTTATCATTTGCCTTTCAGTGGCCATTATACCTAATGTAAAGTGATACCTTGTCTCAATATTCTAACAAGACCCAGCTACTTGTAATACAAGTTTAAATAATTACCTGTCGATAGCAACTAATTTCGTTCAGGTAAGATATTTGTTCGACATCTGCTTCACTAGTACTGCTAGTAATGGAAGGTTTACAAAGCATGCACATATGACAATAAAATGCAAGATGAGAAAATCATAAAACAAATACAAAGAATGGAAAATATCTCACACTGTTCCCTAATACTCCTACAAATAACTTTAGGTCCTAAAATAATATATGTCTAATTCATATCCCGGACGAAGCGCCCACTGTGAAGTGTCGTTTAGTAGGGGTGGGGTTCTTCCTATAGACTTTAAAGAATTATGAGGAAGTTCCCCTGGTCCGCATTCAGAATGTTTACTTCTGGACAATATATTATATATGGCTACGAACCCCCAGTCAGCAATGCCGACAGTTAAATTAAAAGAAATACAAAGATGAAATTTAAACAACAATTTAATAAATGAAAATTTTTAAAGATATTAAGCAATCAATGTCACTCTTGACCCAATGATCCCTAGATCATCATTTGATTTCAGTGTGAGGAATATTTTCCCTTCTTGAGTGTTACTCATCTAAATAAGTCTCCTTTCGTCTTTCTCTCCTTCCGATTCCTCTACTTCCGTTTCCTCTTCTATCTCTACTTCCGTTTCCTCTTCTATCTCTACTTCCGTTTCCTCTTCTATGGTATCTCTTGAGGTCACCCGAAATTCACTCGGTATCTCTCAAATTCACTCGGAACTCTTTCCACGTCATCCGAAATTCCCCCGGAATTCTCTCAACGTCACCCGAAATTCTCTCAACGTCATCTGAAATTTCCTCAACGTCACCCGAAATTTCCTCAACGTCACCCGAAATTTCCCCGGAATTCTCTTCAACGTCACCCGAAAGCTTCCTTTGAAGCTATCTTAAGATTTCCTTGATTTCCAAAATCTGAGTCTGCCACCAATTTTCGTCTGGCCGTACGGAGTTCTATCTCTTCACAATTCTTATTGGAGCGAACTGACGAATTCTTACTAAACATGAGTTATTATCGCAGATTCCAATCAAGGGCCCACCCTCAGCGAATTCTGATTGGATGGCGATCGACTCTGGTCAGTCGTTCGACTGTCAATCATCCGAATGTCTGTCTGTGTGTCTATAAATTGTTACAGTCTTCTTATTAGGCGCTGTCCTGTCCTTTGATGTGGTTACGTCACCCGTCCACGATGGACACAGTCTCCTCTCCCCTCGAGAGCTAACAAAGATCATCTTACGTAAGGGGATTAGCTAACTTAGAACAATTTGAACATCACAGCTGGGTCAGGCAGACATACAATTTATACATGTACAAGGCCAAGCAGAATCCCAAGTTATAGTAACTTATACCTACATACAAGGGGTTGGGGTAAAATCGTCACAAGCATACCTATCCAGCCTCACCCATGTGTATACACCAGCTAGATCCTTACGCTCTTCTTCTGATAATCGTATACTCATTGTTCCCGAGGTGAAAACAAAGTCATATGGACAATGTTCATTTGCACACCAGGGCCCGGCGATGTGGAACGAATTGCCCATTGAAATTAGACACAAAGACACAGTGGTCCCTTTTAAGAGTGCTCTTAAGACTCACCTGTTTCGACTGCAGGGACAGACTTAGCGATCTAATCATGTTTTGTATCTTCAATGTTTTCACCATGTTTTTATGTTTTCCAATTTCATTATTTCTGTTATTTGTTGTTCTGTAGTGTAGTCATATCATTATTTATGGTGTAAAGCGCTTAGAGCTTCGAAAGATTAGGCGCTATACAAAGTCCTCATTATTATTATTATTATTATTATTATTATTATTGTTATTATTATTATTAAATGCAAGGAAACTTTAAATATTACAGGTCAAGAGGAATACGGAGCTCTGGACATACTGAATGTAATACTGGCCAAAGAGGAGGAAGAAAATGTATCCTCAGTTGGTAAACACAGCAATACCTGTAGAAATGAAGCAGGTAACTAATGACAAGACCATATTATGCAGTGAACATAAACATTTTGTTAATACAGACTAGATTGGTTCAAACATCCAAAACAGCTTGATCTGATGTTGGAGAGCTGATCCCTTCATCATGAAACTTTACTCAGTTTGAGTAAAGTTTTATGACAGGAGCCAGGTTGCCATAACTGCAGCTGTATTTAACCTTGTTTACTCAAACTAGTTATCTGTTACCTAGAATTGATTTACTTGGTCTCTTTAGAGTTTTGCCCATCATATTTACTCAAACTAGTTATCTGTTACTTAGAATTGATTTACTCGGTCTCTTTGGAGTTTTGCCCATCATATTTGCTCAAACTAGTTATCTGTTACCTAGAATTGATTTACTCTGTCTCTTTAGAGTTTTGCCCATCATATTTACTCAAACTAGTTATCTGTTACCTAGAATTGATTTACTCTGTCTCTTTAGAGTTTTGCCCATCATATTTACTCAAACTAGTTATCTGTTACCTAGAATTGATTTACTCTGTCTCTTTAGAGTTTTGCCCATCATGTTTACTTGAACTAGTTATCTGTTACCTAGAATTGATTTATTCAGTCTCTTTAGAGTTTTCCCAATCATGTTCTTTCTGTTTAGAAAAGAATGTCCTGTTACCAAAATAAAGGATTAATCCACATAAAAATATAAACTCTACAGTGACATTATATCTACAGTATTTTTTCAGTGTGGAGGACTTGCCTAAACTGTATATATGCCTCACAACTTCAAAATCTGAAATAAATTTTATTTACCAAGTTTTATAAGATTACAATATACCTGTACTTAAGATGTGCCAAAAACATTTGAATCTTAGTTTTCATCTCTCCTTAGATGTATGTGTATATGCATGTCTATGACAAAAAATTTATGTTCATTGTATTTTTGGAGTGAGAAATTGGTATGTGATAGTTTAGTAATGGTAATAAGGTTGAAAGTAAGTTATTTAATAGAAAGTATTCAGCGTAAAGGAGTTAAAATTATAATAATACATCATAGAGGGATAGCAATTGTTGTTTTGAATAATGAACTTGGTTGGTACGATATTTGTAAAACCTAGAGAGAGATAAAAATCACAAAATTGTGTTCATTTATAAAATTCTAAATAATCACCTGAATACTTGCAGGGGGCAATGTGATTTGTTTTGGTGTTTTATGGCAAAGCAGCACTTGAAAGGATATATCGTCTCGACTTAATTGGAGTAAAGTGCCTAACCCAGAGACACAACATGGAAGATAACCTAGTAGGCTGGTCTGATGATAGGATTCAAACCCACACCCTTCTGGTCATGAGCCTGGTATGCTAACCACAGAATCAACATGGATCATTGCTGGTTATAATACTCACAGTAATCCCTGAAAATTATAAGACAATTTGCATGATTTGTCTGATAACAAGAACTCAGTAATATAAAGATATTTTTTTTTCTTTCTAGTTGTTTGACAGTACAGGATTTTATAACTTGGAAGACATTGACTTTTGCACATATGTGTGCAGGTTTATTTCTGATTTAGGTTTCTTCAGATACTATATACATGCTTTGAGAATTTTAAGTTTTGAAAAAGATTCATTCCTGTTGATTAATACATTACTTGGACAAATGACACTTGGAAGATTATTTATCATTGAGGAGTATTGATGTCAGGACGGATCTCTCTCACTCGCTCTCTCTCTCTCTCTCTCTCTCTCTCTCTCTCTCTCTCTCTCTCTTGTAGTGATCATTATTGGTTCAAAGATAATGCATTAATTTGTTCTCAGATCAAATACAAATTATATATGACATGTCACATTCAAAGACGGTGTATGTATGTGTGTGTGCATTCATTTGTGTGTATACACAGGGTTCGTACGGTCTTTGAAGGTCTTTGAAAGTTTGGGAAAAATGAGGTAGCGTTTTCAAGGCCTTGAAAGTTTGGGAAAATCGAGCATATTACCCTGAGGTCTTTGAAAGTCTTTGAAAATTGAAATAAACCCCCCCCCAAAATAATTTCTTTCCAGAATCACAAATAAAATTATCCGAGGTTGTTAGATTCAGATGTAATCTAGTTATCCTGGTTTCTTTCTTTTTATGACCCGTTCAGTTTATTGCCGCCGCAATAACAAAAGAGGCTTTGTTTTGTTTGGCCATCCAAAGTATGCCGCGGCGGCGACTTCAATCACACATGCACTCTTCATCATAGCAATACGGTGCCGCTACACACTTCATCAAAGGAAGTCACCAATAAAATTGCCCAAGGTCGTTAGCTTCGGATGCAGCTGGTTTTCCTGGCTTCTTTCGTTTGACGAATAGTTCAATTTGACTGGACGAGTCCATCAGTTTTAGCCAATCAAAATGTTAATTACACTAATTCTACGTAGAAAGTTCGCGAAAGTTATACGCTCGAGAATTCAAAATTTCTTCATTCGATTTACATCGTCTGCAAGTTCAGTGTTTAAAAATGCCAGGTCTTTGCTCTTTCAACGATATCTGGCTTGAACAAGAGAAGTACAAGGAATGGCTGCAAAAGAATAAGTTATGCAAACGAAAGGCGTTTTGTACGCTGTGTAAAAAGACGATCAACTTGGCTTCAATGGGAGAAGGAGCCCTTACAAGTCATGCCAAAGGTAGGTTGCAAATTAGTAACTACATGTTCATTTAGTGGAACAAAGATGCAGAAGTATAAGCAATTGGTAGTTTTTGGAAAAATAATGGTAATTCATTACTCGTCGGGTATAAAATAAGATCGTTTAGTTTGATGCTTTGGGAGATATAGCAAAAGAGGGCCTGTTTAAATTTACTTCTACCGTCGGTTTATTTAACACGTTTGAGGAACAAAAATCATTTTCGAAAAATTTGTTCTACATAACAATATTCCTTGATTTAATACAGAAACATCCATTGTAATAAATTAAATTCGCGGATAAACAGTTTCAAAGTGCGCATGCGTACACTATATTAGAGTTAAACAAGAGTTCTTGTTCTTGAATTGCGAGTAAAAAAAAAAAAAAAAAAAGCCTCAACGAAACAAACAGGTTGCTATATATAGAACCTGTTTTGTCCAGTACTTTGAAGTGCGTGAAATATTACTAAATTTAAAGATGTTTATTACAAAAAATGGGGAAAACATGTCCTGGGCTGACCCTGGACTTATGCAATCAGGATCAGACAAGGAAAAGGGAGAAACAAAACTTCGTAGGGTCCTAAAAATTATGTGTGAGGCAGGAAGAGAAGTAGAGTCCCTATGTGATTTAATATTAACTCAGTACGGAAAATTAGTGGATGAAGTTATCCAATCGGACAATCATCCATTGAAATGCTTCAGTAGAACAGATGACAGACTTGATGAAGTGTTTTATTCTGTCCTTTCCAAAATAAATGAATATGTTGAACTTTGGAATGTTCTCCAGAAAATGTTGTTGTTATCACATGGGCAGGCAAGAGAGAGGATTTTCTATCAACAAACAGGTATCTGTTGAGAACCTCAGCAGAGAAAGCCACAGAGCTCAAAGGTTAATCATTGACACAATGAGAAAAGCTGGTGGACCTTTGGAAATCATCATTAGCAATGAAATGATGACATGTGCCTCCTCTGCAAGACACAAGTACCATGCCTATCTGGATAAGAAGAAAGCAGAGGAGAAGGATGAGAAGAAAAACCCAAAAGGAAAGAAACGGGAGTTGGCCTTGGATGAAGTGGAAGAACTTAAAGCCAAAAAGCTGCGTCTTGACGCTGACATTGCCAGCCTACATGCTTCCTCTGTACAGAAAGCAGAAGAGGCAGAATTAAAAGGACTCATTGTGCTTGTCACAGAGTCAAATGCTCTTAGGAGAAGAGCAGAGGAAAAGATGACAGTGGTGGCATCTCTTTCCAAAATGATTAAAGAGAAAAAAAAGCAAATAAAATAATGCATTTAAAGCAGTGCTGATGTCTTTTAAGAGAACAATTTATGTTGTATTAAATCTGACACGTATGTTACATATTTCTGGAGAAAAAAACAACAAATGTTAACCTATTTTCTAGATCATTATAATGCAATTTTAGGCAATTAAGTATAGTTTGACTTTAATCAGTAAAAAATATTGTGGTATTTGGCATTCGTTGTTTTCTCTTATAACCTGTATACACAATGTTAGCAAAAATAGGTCTTGGAAATCTCTGTTTGTGGTCTTTGAAAGTTTGGGAAAAGTCTTTGAATTTATCAGTCATAGTTGAGTATGAACCCTGATACAGATTTTAGCCTCTTTAATGATCATTTTAATATATTTCATTTTCTTGTCATTAAATAATACTATTATTATTATTATTATTATTATTATTATTATAATCAATCTTCAACAGAAAAATAAAGCAATGAAAATACAGCACACTATTTAGGATACTTACATGACTTCTTTAAGATAGTTTCAGTGTTTTGTCTATATTTCTATTTATTTAGATTTTATTGTTTTTGATTAAATTTATCTTTAGAAATCAGTGGATGCATTCCTGATGCAGCTACGTCAATGGTTAAAGAAAACGAGGCTCTAAAACGCCAGATGATGTGCATGGAATGTGAAGAGAGGGAGCGCAATATTCTGTTTCTGCCATGCAAACACCGCACAGTGTGTGAGAAATGTTCTCCCAAGATACATGTCTGTTTCACCTGCTTCAGAAGGGTCAGCCAGAAGGTGAAAACCTACATGTCCTAATCATCTTTTACATATTTCCAAATCTCACGAGATAGTTTGAAGAACCTGATCAGTTATAACCCTTCCATGTTATACAATGCAGAATGGCTATGAAATTCCAAAATACCGGTACTACATACTAATGCAGGAAGCAATGTTTGAAAGATCCTGAGACTAGGATTTGAGACTAACTTCATTCTAAGTAGTGTGACCCAGGACTCGTGTACTAATGTGAGTGTTTATCATGTGTGAGTGATTGATGTGCATGATTCCCGTGCTTCACGAGTATTGAAATCAATTCCCCACAAAACTGACAAAAAGTTTCTTGTATTCCTACTCTAGTTCTTGAGATGGACAACATCTCGAGCAGTATGAGTTGTGAAAATAAAGAGCACTTGTCTTGAAAAACCAGGGATTTAATATAATTTGAAAAAATTATACCCTTCAAATTGACCTTGGAAACATCTTTTTGTACAAACCTTGTATGAAAGACCACCTATCTTGAGAGACCGCTTTTTGTTGGCTGAAGGGGCAGTCTCTCATAACAGGTTTTACTGTACACTGGTTTTGCTGGTGATGTGGCTGGTGGACATTTTTTCGCAAGTCCATTTACATACATGCCAACCATTACACTTTTGGCATAATTATTACGCTTTTTTTCCTCACTTAATTACGCGTAAATGTATATGGATTGTGCTTTTTCTGTATATCCACCTTCCCAAAACATTAATTATTTATTTTTTCGGTTTCATTAACATTCCATTAATCCCACATACCGTATTTTTAGAAAAGATGGCTTTCATGTAACTACAATGTAAGACTACGCTTGTCCATGTACTTGCATGCACTTCCCTAACAGTATCATGTTCTATTTATAGCAACTATCCTATTACCAATAAAGATACTGGTTCTACTTTCAAACGTTCAACCTCAGATTCTATTTATAGAATATGTATTGCTTAGTGAGGAGAGAATGGACTGGTTTTCTAATTTTAATCTTTATGCTAAGATTCTTTGTTCTAATTCATATTTAGTGCAGAACCAGTCTAAAGGTTATTTGGCACTAAAAAATATATTTTACTTTAGTCTATACATATATGAGAGTCAAAATATCTCCTTTCAAAAAGCTTCAAAGATGGATTCAGAAAAGGCAAAAGAAAAACCAAACAAAAAATAACAGAATCCTCCAAGTATGAAGACACAAGTGCTATTTCAGGCTGTGTGGAAAGAATTTTAATATTTGGCCTAAAAGTCTTAAGATGAATTCTAGTCGATGTGTGTGTAAAGCTAAAAGTGCTACATATGAAAACTTGAAACAGTAAAGGGTGTTAAAAGATTAGAGGGGCAAATAAATCATTGTTTATTGAAATTTTAGTATGTTATATGTGGATTACGCTTTTTGACCACTTGGATTACACTTTTTCCTCGTCAATGGTTGGCATGTATGCATTTATGTTGGTGTGTCCTTTTAGGTTTAATGAATTGTAAATGATAAGTGTATTACTTTTCACACACTGCTAAAATTGTAAACAGAAAGTGTTGTGTTTACACATTATCAGAATTGTACACAGTAGATGTAATTTTCACTCATTATATTTTTTTCTCTCACACATTATAGGAATTGTACACAGTAAGTACATTTCCACACCTTAGAATTGTACACATTTGCTGCATTATTTTTCAAAAATTTATAACAACTTTACACAGTAAGTATACTATTTAACACATTATTAGAATTGTACTCAATAAATATTGTAATTTCATGATTAGTAGAACTGTACACAATAAGTACATTTTCACACCTTAGAATAATAATACATTGTGTATTATTATCAAATATTTATTAGAATGTTACACAAGTGTGCTATTAGAACTTCGCATAATAAGTGGCTGTGAACTATTTTCCACATTATTAGAATTGTACATGATTCACACATGATTACAATCTACACGTCAATTTATTTCATCTCTATACTCTGAACAAAGTAATCACTTTTTTTGACTTCATATAGATATATGATCAGTATTTCTTCTCTGTGTCTAAGTTGATACTGTTATCATATGAATATTGAAAATATTGGTTGTAAACTTGCCAATCACCATGGCAACTCATAACAATCATAATGATTTACATCAAGGCTTTGGGGCAGTATGATCATGGTAAATTAATTGGATTTAGGTCATCAATATTGGTCATATGATCATGGGAATCTAATTTAGTTTATTTAGGTCATCAACATTGGTCATATGATCATGGGAATCTAATTTAGTTTATTTAGGTCATCACCATTGGTCACATGATCATGGGAATCTAATTTAGTTTATTCGGGTCATCAACATTGGCCATAAACAAAAAGTTAAGTATCCAGATTAACATTGCAGTCATGACCATTGGAAAGAAATTTGCCGAAAAACCTTGTAAACTCAAATTTTCTGTGGTACTTACAGCAATATTTTAAATTGTATTTCCCATGTTCTGAACATAGTTTGCAATGTTGGAAGGACATAGTTCCAACATCCCATTATATTCCATTGTACCAGGGTGAAGATTTTTAAACCAATCCTATTCCTTACAGCTTTCTGTCATTAATTTGCGGTATATACACAGGATGTTATCTTTAAAGATTCGAGAACTGAGTAAATTCACAATCTTTCCTTCTGTACTATTCAAATCCAGTGAGATTTTTATAAATATATCTTCTACATAGAAAACTCTAAATCAATGGAACCATGTCCCAATAGAGCTAGTCCCTGTTAATTTTGTGGTGAAGTTCAAATCACTGATACCACATTCCGTGCTACAAAATACATTCAGAATCAAATTTAAAAATTATAACAGTAATAATTTTAACTTTATTATTTAATAAATTTGGTTGATGTTCTTTTTCTTATATACACTTATTTTTTTGGTGGGTTTTTTTGTTTGTTTTTTTAGTTGGCTTTGTTGTGTAGGTGGACAAGAAAATAATTACTTTTCATGATGCATACACCGCAGATAATACCTGGCTCTGACTGCTTGCCGAATAAAGACAAGTTATGTTAATAATGCTTATACAGGCAAAGTTTATATATCACTACTCAACTGTTTTTAATATAATTATATGTTTGTACTAGGTGCAAATAAATGACATTTAGTTGATCATTTTCATTTTATAAGGCAATCAGCAATGACTTTGCTGCAAGTGTACAGCCATCGCAAAGCAGTTTATGAGGTTATCCTTGCATGAATATCTCTTTTGATAATATGGTTAATTGTAGCCTCGTCTTGCTATAAAATATTAAATGCCTAAAATATTTCACATGTGCATTTACATCTGTTTGGTTAAGATTCAGTTTTGTCTCTTATGATAATCCATGTGTTATTTTTATTAAATATTAAATGAGTATAATGCCAATTATTTGAGTTTTCATCCTTCCTTAATAAGACTGGCTTTAACTTTATAACAAATATTTATAAACCATTGCTCAACAACAAGTTAGTTTATATATTAAGACAAATAATGTGGAAATTCATTGTATAGCCAGTTTGATGGAAAAATGAGAGATCAGCACATCATTACAGAAATGAATCAGTGAGAATTAAATGAGGCTAAATCTTGAATCGTACATATATATATTTATATGGTTTGTATGATGTACCCTGCTTTACTCTCTGAGAGATAAACTCATTCTGAAAAAAAAAGTAGAAAAAAAGTATGTTAATACGCTTGTTCTACATGTGCTGGAAGTATACATCATGGGGTATAACGTGTATGAATGATCTCCCTTACCAATGTAGCATATACAAAAAGTATGATATATTTTATAACTACCTAAGATGGTTTCACAAAATTGAGTAGTGGATGTCTACTTTGTTAAATAATATTTTTAATTTACACATTTATTTGAAAGTGACTTAAATTTTACACTGTTAACTTTTGTAACACTGAAACTAATTAATTTCACATTGCAGGAAGTTGTTTACCCTCATCTATTTTGTAAATTTAACGTATATATGTTTTCTTCTTTTGTTTTAAACATATTGTATTACAATTTTATTAAAAAGTTTAGAATTGAATGTGGCTTGTCAACTTCATCTAGATCCTTTCACAAAACCTACAAATATGAAAGTATTGACATCCATTCTATAAAACTTCACTTCCATCTATAAAAAAAAGACATGAATTTCATATATCAAAAGAAATGTACTAACTTAAGTAAAGTGAATATGGGTATGTGGTTCAATGATTATTAAAATCAATATATGAGAAACAGAGGGTGGAAGAGAATGATAGTGAAAGAGAGGGGGAAATCAGTCACTGTTGTCCATTGTCATTGTTTTGTTTATTGTGACTTCCAGTTGTGTTAATTTTAATTCTCTACATGAATGGGGAAAAGAAAACATGTTTCTCCAAGATTATGTTCAATTTATTTTATTGCAATGTATTTCTCTGTTTACTTTCCATACTTCTTTTGCTTCATCATTCATCTTTGTTTCATAGAAATGCATTTCAGAGACTTTCATATTAAAAGAAATGGAGGATTTATGAAGTTCTTACATTATTATGACACATTGATTTCATGTTTTATTGTGTAGATCTTAAAAGGTACCAAAAATAAAAGATAAGTCTTTAATTGGTTGAGGGATATTCCAACAGTTTGAAGCATTTAGTGAAGACCAGTCAGATGTAGGTAGAAATTTAATTTATGTTTGGGAGAAAAAGATAAGCAGTGTGTCACATTTTAGAGAATAAACTAGAATTCCAAAAATGTTGATAGACCAATTGGAGTAATTTGATATTTAGCAGATGTATTCCAGACATTACACCCAAAATAATTAAACAAGACTCAGAAAAAAAGGTTCATCAGTGGACTGATTGATTGGTTGATAATTGATTTTTTGGGTTTGACAGCACACCAACACTTTTAGGCTATTTTGCACCATAGAAAAGATTATACATAGCATTAACAACAGTTGATAAAACGTTTCTTATCGACCAGCAAAAATAAAATCAAACAGTTAAAAGCATAAGGGTGAGATGGTGAGGGATATATGTAAAAGCTTCTCAATCAATGGGGAATGTAAATGTCGTGAAGATTTAGATGAAAGCTTATGAGTATGTATATACATGGCATAAAAATACTCAAGGTCATAGCATCAAAGTTATATCTTAGAATAAATACACTGTAGTTCATATTACTTTTTCATATCAGTGGGTCAAGTGAAAGATGGCCGCTAACGCTTAACTAGCTTGATGCAGCTTTCCATTTTTTTGTGCTGTTTTTCATGATACATGTGCTTGTTGTCTATCTTCATCTACATTATTGTGTTTCATCATGCATTGGCTGTTCACTTTGTATTTGTTTCTTCATCTCCTTGTGTTGGAAACCAGAACAATTAGAATTTTTCTCAGCTGTCTTGCTCAACAGTTAAGACATCCTTTGTTTTGTTTTTTTAATAAACCGCCATCATGTGATCACCAGTCAACCCATTGTTGCTATGATGAACTCTCATTAATTGCTTTAAATGACCACTCCTTGGCTCTTTATACTACATTGTGCTGAAGACAACGAACTGAAACTACATGCATCATTATTTAAATGTAAACGGAAGCGTAAAAAAGAAACGTTTCAAAGCTGGCCATCATATAACATTCTGAAAAATTCCAGTTATCTCCCTTTCGCTCTTTCCAGCTTAGCAATTTAAAAATTCAGCCATTAATTTTGATAACCTGTTGCAAATCCATCTTAAATTGTCAACCGTTGTGTCAACTGTCCCAGAGATACCACTGCGTATTGCATTATTCAATGCCCAATCAGTAGGACCACTGGAAAAGCGCACATAAATATTTTATTTTATCAACGACCAGAATATCGACGTCATCTTCCTGTGAGAAACGTAGATTTTAAAAAAACATCCGACGATGAGCCCAAGTGCGCGGATTTAACACCCACCGCTTACTCCATCAATTAGTTCCCCCACCACTCTTGCGGAGGTGGAGTTGCTGCCATCACAAAGAATTCCATTACAAAATGCCATAAGTACAACACAACCTTCAACATCTGCCACACATCGTTTGAATTAGTACAACACTCACACTGGAACAAAGGTGATTCCATTTTTTTTCTGCCTCTACTGCCCTCCTCCTAGTAGAAAAAACAAGCAGACTGTCTTTTATGGGTTGAGCAGTTTCTGAATCTTCTAGAGTATGGAAGTTCGATAGGTGACAACCTAATTATTCTTGGAGATTTCGACTTTCACTTTGTCATTTAAACCTATACACGTCAAAACTCCTAGATTCCATTCATGTTTTCAACCTTAAACAGTCAGTTATCCAACCCACCCTTAAACTTTGTCACATTTTAGATTGGATTCTTCATAAACCTGCTGGCAATATGCTGCGATCCACCATTTTATCCCACGAACTTGCATCAGATCACCTCTGCATTAAATGCCATCTGGACGTATCGGTCCCTAACCCTCCGCCTTATTTGCTACAAAGAGAAACCTCCGTATGATAAATAGAACCAAACTAATGCACGACATCCAAGAAAACCTAACTTTCTTACGTCCTACAGGTGAGCAACTCGATAACTGTCTGCGTTCATTGCTTGAAAAACATGACCCAGCTACCAAGTACAGAGTATCAATTAAAAAATGTTCTCCGTGATATTGCAACTTTCTTACATCCAACAGCGGAACAACTTGATAATTGCCTGCGTTCATTGCTTGAAAAACATGCCTCAGCCACCAAATGCAGAGTATCAATAAAAAAAAAAGTGTTCCCTATGGTATAGCAGTGTTAGGGATCAGCTTCACACTGCTAAAAGAGACCGCTGTAGAGCAGAGAGGCTTTGGCTTTCCACCAGACTCACTATTCATAAACAAATCTACGAAGCCGCTAAGATGAACGTCACAAACATATTCCATTTAGCCAAATTATCCCACTACAGTACTAAGATCACGGAGAGTTCCAGCTGCAAAGAGCTCTTCGAGATAACTAACAAAATAATGTCAAGGAACAAATGTACACCACTTTCAGCTATCTTCTCGCTAGTAGACCTTTGGGACCTATTCGCAAATTTCTTCCGTGACAAAGTACAAACCATTAGATATACGCTTAACAACACAATTTCGAATCGTCGTCACTATACAGGTACGATACAGAATTTCAGCGACAACTATTAGGAGCATTTGAACCTGTCTCTATGGATTTAGTACGGAAAATAGCTATGAAGAGTGGACCAAAATTATGTGAACTTGATCCAATTCCAAAATCACTGCTGGTTGAATGCTTAGACCTAATAGTGCCTTCACTAACTGATGTTTTTAATATCTCTCTCTCATCTGGTGAATTTCCATTATTATTATTTTTTTTTTTAAAAAAAAACCATTGTAAAGCCTCTGCTGAAGAAACAACACTTGACCATAATGATTTAAAGAACTACCGCCCAGTTTCTAATCTCCCGTTCATATTTTTAAAAAAAAATCTTAGAAAAAGTTGTTCTAACCCAACTTGTATCTCATTTGACATCAAACAGTCTTTTTCGCAATGTACAGTCAGCATATCGCCCTTGTCACAGTACTGAAATTACTCATCTGAAAGTATTTAATGACATTCTCTCTGCTTTAGATATCGGAATGATTACAGTCCTCACCCTCCTTGATTTATCCTCTGCAGCATTTGACACAATAGACCATGATATATTACTTCACCGTCTCCAGCATGCATTTTGGCATTCACAATACAACCTGACAGTGGTTCAAATCCTACTTAGTCAACAGGGCACAACTTCTATCTGCAAATGGAATACACTCCAGTCCAGTTGATCTATGTTGTGATGTTCGAAAGGTGTCTGTTCTTGGATCTGTACTCTTCATTTTATTCACTCAGCCGCTCTCAGGTGTCACCCAGTGTCTCTTTTTTTTTTATTGAACACAAGGTATCAGGATTTTACATATTCCCCTACATCACCACCTGACCTGGCGTACGGGGCATAATCTTAAATTCTTTTGTGCCCTGATCTCTACATGTGTTCCCTACACAACACGCACACACACGCACACACAGACACTTACTTACATTCACAATTATTGTACACAAAGTCATACTCGCATACAAACCACAAGACGTTTGAAATTGCATTTTTAAAAAAATAATATATAAATAATATATAAATTTTTAAAAGTAATAATAATAATAATAATAATAATAATAATAATAATAATTCATGGACCAAAAGTTGATAATAGGGTCCACTTTCTTTTAAACTCGTCACTTCTGTTATTCACTTTGGCGACATTTTTCCAGCGTTTTATATGGTAAAACACAATTTTGATAATAGGCAAGATTTGGGCTTTTTGATGCACAGCGTGATCTGTATATAACATATTTTGCAAGCAAAATTATGAAGTTAATAAGATCATCAAAGTTGTTATTTCCTATAAAGACATCTTTTTGTGTAATTCTAAAATTTGAGTCATAAGTTTGGATCCATTCTACCAACAGTTTCCAAAAGTTTTCAGTAACTAAACAGTCATAAAATAAGTGCTCAATTTCTTCTATTCCCTCATTACAAAAGGTACATTTATCATTATCACTTAAATTAATCTTTTTTAGAAACTGGTTTGTGGCAATATTTCTGTGGAGAAATCTAAAGTTAAAGCTAATCAGTTTTGTATCTTTTGTACAAAATCTAGCCGAAACAAAAGAGTTGGTCCATTCATTTGTACCAATCGCACACTCTAGCTGTCTGGACCAAGTTTCATGTTTACCCATTTGGCTTTATTATTTTGGTTCCTATCAGGTCTTTATAGATACATTTATTTTTTTCTCTTACCCTAAGGAGAGATATTTTGTCCAAAGCTACAAGAAAACTATTTCCACTTTCAAAGAAAATAAGAGCAAAGTACTGTATGAAATTATTTGTTTTTGTTTTTTGCTTTATTTCATCAAAACTTAATAGAGACCCTTGTGCATCAAAAAGATGTTGAATAATTACAATACCGTTTGTTCTCCACCCTGTGTATGATTTAAAATTATCTACAGTCACTAAATTAAGGATATCTTGAGACAAGTATTCATTGACAGTAGATGGTTCATTTTTCCATTGAGATAACGCATAAATAACATTACGCCAAAAAATATTTTTAATTAATTTAGAAATTACTTTTAATTTAGTTTTTCCTAATAAAAGTAACAACATACCTCCAAATGTTCCAAATATTTGTTCAGAAACCAGTTTTTGCCATAAGCCATCTTCGTTTATTAAGAGGCGCCTAATCCAGGAAAGTTTTATATAACACACAAATGAATGCAAGTGAATCATATGTAATCCCCCTTCCTCAAAAGAAGCTATAAGTGTGTCTCTTTTAACTCTCTCAGTTTTACTGCCCCAAATAAACTGGAAAAATAATGTATTCAGTTCCTTTTCTATATGGGGTGGAGGATTTGGCAAAGCTGCAAAAAGATGAATGAATTTAGGCAAAAGCAAGGACTTTATCAAAGTAATTTTTCCAATAAGGGATAAATTTCTTCTACTCCACCAACCGAGCAGTCTCTTAACTTCCTTTAACTTCATCGAATAATTAAGCTCTACCATATCCTCCAAGTTTAAAGAGAAATATACTCCCATCAATCTAACATTGGACATTGACCAGTTAATATCAATTTCTGGACATATTTTTTTCATTAGAATATTTTTTCGTTTCCAATCTTAATTGCTTTCGATTTCAAAACATTGCAGTACAGACCTGACACCAAAGCAAAATCATTTAAAATCTGCATGGTTGTCCTCAAGGACAAATGAGAACCATCTAATAATAGAAAAGCATCATCAGCGTACTGCCCTAATTTGAACTCCATTTCATTATATAAAAAAAATGCCTGTAACATCTGTGTTTTTCTTTAGTTCTATTGCAAGAAGTTCAATTCCTATTATAAAAAGTAGGATGATAAAGGGTCTTCCTGGCGACAACCTCTCTCCAAATTAAAGAATGGGGATAAATGTCCATTATTAATAACACAACTTTTTGATTTATTGCAAAATAGCCTGAACCAGTGACAAATTGATTCTCCAAAGTTAAAAGACTTCAGAGCAGTTTCCAGAAAGTCCCATTCAACTGAGTCAAAAGCTTTTTCAAAGTCTATCAATAGGAGAAGACCACATTCATTTTTTTTCCTCAAGGTATTGCATTCACCCAGTGTCTCACCAAGCATAATCTGATGACACCCAAATATACAAGTCTTACCATCTAAATGAAGTTGATGCTACTATCCAAGGAGTATAGGGGTGCATTTCTGATGTGAAAGCATGGATGACATGCAACAACACAAAGACTTTCTCATTCACATCCTTTACCTGAAACAATAAATATTAGCAACACCAACATTAAATTCACACAGTCAGTACGACATCTATGTGTTACTCTGTACAGTACTCTCACATTGCACCCACATGTCATGAACATATGAAATATCTTGTGCTAAGACGCATCAGCTCCATTCGCAACTATCTTTCAGATGATGCCACGAAAACACTTGTGTGTTCATTAGTAATTTCAAGACTGGAGTATTGTAACTCAAGTAGTCTGGTTCGTCTCAATACCTACTCAAGAAACTTTAAAATGTTTGAAAACACAGGTGCTCAGATCATCCTTAGAGTACCAAAATCAGAGTATACCTTCCTAGTGAACAGACAATGGCTATCCATTCGATCCAGAATTAAACACAAAATGTGTTCTCTGTGCTATGTTTCACTGGCGGACTCCAGTCCAGTATACCTATCTGTACACACCAGAAGGATACTTGCGCTCCTCTTCTGACAATCGTATACTCATTATTTCCACTATGAAAACGAAGTAATATGGATAACGTTGTTTGCATACCAGGGCCTAGCAACGCGGAACGAATTGACCATTGAAATTAGACACAAAGGCACAGTGATCCCATTCAATAGTGCTCTTAAAACTCACCTTTTTCGACTGCAAGAACAAACTTAAGAACCTAATATAATGTTTTCCTTCTTTAAATATTTTCAGCTGTTTTTATGTTTTCTTATTCCATGGTGTTTGTTGTTGTTTTTTTTATAAGTCATATCAATATATTTGTTGTAAAGCGCTTTGAGCTTTTAAAGATTAGGCGCTAATCTAAGTCCTCATTATCATTATTATTATTATTATTATTATTATTATTATTATTATTATTATATCTTTTAATATCTGCAATGTTATTTAGTATACTTAACGTATAATATTATTATCTACAATGTTGTTTTTTTTGGGGCCCCGAGTGGCCGAGTGGTCTAAAGCGCTGTCCGTTACGGACCACTGCCACCTCACGTCTGTCTGCGTGGGTTCGAGTCTAAGATTCGGCTAATGTAGTTACGTGAGAAAGCTTGCCAGTAGCTTCTCGTGGGTCGGTGGTTCTTTCCGGGGTTTTTCCGGTTTCTTCCTCCACCACTAATACTGGCCGCCATGTATAGCCTATATATTGTGCTGAAAAATGGCGTTAAACCATAAAAAAGAAAAAAAAAACAATGTTTTTTTTAATCATACTTAACCTATTATATCATGTCATATATACAATGTTATTTAGTATACTTAACGTATTATATTATTATCTACAATGTTTTTTTATCATACTTAACCTATTATATCATGTCATATATACAATGTTATTTAGTATACTTAACGTATTATATTATTATCTACAATGTTTTTTTATCATATTTAACCTATTATATCATGTCATATATACAATGTTATTTAGTATAATTAACCAATTATATCATGTAATATCTACAATGTTATTTGGTATACTTAACCTTTTATATTATGTAATATCTAAAATCTTATTTAGTTTACTTAACCTATTGTTTATTATCTACAATGTTATTTAGTGTACTTGACCTATTATATTATGTAATATCTACAATGTTATTTAGTATTATTATCCTATTATATTATTATCTACAATGTTATTTTGTATTCTTTTCCTATTATATTATGTTATATCTACAATGTTTTTTGGTATAATTATCCTATTATCTTATTATCTCCAATGTTATTTGGTATAATTAACCTATTATATCACGTAACATATACCATGGAAAGAAAAAAAAGATAATATCGTTCTTACGAATGATTGGCGTCCTTATATCCTCAACATAAAAAAAATATGGTTTATGGTTGAAAAGAAAGAGATTACTGATTATGCAGTCAGTAATAAATCTAGCTAACATTTCTTTCATATTTTCTTTACATAAAAATATAATTGATGATATGTACTAAAGAACTGATGTAGTTATCGATATCGCACAGTACTTTTAAACATTGTTTGCAGTTTTGATTTTTATGACTTAAATTTAGTTGTGTGGTTTTTTTTGCCATATATTTAATCTTTTATTCATATTGATGTACTAAAGAACTGATGTAGTTATCGATATCGCACAGTACTTTTAAACATTGTTTGCAGTTTTGATTTTTATGATTTAAATTTAGTTGTGTTTTTTTTACCATATATTTAATCTTTTATTCATATTATTAGGAAAGCATTTTCAGACAGAACCATGTCACTCAAGCAAGAGTTTGAAAATCCAAAGCGCCTCATGATGCGCACGGAATGTAAAGATCACGTGCATACCGCTATTGTTCTATCGTACAAACACTACACGGTATGCGAGAAATATTATTCCCAAATATATGTCCGCTTCACGTGCAGAATAGTCAGAAAGGTCTACACCTACCAAGCACTTCTATACGAGACCAAAATGTACTCAAATCTATCTAAATTGATTGATAGTTTATCATTTTTTTTTTTAAATTTTAAACTAACTTTACTCAGTGTGTTTATTGCTCCACCGTTATTGTGGTTTTTTTTTTGGTTTTTTTTATATATATTTCTTTCTTTTTTTAAAAAAAAATATTATAAAAGGAAGAAAAATATACTGTATATTCATTTTTGTAAAGTATTTGCTGGAGATTAGTTAGTTTTCCATATTTAGTAGTTTACAAACTGTCTTCCCAAATATGTCCATGTCTATATATTAAGCTTCAACCCGATCTTAAATGCATGTAAGTAATGACTACAGTAATGTAATAATGCTATGGATCTGAGTTACATTACATTTGCTATGAAAATACAAATCGTCCATGGCTTATGTACACGCATGCAGAATGAAATACTAATATTTTCCTCATATGTTGCGATTTGTAACCTGAGTGTAATCAAGAATTTGCCTTGCCTTACCTTACCTTGTAACATGAACCTCTGTCAGGAGCCCAAACTGTAACCTTTCCATAGTGCATATCAATAATGAAAGCAAGACTGTTGGCCAAAATATACAATTGCATTTTGTTCCTGCTTCAAAAGAGTATGCCCTAGAGCCAACATCTACAGATTACATGGGTCTCTTTGAGTCAAAATGTTGACCTAATCATAACGTAAATTGGGTATCGTATTAACAAGCATTGTCCTAACTGTTATATTTGCCTATTTCGTAGAAAGTCATATGTAACACAGATCTTAATGAGATAAGTTACATGTTAATTGTCGTATAAGTTGAAATCTAAATTGCTGAAACTAAAGCTGGACGATTAAGCCTACATAACACGTGGTCAAACAAGTCATTAAATCATCATAAATAGTGTAATTGTAGACTTCACCGTTAATTTCTCTATTTAAATTTTTTTCATGAGTAATGAAAACACCTGTTAATATCATTAAAGTTGAAGCAAAATTCCCGAAAATTTCCGTACATTATTTGCTGACGGAAACTACCGACGTACCGGTGCAGTGGATTAGTACCATGGTACATGCCACCTGAAAAGAAATACCTCGGTAAACCGGTATACCGGTAATACCGCGCACCACCAGATTGTATCATATCTTGCCTCAACAGAGAATATCCCTTACACCACATAATAAAATCCCTAATAATAATATGGATGACTTCATAAAACAGTATAGACCTCCATAGACCTTTACAATTCAATAATTGTTCTATATTTTGCGGTGTCGAATCATGTTTTATAAGCATTTAAATGATCTTTACACTTTAAAATGTTTAAAAGTGATGTTATGACGTAAATCCCATGTTACGCTAATTACGCGGAATCATCAGAATTTTTATTCCTTACAGATACTAATTGGCAGTTAAATTGGGGGATTCGTAGTTAACGTTTAATTAGTTATATATTTAGGAACATTGTACAATAGCTTCAAGACACGTTAATGAAGATCATAGTATCATAATATAGCAATATTTACAGTATTTAATATAGTGTGTGTGTGTGTGTGTGTGTGTGTGTGTTCCAAAATAAATTCCAGTTTGAATGTGCCGATGAAATAGCCTGGAATAATATTGATGTCCTAACTGTCTTGATGAATCATAATGATATTATCACTAACGAAACAGTCTTGACGTCCAAGCGAAACCGTATCATAACAAACACAGTAATATTTACATGTAAAATAATGTAAATAAGGAACAATAATAATGTAAATAACGAAAATAATGAATTGAAACATTCAATCACAAACTACAATCATTGTAAAGATTGTGCAAATAAAATAAAATCTCAATGAAACAAGAGGGGATAAAGTATAAACACAATACAATCAGACAAATATTACACGTGAATACAAAAAACTGTTTTCAAAGGCTGACTATTTAATCAAGAAAACAAGAATTTTCATACTAATTTTATTATTGATAAATATGAGTCCACAAGTCCATGATTTGTTTGATTGTTTGATTGAAAGGAAACATACTACAGAAACGTCACGAGAGTTTGTTTGTTACAAAATACCAAAATTTGACTCAAGAAAGTTGCAACCTGTTTAATTCGTCTCCAGACTAGAGGAGAACTAAAAGGAATTGTTAATCAAGCTTAAAATACACATTATGAGAAACAAGACACGGAGTCCATTTAACGAACCATTAAATCAATATAAATTTGTACCTGAAAGAGTAGAAAACCATCACCAGCAATTGAGTGATATAGCTGACGTTTCGAACAAGATGAATCATAATTATGGAGGATATAATTTAGAAAACAGAGATTTAGACCCACTCGACGTACAGTTTGATCGGTCTACTAAGTTCAGAAATGAAGATCTGATATCGACAGATTAATATATGAGTACATTTTGTGTACGTTTTGTAGATTGGCTTCAGAGAACAGGAAGCTTATTAAATATAATGAGCGAAAAAGTAAAGTTCAAGAAATATTTGATAAACTACATACAAAATTTTGACAGGAAATGTATACCAAATGGTTTTCTAAAACAAAATATTTGTTGTACAAATTTTACAAATGGACAGTGTTATGCCTTAGGCAGAAATTCATATATGGATTTACCAAAATTCCTAAAAGATCAGATAAAGCATGCTTTAATACACAAAATTTGTTTTCGTGAAATAATCAGTCATAACTCTGGCCAGAATAGTCAGGATAATCTACGCAATTGTAACCTTCATAAATGTAAGTATTAATTTATTAGATGCCAAAAAAATACACAGGATATAGACTGAATTTAATATATCTGCAAATGACTTGAAACTAGTAGATAAAAAGGACGCCAGTACTGGTTTGATATTAGAATAATTGAAAGAGAAAGTTAAGTACGTATGATTTATAATGAAAATAATTATTATTACTGCAGAATCACGGTTTTATTAAAATTGGTTGCATCTCAAACTGAACACACCTAAAAGGACCACAATGGAAAAAGCTTGAAAAAGCCACTTGAGCAATAAGGGCCAGAACTACTAAAATTAACAAAACATAAATAGTATGCAGTACAACGGCGTATAAAATACTTCCATTGCTAAACTTAGATACTACCAAAACCAACAACGGCACAATTTATTCTATAATGTGATTTGAATTTATTTTTGGGCCATTAACTAGTTGCCAGGAGAACTCACATACAACATCGACAATAAAAAGATCAAATGGTATCGTTAATAGATTTAAACGAAAGAAAATGTGACAAAGGGCTTATCATGAAAGAAGAAAATGATTTCTATATACTTTTCTGTATATGGGTCAATCGCTGTCAACATAATTCAAATCTAAGCTACGATAAATTTACAGAAATAATTAGAACAGTTAGCTTATCTGAGGAAAACGGCAAAGTCTACTTTAACGACAGCGGAGCGCATTATATAAATGAATCAGGATTATTTGACGGAACAAGATTGGAAAGAAAACTAAGGTAGATATATGATTGTTGACCGATATATTATATGATTTTACTGATTTAATAAATACTAAGGTAGATATACAACTGCGGTCAGAATGTTCTATGTTTTTATAATATTATCTGCTTGCAGAGGAGGAATACATACGATACCAAATAAATATGGCGAACAAAATTATGCGTATTATACTAATTTGACATTGGATTTTGTCTTATTAGAACTTCAGGAACTTAATGTAAAATGTTCGTGTCTATTTAAAAACTTTGAGAACTCGCTCGCTTCATTGACATTTGTATCATTGCCATGTGAGTAGAATTCATTGAATGTGTCGTTTTCATTGTTTCACCGTCTTCGCTTTTCAAGTTTCTCAAAGAATTGTATATCTCACAAAAAACACCAGCATCCATTCCAGTTGCAATACTAAATACTCAGTTATATGCGTTTCAGAATGATTGTGAACATCATGAGGTCTAGGCTGTTATTTAGGTTTAGTGTGAGAAGGATTACCATGTAACGTACCAAAAACATCATAACTGGAACAAAGAGCAGCATTACGTTCAGGAGTTCGGTATTTGTTATACAGGTGAATGTCGTCAAAAGAGTGTGTTCCTGGTCATATACATTCAAACACATACTTCGTAAACTATATTCAGAGTTGATACAAGCGCGTACAGACCTCTTTCAACACTCTCTGGACATTTAGAATGTCCCATGGGATTAGTCTCCGACAAATATGTATCAACCATTTAAAAATGGTGACTGTGTAACGGCTTATATCTACCGCTCAGTCTCACTCACTGGTGTTCTTCACAAAGTGCTTAAGAATATGTTCTTTTCTTACTAAAAGAAGCGGATGGACAGCTATAATATCATATCTGATAAACAACGCGCCTTCCAGAAATTAAATAGTTGATAAGCAAAAATGTCTTATGCTGTCGATGATTGGACTAAAAGTTTTGATAAAGTAGACATTTGGATTAGATTTCGAAAAACGTAGACTGAAATACGTTTCTACAAAGGCCTGAAAAAGAAAGCTAAAATAACCTGCCAGAATCTAATCAAACCAGTCAAAATCATCATCTTCAATATACCTTTATGATACTACACACACTAACTGATTGATACAGATTTAGCCTTTTCTCCAAAACAACCAAAGACTAGAAGTCATTGCCGTAACAAATTAATCACAACTGCCGAATAATCACAACAACAACAAAAAAAAAAAAACGAAATAGAAACTTTTCCAAAATTATATGGAGATAATATTGTTTCTAATATTAGTTCAAAGTTCGTTAAGTGATGATGATGACTCTTGAATTAAAATCGGTTATTGAGAGATACTCTCACGTGCGAGTAAAATATTCGACCTTAATGGGACTCGAACCCACAATCTTTGGCTCCGGAGGCCAACGCCTTATCCATTAGGCCACAAGGTCTTGCAAAACATGATGGATAATTCCATGTAACTATCTAGTTAAGTTTGTTTTCTAACATCTCTTGCAATCTTATATAGTCAATTGTAAAGTGACTCAAAGATAAAGGAATAACCAGTTTTATCGCTTTTTTGATACCCATGTCCGTTGGTGAATCTTTTTAAAATGTCATATCTACTTCAAAAGTACAGTGTAACTTATTATTAAAGCTGATTTTAATGCTGCGTGGTAAATCGTGTTAACTATGCTGTTTTGCTTGAATTTTAAAAACAATTTAAACTGTAATACATTTATAATTCATGTATATGTCACCTGCAGCATTTCTAGAAATAGATTAACCCTATTTACCTCATGAGTGTATGTCAATAGTATTGTTCACGTTATTCATGTTATAGTTGGTTAACCTTAGACCAGCAAGTTGGTCTCTAAGCCTTTTTTAATTTTGATTTGTCGGCTTTTGAAAAGCCGCCAAATCAAAATAAAAAAAGGCTTAGATACCAACTTGCTGGTCTAGGTTAACCTAGGAAGCACTCAGGGATACTGTGTTAGACTCTCCTGTCACTTATTCTGTTTATGGGGTCTTTATTATTACATAGCAATTAAGTCCATAGTAACTGCTGTGTCAGCTATTAAATAATTAATATTGCAGCTTACCAAGCCTATAAGCAAATTTTATGGCACTCATAATTTGGTGATTCTTGGGTTCCATTTCCAACGGCAAACATAATCTCTCTTAAAGTTTCAGTTTTGGGGTTTTGCACCATTTGTGAATTTAGTGCAAGTTGTTTTCCAAATATAACTCTAATTAGATCATTTATCTTTTTATTTTCCAATGCCGTTACAGTTTCCGAAAGAATTACTAAGCTAATTTCAAGTTACCTTCAACTTGTCTTCATATAGTGAAGTTATCTTCAGTTATTTTTTAATGATCTTGAAGCTATTTTCAAATTTCAAATATCTTAAATTGTATATTTAATTGCATCCTTTCAAACCATTTTATTTTCTATAGTTATTATTTTACCACTTTCCGTTTTTTATTTTAAAAAATGATATTAAGATGAGCATAAGCTATCCTAAAGAGTTATTACAGTAATTTTCAAGTGACCTTAAAGTTCTCTTTGTGATATTGTTAGGTTACCTACGAATTGTCTTCGTGTTATTTTATTGTTACCTTTAAGGTATTTTCAAGTAATAAATATCTCTAATTGTATTTATTGTTACCTATATTTATTGTTGACCACGTAATAATTTCATGTAAATCTTTAATATTCTAAAAGCGGAGGAAACAAACTATAATTCAATAAATAAAAGGAATATACTACAACAGAAATGTCAAGGAACTACTTCACAGGATAAAAAATATGTTGCCTACCCAGACATATAAAGGATCGATAGTTAGGCTTTATCAAATCTTAAAATTATAATGTTGAAGCATTTGACAGACAATCAAACAAGAAATGGATATATATATATATATATATATATATATATATATATATATATATATATATATATATATATATATATATATATATATATATATATATATATATATTGTTCATGGCTATATCAGGTAATATCATAGATCAATAGACGTGTCATTAATTTAAACATGAAAAGGAAGAAAATACATGCACAATGTAAATAATAAAACGTGTGAAGCAGCGTCAAAACATCAATCTGATTATTATTATTATCATTATTATTATTATTATTATTATTATTATTATTATTATTATTAAAGAAAACAAACGTCATGGATCAGAACGCGGACCCCCAAGCATCATCGTCAACAACTACGAACTTGGGGTAGTCAGTCAGTTCAAATACTTTGGCTATACCATCACCAACAACCTGTTGTTCGATGCTGAACTCAACAAACGGATTGGAAAGGCTTCAACAACTCTCTCCAGGTTGTCGCAGAGAGTGTGAAACAACAGCATGCTGACCACTAAGATCTCCGTGTACCGTCGCTGCGTGCTAAGCACTCTCATGTATGCCAGTGAAACCTGGACTCTGTACTCCACATAAGAGAAAAGACTGAGCGCCTTTCACATGCGATGTTTCCGACGCACACTCGAGATCACCTTGACTGATCGAGCAACAAACAACGAGATGCTTGAACGTGTTAAGATTCCCAGCATAACCGTCCGCCAACGTCGCATCAGATGGCTGTGACATGTTCGTCGGATGGATGACGGACGAATCCCAAAGACCTTCTTTATTCGGAACTTGTCTCTGGCAAAACGTCATTGGAACGACCACAGGATGTCTGCGAGTACGACATTAAAGCCCTTGACATGGATATCAACACCTGGAAAGAGCTTGCTCTAGACAGTCCCAGCTGGCGACACGCTCTGATCAGTGGATTGAAAGCCGGCGAATACAAGCTATGGTTACTAGCTGATCAAAAGCGATTTTTCAGGAAGAAGAAGCAGCTGAAACACACTAAACTCAACTTTCAAGTGCAGCAAGGACTGCCTCTCCGGTGTTTGGCTACATAGCCACTACAGGCACTGCACAACCACCAGCAGGGACATCTCTCATGGTCACACTTGCATTGTCTCTCGAGACTAACGGATGACAACACAGTCTTTTAGTTTTAAGCCTTTGTTAACAGCAACAAAATGAGTATATAATAAAACGGTTACTGCATTTGTTTGTAAAATATAAACTCGTTTTCTCGGTTTATGTCGCACTCCCAACGCCATGCAGTATTACGCATAAAAACTCGTGCATATTTTCCATTACAAATTATGTAACCTATTAGAACTTACCATATTGACTTGTTTCATTTGTATTGAAATTAAGCTTATTGATGATTTGAAACGTCGAAACACAAGCTACATACGTTGAGAAGATTATGCAAAAAGGTAGAATCAGAATGATGCTATAAAAGACGAAGTGAAACATCAGAGAATACAACCAGAGAATGAAACAATAATACAATTCACGTAGTTCATTATCACGTTTATTTAGAATTTAATTAGGGTAGTCCAACCTTTTATTATTCTCACGAGTTGTTTAACGCAATAGTCTTTACCATCATTCCTTTGTGTATTTGACATAAGGATTCTTCCATTTCTGATTTATCCATTCTCCTCTTAATGTAAAGTATTTTATCTTCATTATTAACAGCTTTCTTTCTGTATTTTCGTCAATTTCATTCTTGTTTTCTCTAACTTCAAAATAAAAATAATTAATTAGCTTAATTTATCCTCAATTTGTCAACTCGAAAATCTACTTCAAGAAATGTTTCATCAAGCACTCGTCCGGTTCTTTGCGATCCACTAGATATTCTCTTTGACGTTACATCCAACATTTCCTTGTACCACACCAATATTATCGCGAAGTATTTTCCTGAATATAGTTTACTGCCTGATAAAACTTCTTCCATATTAGAAGATACATCATTTTTAAACGAAAACAATCTTTGTGTTTCCAAGAAATGTATTTTATCGTATATATCAACAACTTAAAAATCGTAGGTAGTTTTCAAAGTTCGGTCAGTATTTTTACTCTCATTAATCTTATTCCATAATCCAATATCTTTCCATTTGCTTTTTCGAAGTCACAGTTCGCATGTAATTGGATGGATCATTATTGATATCTGTCACTCTATCATCTAACTTTTTCACACTAGCTTGAAAATTATAAGGTAAGTTTTAAATGTCTAAATCGTATTGTTTCCTCTCATCAGTTAAATCGATCTAAAACTGTTAAAGTTGTGATAGTAATGTATTGTAAATTTCAAAAAATCTCGCGGTCATTCGTACAAATCCTAATCTAGCAGCCCCAACACCAATTACACAGAAACACTTGCTATACCAACTACTACGCAGTTCAGAAATTATATATACGATTAATTGTAAGGTCGCTAGATGATGATATAGTTGACCCACAACTCTAAATAGGACACCCCCAGAGTTCATACAAGTAGAGAGGACTGCTCTTCCTGGCAACTATTAACAGCTCCAAATAAGCCGGTGAACATTACTACAAAGTCAAAGGAGGCCTCCCAAATGATTATTGGTGTGACTATCAATACATAACAGGATAACAAGGGGATTGAGGTAATCAAGAACACCCAGAAAGATAGAAATACTAACGAATGTATTGCGGCAACCGAAAGAGGAACATCTCTCGCAACCAAACCGGCTACAGTAATATCAACAACAACAACAATGGTCCACATAAAGCTGTATCAACAATGACAGATAACAAGACCGCTGAATATTCGGTGATTTCCCACCCATGCGACAGAAAAATCTAGACGTTTTGATAACCTTACTTTTCTTATCTCATTCTAGTCATCTCAGACCCGTCGTCTCAGTCAAGGTATCCACGCGCTCAGAACTACTTTTAAAAAAAAACAAAACCTTGTTGTCTTCTGCTAACGTAGTTGTTCTAAATTCAAACAGCAGCAACAATTACAAGTATATAACAAAACATAGTAACTTAAGGTCAATTCATCTTTGAGAACACACCATACGAAAACAATTCAAGAGAGACAAATCTTTGAGAACACACCGTAAGAAAACAATTCAAGAGAGACAAATCTTTGAGAATTATTAACTCAGTACATTTTTAGGCCAGCGTCATTAAATGTAACTAAAGCTACCAAACTAGTTTTAAATACTTCGAGTAAAACAAATTATATACTGTATTCTGCATTTAATGACATTGACCTAAAAATTGAATGTGCTACAGACAGGATAAAATTTTCAATGTTGTGTGAAGTGAACTATGACAGAAAACACTGATCCATGCATATAGACTATATACCTTTACACTTCATAGCCTCCCAACTATCTTAACAAATACGGAAAACTTCTCATTTTTAAGCAGCTCCATTGTGACCCAGTTTAAAAAAAATTAAAATATACCGACATGATTTATTGACACATAATGCACTTACCAGACAGAAGGAATAATTTACCCGTCAACACATCAATCTATAAGCAAATATCTCTGTAGCACTTGCCATATTTCCAAGAGAGAAAAGTTAATTTTCAAAGAATTCCTGAACCTGAAAGTTTACACATGGTTATCCATTATGGTCCGTATTTGGAGGGTCTTTTACACACTGGGGTAGCTTTACTATCAATATTAGGGAAAACACAAGTATGTCACAACCAGTTTCACCTACACGACACAAAAGGAGAGCTATATACGATAGTGATACAGATCACTAATTACCCATAAATTTAATGCAGCAAGTTACTCTTCGATACAGCTGGTCCTTGGTATAACTACTGTAGAGCTGAATACCCAGTATCGTTTAATTATTTACAATCATCATCATCATCATCAGCAGCAGCAGCAGCCATTGCTACAGAAACTATTAAAACACGACAACAAACATAACCTACAACAGTAACATCTGTCGCAGCAAACGTAACTCCAGTGACAACAAAGGTACCAACTACATCTGCCGTGACAATGTGACAACAAAACAAGACCTGCACCTTCGTCTACTCCATCAAACGCTCTGCTAGAAAAACCGGATCAGGCTAACAAAGCTCAAATTAAAAAATGGGTATAACAAAGAACCATTTGGTTAATTACATAACCGACTTGATGGAGGAGAGAGATATGTGTGCTCTCCTCGACGACTCCAAGGAAAGTCGCAAATGCTTAGAAGGTCTGCGCATATTATTAAATTTAGAAGAAATACTACTGCGAATATAAATTGGGCAAACCTAGCCAAGAGTATTTGATGCAGGTGTATGACAACGTTTTCACGCCTCAGTATTCGTAGCCATGGTTTTTAGGACCTCCAGTAGCAAAACTCAGAATCTTGTTTTCGGGGTATTCGTCAGTCCATGCTCCTAAACAGTCCCTGTAGAGTGAGAATGTTTAAGGCAATGTGTTTAGATGCAACTGTTCATGTCAAAGTAAAGAAATGTCATAGCCGGTGCAATTTTAAGCGAGCATGTTCTGTTACATAGTCAGCAATGATGTCATTTGCAAATTCGTCTGGACTTGCAGATTATGGCTCTTTATCGTGATTCATCTGGATCGAATCTTCCCGAACGAAGATGTTATAAAAGCATACATACATACATACATACATACATACATACATACATACATACATACATACATACATACATACATACATGCATGCATGCATGCATGCATGCATGCATACATACATACATACATACCCCACCCACCCACCCACCCCACCCCCATACATACATACATACATACATACATACATACATACATACATACATACATACATACATACATACATACACAGACACCTACATACATACGCGTGTGTGTGTGTGTGTGTGTGTATGTGTGTGTGTTTACTTTTATTACATTCATCTAGAATTTATTTTTGTACTGCATATTGTACTATCTCTAAATAATACGAGGAAAAAAAATTGCATATGAAAAAAATGAAATTTGGGTCCTGTCACATTCACGACTGCTGCAATATCACACGTGGATGGTCTGAATATCTTTTTGATCTTATGTAATCATTTAGAAGTTATCTTGGTTTTGAAAAATAGGAAAGTAAATGTGATAGCAAGCATCTTTTTGTCCTGACATTAGTTGGAAAATAGTTGAAACACTAGTCGATCACATAAGAAATATTTTGTATAATTTACGAGCCTTTAACATTTTTCAACTATGCTTGCAAAAGAGGAATAACTACACAAAAGAAAATAGGAACATGTGCACCGTTATTGTTTTAAATTATATAGTATATTACGTGATCCGAATTGGTGGTTTGAATTAGATATAGTCCGAATCAGCTATGATTACCCTCAGTAGTGGAGGATTAATATCTTGACATTACTTCCGGTTTGCTCTGCAGTTCGGCGTGTAAACCCCACGTGGCTTCCTCTTTTAAACCAACATGGGGTTCTCGCAAAAGGTCTGAAAGTACACTCTGCTTAAAATGTTTGTATATTGTTAACAGTATGGAGTTAAGAATGATAAAAACCGCAATAGATTTGTAAAACAAAGGCAAATTATTAAATCTTGTTAAACAATTAATATTTTGAAAACATATTGTTATAATAATGCTTTATTCCCGGTATGTTTCCCCCACCCCTCTGAAATGACTCGTGTTTCAGTAGTAATAATCACCAAAGCGAAAACTTAATTGAAAACTCTGAAATTGATTCGCAGAGATTTAGGTTCATATATTCTAACTTTTATGATTTCTGGAAAATATTTAAAAAGGATCTGTTTTTATAAGATAGGGAGGGAGTAGGTGAACAAACAGTTCTACAACGTGAAACACATCAACTGATATTTTTGTTCTGGGTACGGACACAGTGTCTCGTGACAAAAATTGTGGGGTTTTTTTTGTAACAAGCACTTGTGCAGAGGTCTCAGAAATATTTAAATCACGTGTAATTGGACGCCAATTTGTATATGGGATGCAGAAAATTACTTGTACCGGGGTCCTCATGAACTCCTAGTTTTAAAATCCAAGCGAGATCTCTGCCCGTGGGTGGTGATGGGTCTTACTGCTTAAATAACTGCGCTTTTTAGCATGTTTTGATGTTGACAAATAGTGCAACTAAAGTCAAATTTTCAGGAATATCACACAACTGGCAACCATTAATGACAGTTTTCTACGAAGTAAAATTACATTTTGAAAAACTTTACTTGCCTGTTGTCTTTTATCTAATAAATTAAAATATTCACAAAAGAAATAGACCAGTTTTCCAATTTAATTGGGAAACATTACAATTTGCTTGACTTCTATGAAAGCTGGGAATATCTAAATTGGGTTAAGCTGAATATTATGCCAATTGGAATTGTAAGCAACGTTTCATTTTATTAAAGAAACATGTCCCCGACATGAGTCTAACTCGTATATTTTGGCATACCTAGGCTACCTTCACATTGCAACAAATTCAAATTGATGTCCATAGAACCTGAAAATGTGTCTGTGTGTCATATTTTCATTCTGCCAGGATAAAGACAGCACATTAAGTGGATTACACATAGGGAAGCTATAGATTTAAGTCATACACATAGGGAAGCTATAGATTTAAGTTGTATCGATTTTGATGATCTTTACTTTGATGCATTTTGCTAATAAATTTGAATTCTCGTATGAGCTAATAGACATATTTTCAAATCAAAATATCCATTGATAGAAGCCAGTGATGCTGGTATCAGGCATAAGGATGATAAATATCCCAAAGAAAATTAAGCTATTAACACTTTCTTCAATATTAGTATATTTTTCATGAAAGAAGTGTGCTTCATCTTAATCATATTTTGACATTCCTGTTTTTCATTGCACTCCAACCAATTGAAACTTAGCTTGATGGAGCTTGAAAATGTCCAATTGCAACAATGACTAGATACAGTACAATATCTAAAATTTTTGTCTGCTTCACTATGTAGGTTAGGTCCTGTACAATCTTAATTTTGATGGTCATTTATTTACATTGATAATGAGTGGGATGTGCTTCAGAATGGGTTTGATCCTAAGTATAAATCCGGATTATGCAATTGCTAGTATTAAATTGATTTTGTTCTTTTTCTTTCCAGCCCATTATCATTGACGGTAGGGGTCATCTTCTTGGCCGCCTGGCTGCTATTGTGGCCAAAACCATTCTTCAAGGTAATTTAGTCCACACAAAGGTTTAATAGTAATGGACATCTCTTTCTCATTATAACTTACCTTGTCATGATATGATTTCCGATACAACATGGTACTATTATCAATTGATTGGCTAGCCAGTATAGGTTACTGAGCAGTGGGAAGGTGTGCTCTGAACATGGTAATCTAAAGATGATCCAAACAGCTGTGTTTGTAACTTTTTTGAATTTTCTGGAGTATCTTTAAATGTTTTCAAATCTGTTTTGTTTTTCTGATGTTTCTTACATAGTATATATTTAACTAGATATAAGGTTCAATTGTGCATCAAGATGCTGCTTGTTATACGATGCAACTTGAAAGTTGTAAAGATAAAGAATTACAAAAGAAACTAGACATCTTCTGTATGTAGTTTCAGCTGTGTTTTCATTTGCTTACTTTTTACTACTTTTAAATAAGCTCGATCCTATATTTATAGTTTTTAAAAAGTGGTCTTGAAATACTGATTATATGATAGATACAAGTTGATGTGGTGTGTATGATGATAATTTTTATAGATTTGCCAGTCATGTAACCTGTCTACAAGTGTACAAGCCTATTTATAATGTGCTTATGTTCATGCATTGAGATGTCTCATAAATGCTTAATCATGCATATTTGAATGCAAATTTTTTTCTGGGATGCAGAAACTAACTTGTGATGGATTACTCCGTACGCAAGCAATAATTTGGCAGCAAATCCAGTGGCTTACTAGTCTTGTTGAGTGGGGAAATGTATTGATCATTTTAGCTGTGCTGATGTTTACAATGACAGAATTAATTGGCTGAAAGCCCTCCAGATAAACATGTTGCCATTATAAAAGTATATCAAAATAACATGGTGCAATAACTGGGCCACAAGTTCAAAGACTTGAACTAGCTGCAGAGTGGTGGGAAATGGCTGATATTTACAGTGACGAAATTCAGAGACATAAAGTCCCAAATGTAATTGTGATCATTACAAGAGTACATAAGATGAACAACATTAGATTTCATTTTCTTGTTCCTTTCCCCGTTTAGTAGAATACTTAATGCATATGACCTCATAATCAAGACGTGTCAAGACTTAAAACAAAATACCATTTTCAGATTTGGATAAATATTGTTAAAGGGCAAATTGACAGTGATTGTAATGAAATTCAGAACGCAGCGAAGTTGATAGAACTGATTGTTCAGATGGAATAGTAGCCAAGTGTAAGAAAGTGTCATTCCTGGCTTAGTGTTTGGAATAAAGCCTGTCCCTGTCTGACTTTAATGGACAAACATGAGCTATATCTCGGTGGTATAAAGAATTTGGAAAATTAAACTCTACAACAACCACAGGTTCTTCTTCTCTAGACATTAAGCCACATGGGTATGTGCATCTGGGAGGAGACTCCATGTTGCAAAATCCTAGCTATACTTCTGGGAGAAGACTCCATGTTGCAAAATTCTAGCTATACATCTGGGAGGAGACTCCATGTTGCAAAATCCAAGCTATACTTCTGAGATGCTAAAAATGTAACTGTTTTGAATTAGAAGGATATTCAATGTCATTTTCAGTCTAATGATGTTTATAATCACATTGTCTGAAATAGTTTGACGAGAAGCAGCACTGAAGACTGAAATTATTCTCTTTCTCAATAATAAAAAAATAATGTGAAAATTGAGCTGTCAGTGTGACTTGGATCTTTTTCTTTCAGACTAAATGTTTGTAATGGCTGGATTGCAATTTTTGTATGCGCGTATGTGTCATTTGTACTAGACATGTTTTCTTTATCAAATTCAATGTTCAGTATTTCTCTGGAATAAATTTGGTTTTCAACTAGTATTCCTTACAGAAATATGGATATAAGAACAGTCTACAATTTGACATCTACCATTTACATGCAGTCACCTTTGGATTTGTGAAGCCCATTAAATTTTGGTTTAGACCAAGCGACTAATTGTATTCTTATCTTGTATTTGGTATCAATCTATTTCTAATTTCTCAAAACTCACTGGATTATTTTCAGTAAATTGTGGCATAGGACAGAGAATACTGCCATAAAGTCTTTTTAACTTTGTTTTTAATCATATTTACTGGGATTCTACTCTATATTTGGTCGGAAATAATCCAGTTTGTTTTATACCTTTTGCAGTGTTTTAAAACATTTAAGCCCTTATACGTTTTTTTCTTCATGTTGGTACTGAAAAGACTAATTATGTGATGGCATCTGTTTTCAGTCTAATGATGTTGATAATCACATTGTCTGAAATATTTTGACGCGAAGCATACTGAAGACTGACATAATCTTAACATCTTTAGTATTGATGTTATTTGTAGAGTTGTCAAATTCATAACAATAATTTTGTTTTTAAATGCTAAATTGTAATGGTCAGCATTTTTTAAAAAAATGCAAATTTTGTAATACGTAATCAACTTCATTGTTCAGTTTACCTTGGAAATAACACTGCCCCCTTCAGTGGGAAATATAGATACAGAATATTGACACTCACCACAAAAAAAGTGATGACCATCTGGTCTTGCATTGTCTGTTTACAATATGGTGAATTTAATAGCAAAACCCATTTGATGAGTTTCAGGCTAACTTGGTGCATAAAAGTTAAATATGAAGTGTTCGTGATATTTGGTTCTACTCTAATTTTCATTGCATCTTAATTTTTTCTAATATTCCTTTTTTTATGTCCTGCATTTTGTCTACTTTTTAAAAAAATGCCTTTGGCCATGCTTATTGTTTTTTTTGGCAAGATGGTACTAAAAAGAAAAAGTGAGTACATTTTGCATAGCAACGGACATGCCAACTCTTATGATTTTGCTGCAAATCTTACGAAAATTACCCTTAAAATATGGACTAGCAGCATACTAGCAAGAGCTATGGAAAATTTTTGTTGCTGGAAAATCTGAATAATTGGTTTCTCAATGTTTTAATTGGAACCAAGTTTCATCTTAGACTTGATGAATGCAGACTAACTTTAAAGCAGCACCTCGTACGCCTTAAACAGTACAAGTTCATGATCAAACTTGCCTATAGAATTTTTTTAAATGGCGTCCAGAAATGATGCATATTTAAGATGAAAGGGAAAATTTACTTCTAGAAAGGTGTTTTTAATCAAACTCAAGAATGAAAAGGACCATTCAGATTTTTGTGAATGAAAGGACACAACTAAGTTTATTGGACATTACATGCCAATGTGAGTATCTCTCGTGGCAGGAGATATACCGGTAATTGACACCATGTAAAGTTAAAAAAAAATTATTAGTTGAGGGATAGCAACAAGCCATTGAGCTGCATAGGGTTTCAAACTGGAGTTTGTACAACTGTAATAGTGGTAAATAAAGTCTACATGTACTTGGCAAACTTTTCAGTTGAACATGTTTATCATTGAAGTGCAAACCTTTTAATTGCATTTTCCAGCTTTACAATAGCAGTTATTGATATATTTTTTGCACCTTACTGAAAACTGGTAAATCGTACAGGTAAAAACCAACTGCCTCGCTGAGACAGGCTTGGCAGATTTGTGGCAGTAATCTTTCATATGGATTTACCCGTCTTTGATAAAATCTGTTGTAAAGTATATCAATCCATTTGTAATATACTAGTACTTCAGGTGTGTGCATTGTAATTTTAAAAGCTATATATTAATATTATAATTTTCAGTCTAATGATGTTGATAATCACATTGTCTGAAATGTTATGACGAGAAGCATTCTGAAGACTGACATGATCTTTCTTTAAGCAGGTTATATTAAAGCAATTAGATTTGATATTTTTTTTGTTTCAGACTGTTCCATTGTAAATGGCTGCATTAAATAGGTTGTGTATGTATGCCATGTTTTCCTAAGGCAGGTTTTCTACATCAGACATCGGCTTTGCCTTATAATGAATAGAGAATAAATATTCTTCAATATTGGCCTCCTTCATAAAGGAGCAATCACTTTCTGGTTTTGCGAATTCTGTCTAAAACATTTATTCTCTGCATCAATGTTACAGTTCTTTGCTGCAGGTCCAGTTAAAAAATACTTATTCCTGATTGTTCTTTGAGGTGGTTTTGTTTTTGGCTAAAGATGATTGTATATAGGTTAAAAATATTCCTATAGAGTTCACGTTGGTCTTATTTTCCTATACTGTACCTGCAAGTCTGGGCCAACTGCAAATATTGATGACCTAGAACATCCTTCACATGACACCTGACATCATCTCTTTCTTTCTGACGAACTGTATAGACCGATATCTGCTGTACATGAAGTAAAAGCAGATCTGGATCTATGCAATTTGGATAAAACATAAAAACAATTTCGTATGGCACATAAGCACATTACTGGCTATATAGTACTAATTAAAAGTTTGATTCTAAAATATAAAGAGATGGAGGTGGAAAACAAACCAATCAGTCTCAGATATACTTCAGTAAAACCTGTCTTGTGAGACCACTGCTGTGAAAGACCACCTGTATTGAGAGACTAGATTCTCCTTGCAAGGATTTATTGGTTACATAATATCTTGATTTGTCTCAAGAGACTATTATTTTTGGGTAGAAGGGGTGGTCTTTCAAGAAGGTTCCACTGTACTGAAAGTTACACTGTGTCAAAAATTTAAATTTATAATGAAATGTAGATCTGTTTCATTTTTAGTGTTGTCTTCAGTCTAATGATGTTGATAATCACATTGTCTGATATATTTTGACGAAAAGCATGCTGAAGACTGAAATTGTAACTCGATAAGTAATACAGTAAACCTCTTTTGAGCGAGTCCTTTTACCAACAAAAAGTGGTTCTTCAAGACAGGGTAGGTATGGTATGACTGGTTTTCAAGATCAGAATTTAGGAGGTAAAATACCAGCAATACTGTGCGAACATTATGTTCGTTTTTCGTAGTCATTGTTAAAATCTCACTGCTTTCATATGAAAGATTTATATAATTAAAATTGAGATCATTAGCATAATTTCTATTTGTAGTTTGCATGTCCTAACATGGTATATGAATTGCTAAGTGGTAAGTAAGATATCACTTTTGGTGCATAAATAGTAAAGTAAGCTGTGATAAAAATCAAGTCCAGTTTGCTGTGATAAAAGTAAGATAATGCTATCAATGCATATATAGTCAAGTTAGCTTTTATAACAGTAGCACTATCTACGCTTTATCAGAAAAATTAGCTGTGATAACAATAAACAGTTAAGTTAGCTCTGGTAACTAATGTAACACTGTCTATGTGTACACAGAAAAATTAGCTGTGATAACAATAGACAGTAAAGTTAGTTATGATAGCAATGACTTGGCAGATTTGTTTAAAGCCAAACCTTGATTGCCCCAACAAAATAATAAATGTATTGACTAAATCACCATCAATTTAAAATACAAATTTTGCATTAACTATGGAATTAAGATATTTGGGGAAAGCTCATTCAACTTATTCCCCACATATTTTAACTTAAGTAACTATTCAAGATGGTACCAGTATGTAGTTTGCAGCTGTGCATGGCATAGTATTCTTTTATAGATTTACTCAATATCTTTGTTTTGGTATAGAAGACAGTCTGATGATGTTTCATACCTACATTGTCTGCACTTTATCAGTGTGATGAAAGCAAGACACTGAAGACTGCCTCCAATTATTAGAACAATGTACAAATGCCATAATTACTTAAATCAATTTACCTAATTTAATTTTTCTGAATTAAAACGTGCCATATGTACCAGTCCAACTGCAAACAGCACAGACCCAGATATACCATAATATAAAAGAGTGTACAGATCTTGGTGCAGTTTATTTGGAGTAATCAGTTGAACATAATAGACCCTGATCTAGATTTGCACTGTGTTATGGCAGATTATGATCTTTGTTGCATGCGGGTTCATGAGTTATCAAGGGAGTGGTGTAATCAGATTTTTTAAATACAAATGGAAAGGACATAATTACATTTATTGGACATGCCAATTTGAGTATGTCATATGGTGGGAGATATAATTGATATCATCTGAAATGGAAAAGAATTTCTCAATTTAGAGGTAGCAACATGTCATTGAGCTGCATATGGTTTGGAACTGGAGTTTGTACACCTGTAATAGTGGTAAATAAAGTCTTCACATACTTTACAAACTTTTTAGTTGAACATAATGTTTATCTTTGAAGCGCCAAACTTATAATTGAGTTTTCCAGCTATATAATAGCAGTTATTGATATTTTATTACACCTTACTGAAAACTGGTAAATCGTACAGGTAAAAACCAACTGCCTCACTGAGACAGGATTGGCAGGTTTGTTACAGTAATCTTTCATATGGATTTACCCGTCTTTCATAACATGTTGTCAAGTGTACCAATCCATTTGTAATATACTAGTACTTCAGGTGTGTGCATTGTAACTTTAAAAGCTATAGATTTAATCATATAATTTTCAGTCTAATGATGTTGATAATCACATTGTCTGAAATGTTATGACGAGAAGCATTCTGAAGACTGAAATAATCTTTCTTTTAGCAGGTAATATCAAAGCAATTAGATTTGTTGAAGTGACTTGATATTTTTTTTGTTTCAGACTGTTCCATTGTAAATGGCTGCATTAAATAGGTTGTGTATGTATGTCGTGTTTTCCTAAGGCAGGTTTTCTACATCAGACATCGGCTTTGCCTTATAATGAATAGAGAATAAATATTCTTCAATATTGGCCTCCTTCATAAAGGAGCAATCACTTTCTGGTTTTGTGAATTCTGACTAAAGCACTTGTTATCTGCATCAATGTTACAGTACTTTGCTGCAGGTCCAGTTAACACATATTTATTCCTGATTGTTCTTTGAGATTTTTTTTTTTGTTGGCCAAAGATGAGTGTATATAGGTTAAAAATATTCTTATAGAGTTCACATTGGTCTTGTTCTCCTATACTGTACCTGCAAGTCTGGGCCAACTGACTGCAAATATTGTTGACCTAGAACATCCTTCACATGACACCTGTGTAGCTCATCATCTCTTTCTTTCTGACGAACTGTATAGACACATATCTGCTATACATGAAGCAAAATCAGATCTGGATCTATGTAAGTTTGATCCAACATAAAAACAATTTTATATGGCACATAAGCACATTACTGGCTATATAGTACTAATTAAAAGTTTGATTCTAAAATATAAAAATAAAGAGGTTGAAAACATCAATCAGTCTCAGATTTACTTCAGTAAAACCTGTCTTGTGAGATTACTGCAGTGAAAGACCACCTGTCTTTGGAGACTAGATTCTCCTTGCAAGGATTTATTGGTTACATAATGTCATGATTTGTCTCCAGAAACTATTATTTTTGGGCAGAAGTGCTGGTCTTTCAAGAAGGTTCCACTGTACTTAGAGTGATACTGTGTCAGTTGAGAAAATTAAAATTTATCAAGATGTGCAGATCTGTTTCATTTTTAGTGGGGTTTTTTTTTCTCGGTCTAATGATGTTGATAATCACATTGTCTGAAATATTTTGACGAAATGCATACTGAAGACTGAAATTGTTTCTCTACAAGTAATACAGTAAACCGCTTTTGAGAGAATCCTTTTACCATCAAAAAGTGGTTCTTCAAGACAGACCTGTATGGTAGGACCGATTTTCAAGATCAGAATTTAGGAGGTAAAATGCCCACAATACTGTGCAGACATGTTCATTATTTATAGTTATTGCTAAAATATTACTGCTTTCATATGAAAGATTTATATAATAAAAATTGAGATCAGTAGCGTACTTTCTATTTGTGACATCGTATATGAATAGTAAAAATGGTAAGTAAGATATCACTTTTGGTGCATAATAAGTTGAGTAAGCTGTAATAACTAATATAACGCTATCTAAAAAACTAATAGTAAAATTAGCTTTGGTATCTATTAATAAAGTCAAGTTAGCTATGATAACTAATATAACACTATGCGTAAACAGTAAAATTAGCTGTGGTAACAATAAAGTTAAGTTAGCTATGATAGCAAAGACTTTGCAGATTTGTTTAAAGCCAAACCTTTATGGCCCCAACAAAATAATAAATGGATTGACTAAATCAACATAAATTTAAAATACAAATTTTGCATTAACTATGGAATTAAGTTAATTGGGGAAAGCTCATTCAACTTAGTCCCCACATATTTTAACTTCAATAAATATTCAAGATGGTACCAGTCATACTACATTGAAAGTAGGAGGTCTCTCTGACTTTAACTTTTTAACAGCTGAGCACAATCAATCTTTGAACTGTTTATTAGGGCTGTAAAAAAAAAACATGGAAAACTTACCCGGGTACCCGTTGTGCCGTTTAACGGGTACCCAGGTACTCATTAGAACATCAAAGACGTGTCCAACCCTTGAGCAACAAATTTTTTTCCCACTAAATTACGCGTTATGCGTAAACATATATGGATTTCACTTTTTCAGTATATCCACCTTCCAGAAATCTTGTTTATATTAACATTCCATTAATCCCACAGACCATATTTTAGAAAAGACTGCTTTACATAACTACAATACACGAGTACATGTACTCTTGTCCGTGGACTTGTACTTTCCTACAGTAACATGTTCTATTTGTAGCAAACCTTGTTCTACTTTCCCACAAATTCTATTTATAGCATCTGTATGGCTGAGTGAGGAGAGAACAGGCTATATTTATTTATGTGGCTACTATATATGTCCAAATTATATGTACAAAAACTTTTGGAAATTTGCTTATTGTTGATATCACGTGACTGTATGACCTAGGTTGCGAGATTTGTGTAGTCACGTGACTAGAAATGCAAATAGCCAGATCCGGGACAAATTTCAGCAATGATGTACTTTCGTCTCGTCTGTCAGCAGATTAAAGGCATAACAAAAATGCTATGCTCGCGATTTTTGAGAAAATAAATCTTATTCCTATCGATTGTTCAAGTTTGCTGGGCCAGCATGTAAGCTGTTACCCATGCCGACATCAAATGGTGTTGACGAATTCCAACTTTTTGATAGGAAATGCGCTCTGACCCTACACCCCAACAAGAATGTCCAAATATCAAAAATGGGGTGGCAAGGGTCAGAAGAAACTCTGACTACTCAGATCAGTGTGCTGCTGATGATATATGATATTTCGCTACGGTCGGGTACCTGTTGACAGCCCTACTGTTCATGTGCATACTTGATTGCTAATCCTTAAAGACTGAATCGTTAATTTTAGTTCTGGCATGTGCTTGTGGGTATGTTTGGTGTATGCTTTTGGGCATACAACTTAATCCTCCAAGCCTGGATTAAAAAGAAATATTGATCTTGTTTGTTTTTGCAATATGGTTATTGTATTAAGGAAATGGAGTTTTCAGAGTAGCCAAGACATTTTTCTTCAGACTCCACTTGTAATGGACCGATTTATAAAATTCAGTTTTGTTTATTTTTAAAAAAATCTTATTCGGATGTTTTTTATGTAAAGTTCCTAGTTTTGCAATGCTTTTGAATGAATGTTGTAAGCAACTCTTTTCCTTGGATGGATATAGGTCTGATTACTTGTACCCCCGCTCATCAAAACTCTTCCTGTTTCTTTCACTTGCCTTTTTGATAAAAAAAAATCTTCCTGCTTTCTCCAGGTTTTTTCTTCATAGATTAGCCCAGATTATGCGACAGGAATGAGTTGATACAGTTTGCAGTTGTGTTTATAGATTTACACAATCACAATATTGTGCTATTGATGACGGTCTAATGATGTTTCATACCTACATTGTCTGCACTAAACTGTGATGACCAAAAGACTCTGAAGGCTGTCCTGTTATAGAACAATGTGCCCATGCGATGATTTTTTGCTTTGATCAAACACCATCTTGTGATTTATTACTGGGTTTTCTTATATCTTACTGCATCCCTTTATAGTATTTCACTGGAGTTCATACATCATTCTGTCGGTGAGTGGGCAAGATCCGTGGGAGCAGTATGCTTGCACAGTGTCATTTTCAGAGAGGTACCAAATCGGAGAAGACAGTAGAACTATCAGTGGAGCTAAATTAGAATATGACTTCCATTGTTTTTTTAAAAATTATGAAAATCTTTATACAGGTATTTTGTTGTCACTTGGGTCAATTTATTATGAACTTTCTTGTCAGCATATATGTTATGATGGGTGGGGGGCACCAAATGTCTGTTTCACACATGGCACTACATTGCCTTGTGCCCGCCGTGTATTCTGTTCACAAAATTTGCCCCAATTATGTGACAAGAATAACAAAGTCATTGTAGTTTGCAGCTGTGCATGGCATAGTATTCTTTTATAGATTTACTCAGTCTCATCGTTTTTTTGTATAGAAGACGGTCTGATGATGTTTCATACCTACATTGTCTGCACTTTATCAGTGTGATGAAAGCAAGACACTGAAGACTGCCTCCAATCATTAGAACAATGTACAAATGCCGTAATTACTATCAATTTATCTAATTTCATTTTTCTGAATTAAAACATGCCACATGTACCATAGTCCAACTGCAAACAGCACAGACCCAGATATACCATGATAATATGAGTGTACAGATCTTGATTTGGCTTGCTATATATGACTACATATAAGTGTGTATATACAGTATATCCATGGCCCTTTGTAGTATTTCATATACATTATACATCACTGTTGTATTGGAACTGAAAATTTAAGAGGGACATTGTGAAGTGGGAATTTTCTGATCATGGATTATTTGAAGAAATAATGGTATGGCCTGAAAATAAAGCCTAATTGTTGCACAATTAGTTGATATTTTGATGAGATTTTTCTTAATATACTGGCATGAATCCTACAGTTGAGTATCAAAAGTGAACCATGTTGTTGCAAATTTCTTGGAACATATGAGACTTGAGGTTTTATGTCTGATAAAATAATAACACAGTATCTGTTATGTACATGTAAAGACAGGCAAGTCCCCCGTCTGTTTTGTCATTAATTTCAAGACAAGAACTTTGCCATTTAAATAGATGATTGGATTTAGCTGGCCACAAGAGCATCAAGTTAGCAAAGGAACCAAGTAAAAAGATAGAAATGATTCATGAAAAGCTTAGTTTTATGCATAACATTCTTTGTGGGCAGTGAGATCCAAAGTTGTAAATTGCTCCAAATTTGTCACTTGGAAATGCACTCGAATATTATCATAAATTTAGCAGTTGCCTCAAGTGAAATAATCTATTGCTGATGGATCAAAAGACAGTTTTAACATTGTTAGAAAGAAACATCAATCTTTTAAAACAAACTTAAACTTTAGTTTTGGAGTCCTCAGTATAACTGGAATGCATTCACATCCTATTGGAATGTTTTATCTTTCATTGAATTTTTTACATATGCAAACAAGTATTCAACATTTTAACCGTCCTTGCACATTCTTTTATTGTTTAAGTCCCCAACTTCATGCTGCTTTATCAAATAGTCTTAAAAAAATCTGTCCTATTTTATTCTTTAAAAAAATGTCCTGGATAGACCGACTTGATTATTACAGTTTTCATTTTTAATGTGCTTTTATGGATTTAGCTGATGGCATTGTTCGGTTGTATAAGGTAGTCTAATGATGTTTCATACCTACATTGTCTGCACTTTGTGATGACACATCATAACCCTGAAGACTACTTTAAATCTGTAGAATGTGAAGATGCTATAATTACACAACTTGAATGAGATGATTGTGCAGGAATGTTATTTAAATGTAAATAAGAAGAATCTCTTTGACAATTAAGAGGAATAGGCCAGAAACTTTTACTGACTAGCTTTGCAAAGAATTTTATGTTCATGATAGTAGGGGTTGTAAATTGACTCCTTAAACTTGAATGGACTAGTTTGTCAGGTTATTGCATCATTTACCAAATCTAATGAGTGCTGATACATGTTTTTCTTATACGAAAGGGATGTTCTTGTAACAATATTGCTGAAAATTAATTACTTGTTTTTTAGGTCGCTGTTTTTAGCCAAGTTTGTGTTCCATGTGTTTTAATGTTATTTATACACACAAGTGGCTCTTGAAGTTTTAGTATTTATAAATAGTTGCCAGAGGGAGAGCAGCCTGGTTTCAGTTTGTAATTATTTATAACTGGTATTAAAATGTTCATAGAATAAGTTTTGAAAAACAACCTTTCATATAGTGAAATTTAGGTCATTTATTCATCAACTTTTAACCACTCTGGTGGCCTAGTGGTTATCGCGTCTGCCGCAGAAGTGGGATGTTTTGGGTTCGATCCCCAGCCGAGTCATACAAAAGACTTGCACAAATGGTACTAATAGCTATCTCGCTTGGCGCTCAGCATTAAGAGGTTAGTGTTCGGACTGGTCAGCCTGGTGCCTGGATAATGTGACTGGGTGGGACATCATGCTGCATGTCTGCGGCATGATGCCCCTGTGCTAGACATCACTATAAACTGAATCACTGCAGGCATCATTGCGATATGACTAAGAAATTGTGTAAGGTACATTAAAATTCCTAATCAAACAAAAAAAATCATCAACTATTTATTGCATTGCTTCAGTTGCCCAAGAGGTTCATGTATCCACCTCATATGCAGGAGGTTTCTGGTTCGAATCCTGGCCAAGTGATACCAAAAACTTGTAAAGATTGTACTTGGTAGCAGCTTCACTTGATGTTTAGCATTAAAATATTACTGCCAAGAATGGTTTGCTTGGTACCCATATAATGTGACTATATGGGACATGTCTGAAGCATGAAAAACTAAGTTTAAAGTTAGTGAAAAATGAAAACTACAAATAGATTTTGTGAAAAAAATAAATAGGTCCTGGTTGCATGTAGGGCTTGTTATTCCAGAGTTCTGTAGACATTCAAGCTTTCGCATATTTTAATCACTGTCTTTTATTTCAGGCCAAAGAGTGGTGGTTGTAAGGTGTGAAGGAATTAATATATCTGGAAACTTCTTCAGAAACAAGTGTGAGTATGGCATTTTAATGACATCATTGGTACTACTTAATACTGTCAATTCCACCTTGAGAAAACCAGAGTAGAGAGAACCTTGTTTTCAGAGTAGTATTTACCGTATTTTCGCGCATATATCCCGCACACGCAGATAATCCGCACCCTCATATAGCCCGCGGGTTTTGGGGTTTTGTGTAAAAAATCGTTGGCATAACCCGCACCTTTGTATAACCCGCAACCATAGATATATTTATACAGCTACAATCAGAAATGAAATCAATTACAGGATCACGGGGCTTCGCTGATGTAGCAAACTGCGATTCTGTTTTCCGTTTTGGTGACAAAATATACCATCTGGTGATATTTGTGGCGACACCAATTTTGGCTGATAAAAACCGTATATACAGTCTTGCGTTTGGAGTAGAGAAAATCAAAGGCACCATGACAGGAAACAATGTACTGGAATATATTGTTAAAATAACAAGTCCTTGTCTCATACTGGCAAACCACACTAACAGTGCACTGTTATATCATAATCCGCTAATGATGATATCTGGCCTTATTACTTTATGCAACTGACTAGTCAAAATCCAAATCCGCAGAAGGCGAAAACGTAAAATGAGTACAGTCAAGCAGATGACACTAATTTAAAAACAAATACCAGATGGAAGAAGAAAAAATACGTTTGCTTACACTTCAAAGAGAACTGATTACCTTTGAAGCACTGATATATACTAAACAAATAAAACAAATGTGTTTCAATGTTCTACAATTATCTGAAGTTGCCGCAGCAATAACAAACAGGTATTTGTTTCACCCTTCAACTGGAGCCTTTAGCGGCGCCATCATCAAAGTAAGCCGACAACCTTTGCTCAATAAAAGTCAGGAAAAACACGGTACACAGTGCTTGTGTGCGTAGGAGCTGTGCCTCAACTACAGGCTACATAAACACGGACATTTTTAAATAATCTTGTATTCTTGTGAAGTATAGATTCGAGTTTAAATAATTCCTTTCTGTTTAATTTAAAAAATGCCGAAACGAAAGTCTTACACAGCCGACTTCAAGCTAACTGCCATTGCGTATGCTGAAGTGCATGGCAATAGAGCCACAGGCACAAAATTTGATATTGATGAGAGTGTAATCCGAGGTTGGAGAAAAGAAAAAGGAACGTTGGAGAAGATGAATCCACGAAAACGTGCTCGTCGCGGACCTAAAGCAAAGTGGCCTCACCTTGAAGCTGACCTGAAGCAGTGGATCGTGGCCCAGCGGTAAAATTAGGTACCGTAGTTATTTCGATTGAAAACAGAAAATATTGATTATGAAAACGTGACGGATACGAAATTTTAAGTTTTTATCCCGAAATGTTGATTTAGTCCCGATACCGTAGGTTGTAAAGTCACCGTAGTAGCCATAATATCCAACCCTAGCAAAACAAAACTAGAACAATATATGTTATGTAGTTACGTTTTTCGAACAATATGTTGAAATATCATCATGTGTAAAAAAAATTGTGATATAGCCCGCACCCTTATATAACCCGCACCCCCCCCCCCCCCTGCGGGGTTTGTAAAATCTGGTATAATCCGCGGGATAGATGCGCGAAAATACGGTAATTTACCTCAATATTAAGGTATGGCCTCTCTAATTATAAAGCCAAGCTTTTCATTTCCCATGTGTTATTTTATTATTTCTTGCCACATATTGTTTTACAGAAAATCAGTGAGATTACTGTGCATTTTTTGTAGCTACAATCTGTCCAAACTCTCATGTACCATAACCTGAGAGTCTGACTGCCAGTTAGTAGGAATCCCAAGCTTAATCTGCATGCTAGTTTTGTTAATGCCTCCTTTCAAATGTTTTTTTATTTGTTGGTCATAAAACAGAAGAGCTTATGCGATGTCCAAAATGTCAATACTGTTTTGGTGTCGCTTGTCCTTTTAAACAACTTTAATAATTGCCAAAAGACTTCACATGCGATAAACTCTAGGTCTACTAGGCCCTAAATGAATATAGCTGTCACAGTGGCTATGTTGGAAATGTTGTCACTACTTGCTCTGCTCCTATAAGTATGGGGTTTTCATTACAAGACATGATAATATGGGAGAATGGCTTACTCTAAATGTACTATAGCTATGTCAGACATGTCTACTGCAGATATTTAAATAAATGCTGGTGGATAGACCTTTGAATGGGATTTTAACAAGTAACTCCTAGTTTAACTAGAGTTACATAATTATATAATAATTAAAATGTTTTTTTCGAAGTACTTAAATTTGTAGCTATTTTCAGATGTGTTTTATATTTTAAATATTTAATTACTGAAGAAAAAATACTTTTTGTTCATGTTACCTGTGTTTGTATTAGAGAATGGTTAAAAATGATTTTTAAAAAATCCTTTATTTTCTGCACATTTTGCAGTGAAGTTCCTAAGCTATCTGAAGAAGAGATGCAATGTGAACCCAGTCCGTGGACCATTTCACTTTAGAGCTCCAAGCAAGGTCTTTTACAAGGCTGTCCGAGGTAATTGTGAAATAATGTTTTGTTTGATAATAATGACTTCTTTGATATGAAACATGTCAATTTTGTATCCAAATTTGTCATTGTAATCTAGAATTAAATCTGCCACTGCAATTGTTTACCAATATCTTAGGATAAAATATGACATTTCGCTGTCATTTTACTCATCCCGTGTAAGTGTTTGCCTCCATGAGAACTGTAATTGTTTACCATTTTCTTGGGATAAAATTAGATTTCACTAAGTTTACTGCAAGCAACATATACCCAGATCAGTTGTTGCCTTGTGTGTTGGACGTCAGTGGAGTGGTGTTGAACAATAAACATTCTTCATCTTTCACAGGGATGGTTCCCCACAAGACGGCTCGCGGTAAAGAGGCAATGAGCCACCTGAAGGTATTTGAAGGTATCCCTCCTCCATATGACAAGCAGAAACGAATGGTGGTCCCATCAGCCCTCAAGGTCCTCCGCATGAACCCCAGCAGAAAGGTAGATTGAAAGAGATTTTGAGAGTTATAGAATTGATTTATTGCATTTAATAGACAACAGTTTTCAAAAGATTTTATGTTGTAAAACAAATCCAATATCTTCATTTTTTGGATGCCATGTTAATGCATTGACATGGGCAAAAAATATTTAGAGCTATGGAATATTCTTTTATCTATCTTAAGTCCAATCCATTAGCACAAATTTAGTAGTGCATCAACATGGATGATAAAATTTTACACATGTACGCCCTTATTTATCATATGGTCTACTTGGTCTTTAATGAAAATAATGCTTCTAAGACTGCCATCAAAGTGGTCAATTTGAAAATCAGCACAAAGTTTTTGCTAAAAGATAGATTTATAATGTCTAGTTGGACTTATATTAAATTGCTGATATCACATTTAGTTTGGCTGTCAGTGCAGACATCTTGAAATTCTTGTTTTTGCTACTTCGCTGGAAATTCATATTGACTCTGGTGTTTTCAGAAAGCTTGATATAATGCCTAGATCTGATATCATTATGGTGGTCAGCAAAGGCCGTGTTAAAAATCTTGTCAGATTTGGACCTTAAAATTATTGTTGTCTAACAACTGCCAACATTTATCAAATCATTCCATAATAAGCATTTGACAGTATCTTCCTCTACATTCTCTAGTTCTGTGAGCTAAACAGACTTTCCCATGAGGTGGGCTGGAAATACCAGAACGTCATTGCCACCTTAGAGGCCAGAAGAAAGGTGAAGTCAAAGCGATTCTATGAGAAGAAAAAGTCTATTCAGGTAAGTCTGGAGTTGTCTCATAGCCCTTAACAAATATGGTACATTAATGATTTGATTATTTGGATGACTCTGTGTCTTGATGTCTTTTTACACTGAGTGCGAGAATTTGTACAGCGCAAATGAAGATAGACTTCACTTTTGTGTATATTATTTACAGGTTTTGTCCATAAATCTGGTTCTGGCATCTGTAGTTTAGTACTAACATTGGGGAAATACCTCGTGTATCAACATAGCTGCCAACCTAGTATCCCTGTCTTGAAACTAGCCAGACATTTTCAGGTTCAAATGCTGCCCAGACCAGTTAACTAAATTTTCTAAAGATTAGGTAACTTCTGTATGTGCATGTATAACTGACACCAAATAAATGAACCAAAGAAGAACTTGAATTTTATTATGATATTGTTAATACAAGTCTGTGTAGGTGTCGTCATAAATTGTGAGGCAGTCATCTGCCATATCAAGAAAACATTTGTTGGGTTAGTCGTGCATGCCCATGAACAAAATTTGTGTTTTAAGATCATATGGCGAATTGAGCTAACAATATTGCCCAGCATGTCAAGTGATTTTTCTAAACTAATTTCTCAGTAACCAGTGGATCAATGTTGAGACTTGGCAGGTAGCACCTTGTCGTGAAGGTTCCAAGTTTGTACAAGCAATGCTGATCTGTTGTCGCATCTTTTGCCTTGCCAGCAGACCCAGTTTTGAGCAGTCTTCTTCAGTTTGGCCCATAATGTTCTGGCAGCCTTGAAATCTTTCTAATGGACCTGTGCCAGATCTTCCCATGAGACTGCACATTTCACTTATCTTGGGGTTCCATTTTAGGGCCTGTCTTGTGATGTTCATCAATTTTTTCGGTTTTTCATACAGACATTAAATGACAAAAAGGCCTTTCTGGCAGTAGGTAATTATTGCTAGGTTATAATGACATAGCTCAAACCACAAAATGAGCTATCTTGATGGCCATCCTGAACAACTTTATACAGTACTTCTCCTGAACAGATTTTCAAAAATACTGCTTGACCAATATGTATCAGCTACAGAATGAGAATATTGTTATGGCACATTTGTGACCATCTCAAAATCCCTACTGTCATTACTATTACATGAATGGAGGCACATGGGGTTTTCACCGAATCACTTATTAATAACTTTAATGATATTTTGGTTTAATTGGAGGTAATTTCTTTAGTTTGTGTTTTACCCCCTTAAGCATATTATGTGACTTGTACAAGTGAATTTTGACTCGTATTTTTATTTATTTAGCTACATTCACCATTGTCAAGTTAATATGATCATGACATTGATTTTCATAGTCCGAGTCTTGACATGGACTTTATTGTACTGGCTTGTTAAGTATGAATGGATTTTTATTAGATCCAGTTTGTAGATATATGGTGAATATTTTGAACGAGATCATTTAATAACTCGGGGGATCCCTTTAAAAGTGTTAACATAGATTTATGTGTGTGTGTCTTGAGGTTGAGACAAATTGAGCAATTCTATTTCCTTGATATCAGGTTTAAAGGCACAGGCCATGACAATGAATTGTCACAACATTTAGGCATCTTTTGAATATATCGAGTGGGACATGTAAAATTTTAAATTAATTTTACATGTAGGAGTTTCTATTTAAAAAATCGGTTTTTCAATACTCTGCAATTAAAGAATAAAAGGACACAAAACAAAGTTCCTTTTAAGCCAGTTTTATTTCTTTCATTATGTCCTAGTTATTTTAGACCCTATTTTATGTACATTTTTGAAAATGCTTGGAAATAAAAATTTCAATTTGACCAAATTTTCATTTGAATTGTGTTTGTTATACCTTTGAGATCTTGGACCATTTTTTACCTACGCTTCTTAATCTTGAAATATTGTGACTTCTCAGGGAGAGTAAAATATTTTTCATGACCAAATGACTTCTTTTTTTTTCACTGGGTGAATGTGTATCAGTTTCTCGGGTAGGAATTTTAAAGCTAGTACATCCTCCAGCACAGGATAGATACAAGTCCAATTTAAGGATGGTAGATTTCTTGCAAGACAAGCATCTGGATTAAATAGTTTCAGAATTTACTGTCTCATTGTGTAATTGTGAACCAACGGGAATTGTGTAAGAGCTGCTTCCCCTGTCTACTATGGCACATAATCACTAATAACCTCGTGGAATCTTTCTGTACAGTGCTGCAAGATATCGTGAAAGTTGCACCTTTGTTTTTGTGTCTTTTGTTGTATTTTCTTTTCTACTTCAGTTTAGAACAGTTACATGTTTGTTAGATTTTAGTTTTTAGTTTATTCTAATCTTCTTTCTTATTCAGCAATTGAGGGAGAAGGCCAGGCTGACAGTACTTGCTGGGAAAGGCAAGGCGTATCAGAAAGTTATTGAGAGTTATGGTTTCCGCTAAGTGGAATATATAGTACAGAAATAAAACTGATACTTCAATGACACTTGGTTTGACTTTTATTTTATAAATTTTATAATATTTTTTTTAAAAAAAATTATGTTTATCCATTGTTTTAGAGAACAATATAAATCATTCAAGACATCTGTGAAATTTGGTGTGAGTATTGGATTAGTGGGCCATATTTTAACTTTCAGATTCATATTTCTTTGGTTTAAATATCTTTATTTAAACTCCTCCAGTGGCCTGATGGGGGCCACGTATGGTCTAAAGCGCTCTCCATTACAGATCACTGCCTACTCACTTCGCTTTGCTTGGGTTCGAGTCTCTGATTCGGCCATGTGGAAATGTGAGAACGCTTGCCAGTAGCTTCTCGTATAGCCTATCTTGTGCTGAAAATGGCGTTAAACCATACAACAGCCAGTAGACTGAAGTGGTTTGAGGTTTGAACCCTGGGCAAGTCATAACAATTATTTGATGCCTTGCTTCGCACTCGGCTTTAAGAGGTCAGTGTTATGGCTGGTTAGCATGGTGCCAGAATAATGTGACTGGGTGGGAGATGATGCAACATGTCTGCCACTGCTGACTGATGTGACTGGAAAATTGCTATGTTAAAAATCCAAGTTACATTCAGGTGGCCGAGTAGTCTAAAGCGGTCCATTACAGATCACTGCCATCTCACCTCTGCGCGAGTTTGAGTCTCAGATTCAGCCAATGTGGTTATGTGAGAAAGCTTGCCAGTAGCTTCTTGTGGGTTGGTGGTTCTTTCTAGGTTCTTCCTCCACCACTAATACTGGCTGCCATGTATAGCCTATATTGTGCTGAAAAGTGGCTTTAAACCATAAAAACTAACAAACCAAGTTACATTCACACCCAATATCTTTATTTTTGTTGTGTTTTTGCTTCAAGTTTTTTTTCTTATATGACTTTACAGTTGTAGATTCATGCTCATGATAAAATGTTGCACTGAAGAATCTACTTAGATACATCTTGTTTGTTTTTTTTTCAAATCTCACCTGTTCTTTTCACTGAGTCATTCTCATATTTAGATAAATTTTCTCCCTTTATGGTAGGGGTATGTGGAATTTTACCCCTCAAATTTTCAGTTGTACAACAAACCCAGAAGCGTGTCCATCTATCCATTATCCACAATTATTTCTGGGTGCTTGGCCAGTATGGATATGTGAGAAAGTTTGCCAGTAACTTCCTATGGGCAAGTGGTTTTTTACATGGTTTTCCTGATAACACCCTCCACCAATTACATTAGATGCCATATAATGCCTATCATGTGCTGAGAAAGGATGTTTGTGACTGTAAGATTTACAGAAAATTTGCGTGAATTTGTATACTTTGAAAGATGGTGGGAAGGGGGTGTTAAAATGCGGACAAGGGTGAAGGGGTGTAAAGGACCTTGCAGATGTCTGCAAGCTAGTATTTTTTTTATTTTTATATTGTGTTGAAGAGCTGCCTTTTGGCCTGCAGCATGTACAAACATGCCAACCATTATGCTATTGGTGTAATCACTTTTTTTTTTCTTCACTAAATTATGCCTTACTTGTAACCATATAAGGATTATACTTTTTTGGTATATCCACCATCCCCAAACATCTATTATTTATTTTCTTGTTTTAGAAAAGACTGCTTCTACATAACTATAATATAAGAGTGCGCTTGTCTTTGGAATTTCCTAACAGTATCATGTTCTATTTTATAGCAACTTTCGACCTCATATTCTATTTAGTAAGAGAAAAGACTGGTTTTCTAATTTCAATCTTTATGTGCAGATTCTTTGTTTAATTCATATTGGATGGGATGGAGAACTAGTCTAAGTCAGATATTTGGCACTGAAAAATATATTTTATTTTAGTAGATCGTGCATATATGAGAGTAAACATATCTCCTTTGAAATAATTTCACAGATGGATTAGAAAAAGGCAAAAAATAAACTAAACAAAAATATAGCAGAATCCTCTAAATATGAAGACGTAAGGGCAGCATCATGTGGCGTCTATTACAAGCAGTGTGGAAGGAATTTTAATAGTTGCACTAAAAGTCTTCAGATGGATTCTAGTTGATGTGTGTGTAAAACTAAAAGAGCTTTGTATGAAAACTTGAAGCAGCAAAGGACGTTAAAAGACGAGAGATCATTGTTCATTAAAAATTTAGTATTTTATGTGCAGTTTACTCTTTTTCTGCCTGGATTACGCTTTTTGACCACTTGGATTACGCTTTTTCCTTGTCAGGTTGGCATGTATGCATGTATTCCAGTATGTTTTGCCAACATCCTTTATGTGTGATCCCAAGGTACAACTTATTTGTTCATTTCAATTAGTACGATTCATGACACAGAATATATATGAATGTGTGGGAATGAGTACATAGGTCTGGCTTCCAATGCCTGAGGTTGATTACATGGGCCTTGTGGATCCAAGCGAGTATACAAATGGCCAAGATGCACTACGGCCTGTATAACACTCGGACCATAAAGCAGTATAATGCTAGATGGGGACGTCCTGAACACGTAGACTACAACATTAATGGACTTTAAATTTTTATACATTATGGAAACGGTTCCGACATGGTAGTCAGTCAAGTGTAATTTTTATGCTTGGTACTGTCTCGGCAAAAACCATATCTGCAGTCCGAGGGGGGGTGGTATGAAAACTGGTCCATGTATTTTCTGCGGATGTCCTTTATGGACAACCCCAAAATGGTGATTCATGAGAACTGCAAATTAGACTAAAGTTTCACATAAGCAAATGTATACTTTTATTCAGCCGTTCATCTTGCTTGTCAGAACAAAAGTCAATTCATATTGTTGTGTATGTTTTAGTAACTGCTCATACATCTGATTTCTTGGTTTTTGGATGAACAGTTGATAAACTAAATTTGATGGCACATTTGGCTCCATAACAAGTCTTATGTAACGTAGTTTGAATGTAACATAGTTTGAATCTTGCATCAATGAAGTTTTACAAGGACTCTAATAAATGCAACGTAGTTTGAATCTTGCATCAAGGAAGTTTTACAAGGACTCTAATGAATGTAACGTTGTAGTTTGAATTTTGCATCAAGGAAGTTTTACAAGGACTCGAATGAATGTAACGTTGTAGTTTGAATCTTGCATAAAGGAAGTTTTACAAGGACTTGAATGAATGTAACGCTGTAGTTTGAATCTTGCATTAAGGAAGTTTTACAAGGACTCGAAATGGCTGATTCTCAGAAAAAAGGCTGATCTTTAGATGACTGTTTCATTTGGCATATACTGGCTGATGATAGTAAAGAAGGCAATTTATTTTTAAAGTTTGGAAGTATATCAGATTGATGGAGCTTGTAAAGTGCTAATGGAGATATCAGTGAGTGATTTTGATCCCGAAATTGATGTTAATCCTGAGTCTGATGTACATGCTGGAACGAAATAAACAGGCAACATGATTGTCAACTTCTCATTTCAGAAAATGCAGACGAACAAGCTCAATGGAAATAAGACATTTTAAAAGTGGAATGCACTTTTCTTTTCACATTGCAATTTAGTGAGATCATGTGCTACAAACCATATGTTCTTTATGCTTTTTGACATTCAAGATTGAATTAACTTTTATAACCTTGAGGTCCATGTATTTGTTCATATAAAGTGTGCAAAATCATCTCCCTCCACTTCCTCCTTACTATAGAGCATTCACTGTACAGGTAGACTCCCTTGCAAACATTATTATGCATGCAGGAGTAGTCTCCCATGATACTTTAACATCCTTGACAAGATAATCTCCCTTAGAATGGCCTATTTGGCTGTGACCTCATTATCAGCTTGTTTTTAACACTCACAAAACAGGTGAGATTCTAATTTGACTGCACTCTGGAGACTTGCACCCTGTCCATTTCCTGCTTCTAACAAGCTGGAGACTGAGCAAGGAATGTCTTTCTTCTGATTTTCCCTACTAGCCAGATTGCTCAATGTGGACCATTTCCTGACTGGTGTCTGATTTGACCTATCACAAATTTATGCCTATGAAGCCATGGCTATTGCCTCCTCTTGGGTCTGTTTGGATTGAGGGCCGCCTGGTATCTCTAACAACCTATTCGTCTTTTTATCTTTGATCTTGGTTGCACGAAAGGCATATTTTTGTTGGGGGGGGGGGCTATAGCAATAGCATAACATGTGATCACACCTTCTACAAACTAGTGAACTCCACTACCATAATAGTAGTTTTCTATACCAGAATTGATGAGACCATCCTCTGTAACTGGTTAATTCAACAATACAACAGTAGCATGTGTTGTATTACTGCTGTTCAAACTTTTGTTGTGGAAAGGCTCTAGTTTTAACAATGTAATACATACCTGCACTTCAATGTCAGTCTGGGATCATGTTTTTTCAATTTTTGGAGGAATAATTAGTTTGGAAAAGGAATGCCATAGCAGCATGCAGGTATTATATAATCAAAATTAGTTAACCTTTAATACATATTTCAGTACTTCTTTCAGGTTTTTTTGTCATTCAGGCTATATAAAAGAATCAACCTAGTAATCTATGTGCCATTTGCTTTTGCTCTCTTCATCAATGATGCTTGTTTTGTAAAATGCATTTATCAAATTAAACAAGAATATCGGAAACCTGTATATTAAACTTGACTCTGAAAAACAGGATGGCTACATCAACTTTGGGTTTCACCAACATGATACCTAGTTGTTGCTAAATGAAACTGATGCAAGTCAAATGAAATAACAGATACTACAGTAAAACATGTCTTGAGAGACCACCTGTCTTGAAAGACCAGGTTCACCATGTACAGATTTATTGATTACATAGTGTTTTGACCTGTTATGAGAGACCACCTGTCACGAGACCATTATATTTTTGGCAGAAAGAGTGGTCTGTTTAGACAGGTTTCACTGTACAACAACTGTTTTACAATCTAGTCACTATTCTCTCAGAGTGGAATAAAATGGAACCATTTCTGGTAAATACCCAGGTCGGTATGTTAAGCGTGGTCTAATCCACCAAATTTTATTCAATTTGATTTATATATTCATTATGTTTGGAAACTATGTATTGAACAAAAGATTCAGAATTTATGAAGTAACATATTTTACAAAGCTTTAATGCTTATATTGTTTTGGATAATTGCAAAGAGCTTTTTCAAAATGTTCAAGGATTTTTCAAGAATGGGACCATATAATAAAGTTCTAAGGGAAATAATTGTACATGTACTAGCTTAGTCTGATAAATATGACGCAAAGCCCTGTGTTGATAATTGATTTGAGGTACTGATATCACCTATTACAAAATCCAAGGAATTTTCGCCAATGGATCTGTGCAACTGACTGGCATACAGTTTTAGACATTTGATGTATTTTTAACATCTTGAAATACTGTTGGTTCAAGGTTACTTTTGGCAATATGTACTGAATGTTTCCTGATGAAATCCTACATTTGACAACTTGTGAATCCACATGGAAAATAACACAACCCTATGTTCTGCAGCCATTTTGACCACTAGTGGCCTAGTGGTTAGAGCATCTGCTACAGAAGCGGGATGTCGTGGGTTTGATCCCCGATGGAGTTGTACCAAAAGACTTACAAAAATGGTACTAACAGCTGCCTCGCTTGGTGCTCAGCATTAAGAGGTTAGTGTTAGGAATGGTCGGCGTGGTGTCGGGATAATGTGACTGGGTGGGACATCATGCAGCATGATGCCCCAGTGCTAGACATCACTGTAAACTGCCTCGCTGCAGACATCATAGCGATGTGACTAAAACATTGTTAAAGCTACGTTAAAAATTCTAATCACTCACACATGCAGCCATTTTAGTTTCCAAGGCTACATATGGGTGTAACCAAATACCATTGTCTAGACTGTATCCTAGTATGTTTTAGACTGATTTGTATTCAGGAAAATTGCATCTTTTAGTGAACAATATTAAAAAACTGATATCACCTATTACAAAATCCAAGGAATTTTTGCAAATGGATCTGTGAAACTGACTGGCATTTATTTTTAGACATTTGATGTATTTTTAACATCTTGAACTACTGCTGGTTCAAGGTTACTTTTGGCAATATGTACTGAATATTTCCTGATGAACTCCTTCATTTGACAACTTGTGAACACAACCCTATGTCATGCAGCCATAGTGGTTAGAGCGTCTGCCGCAGAAGTGGGAGGTCACAGGTTGGATCCCCCGCAGAGGCATAGCAAAAGACAAAAAAGGTACTGACAGCTGCCTTGCTTAGCGCTCAGCACCAAATACCATTGTCTAAACTGTATGTTTTAGACAGATTTGCATTCAGCAAAATTTCATATTTTAGTGAACAATATTGAAAATTAAACATTTTTAAATGATTTTTAATTGGTAATCTAGGCCATTTACCCATAATACAATAATATAAATAAAGACAAATCTATCACCTAAAGTGCACATGTACATTTTAAAAATATATATATCTTTTCTTGTTGATGCAGTAAATGGTGTATGAATTATACAACTTTGTATGACAAGGATTTTGTGTTGACATAAAGCCGTCAATTTTTTCTTCGAATATACCAAGGTTTTTTTAAATACTTGTAGATCTTGATAATATTTACAATATATAAACCATACTATTCATATTCTACAGACACCAAATTATTGCAATAACAAAAGCTGCACAATGATATGAAAGTAGTAAAACCACCATGTCAAACAATCTATTAAATATTTATAACCAGAACATCCTAATCACAAAAGAGCTTTATGGGCATAAAAGGACAAACATAAGGAAAGATGCTTCTCAACATTTAATAATGTTCTACAATTTATATACATCTTGATGTGATGCCCATGTAACACAAATGAAATCAATTTGTTGGTTATCTGCTACTATCCATACGTAACAATATGTAACACAACAGTAGTCTGCCACATTTTCCAATAGCAACATAACTAGACACAAGATTCGTAGATATTGTTTGCAGAAATTACTTTAAACACTTTTAATAAATACTGAATATGTTTGTCCCCAAATTTCAGAACCATAACACAAATATAGGTTGTACCATAGTATCAAATATTTTAAAGGCATCTACACAACTAAGGTACACATATTTCAATTGGTAATCAAAAGTGACCATAACAGATTTGATATTCGGCTCCTAATGTTTCTTTATTGTCCAGGATAATTTGGTCTACATATCAGACCCATGTAGTTGTAAAAATGCAACCATCAGTTTATGCCCCATTCAAAAACTGCTTTTCACTAATCAAAGGTCCTCCACTTCAAAACACGATTATTTTTGTCTTCTCCATGTAACTGTTATTCTATTGTGTGTATCTTTTGTTGCAATTCTATTGATTTGTCAAGGAAACTCAACATCAACAAATAAAATCGCTAAAGGATCATGGACATTTCTGAATTAAAAAAAACAGGACCAGCCATCAGGAGAAGTAGACAGTTACACTTTCTGAAATAAAAAAAACAGGAACAGCAGTCAGGAGAAGTAGACAGTTACACTTTCTGAAATAAAAAAAAACAAGACCAGCAGTCAGGAGAAGTAGACAGTTACACTTTAGAAGTTTCAACTCTGGGGAGGGAACAAACAGTGTGCTGTTCTGTTAGCCATTTATACAGTTATAACTATTAAATTAGAGAAAGAAAAAAAAACCATAAATGCAGTTATTGTCTGTGAATTTAGCATGCACTAAATTCCAACTGTCCTGACTGCAGACTACCAATCCAAAATCATGCAGCAAATTATTTACAAAACATATTATTCTTTGAGGTAAACTTTAACTCACATGATTATAAAGTATTGCTTAAAACCAATAGTACAAAGCAAATATGCACATTGAAAAATAGAAGGCACATTTGAAATAAAAGCAGCAAATGATAAATGCACAAACACACACCTTTTCAGTAACAGTTAAATGATGTCAACAAAACTCTTTCTCAAGATGGTACACAAATTTTCTCAAGGAATCGGCAAATTCGCTTGATCGGAAGTTTTTGCGCATGTGATGTAGTTCCAACTTTTGATGGCTTGCAAGTATATCTTGCCAATTCTTATTTCTCATAAACTGCTTTTTTCTCAGGGTCTCCTCAAACATCTCGCTGTTTTTTAGATATTTTAAAAAGTTGGGCAACCTTTTCCTGAATTCTGCTTTGTTTCTGGAAAATAAAGACATATAGCTACTATTTCATGAACATAAAATTGAATTTGCAAGTATACAATGTAATTAGCCAAGTTTGCTGACAAACAAGGATCATGATAAAGCTGAATTGTTTTTGTGTGTGTGTTTGTGTGAGGATGAATGCATAGGGTTTAACAAGTCAGCACAAATCTGTCTAAATATTTCAAATTCAATTCTAAACATCTAAAGATAAACCCTTGTAAATGTAAGCATGTCCAATGAAATCTGAACTAACTGAGCACACATTTGAATCTTTGCTTTCTATCATGGGCATTGACCTACAGTAAATTTTCTTTTTTTGTGGGTTATGACGGCAGATTGAACACATTAGGCCACAAATATAAATATGTGCTTCCTATTGTACTGACCAAAAAAATTAGGTTTGGTAGGCAGATTTTTAAAACAAAATGTAACGATTATTGTATTAATGCTTCAAGTACTGAAATAAACCAGCTGAAGTAGATGCACAAAATCATTGCACATTTGTTCAAAACATGTATAATAATTAGTATGTATAATGTAATAAAACTTCAATTACTGGGCAAAACTAGCTCAATTTGATACACAAATCAATTTCCAAAGGTTTTTGCTTTTAACATGGAAGAAAAAAGTGTTATGGTTGGCACTGAAAAATTGTGACAGTCAATCGACCAGAAACTGACATTTACGAGTCTTATCGACAATATCATGCTGAGGTAATGAAAGGTAAGTGCCTTTGCAAGGACATTCTAAGGCAGCTGGCCTGAAGGAAGAATATCAAGTTCCTAGAAACAACTGATGCTCTATTGGCCAACAGAATTTCCAGGAACTGAAGATTAGACCAATTCTTCTTTCAAAATGCTGAGTGTTGAAACCATCACTGATATTCTTGAGCAACAAGATTTTCAAATTAGCCACTGTGGCAGCCATACTGGATGTAAGAGAAACATTTTCATTTTGGATAAACTGGACACCATTGGGAAACTTAGGATGAAATATGACAATCCATTCAGAAGAATTAGTTAACAGTGTTTTCAGTTTGTTCATAGTGGCTGCCATGTTTGAAGTCAGATTGACACCATTTTCATTTAAGATCAACTAGATATCATAGTTAGTTAGAATGAATTTCCATTTAGGCAGAGAACAATATCAAGATTTTCAAAATGGCTGCCAATAGTCAGATAAACACCATTTTCATTTACTACCAACTAACATCATAAGAGGTCATATGAAATCTTCTGGTAATAAAAAGTAATGTTTATATGACTTTGCATCTAGGAGGTGACAAGACTTTTGAAATGACCATTCAAGATGGCTCCTGTGGTGGATATATTGGCTGTAAGATTTAAACCATGTTCATAATAAGCCTATTCATGAAAATCCTGTGCTGATACCATACCACCATCCATTCAGGTGCAGTATTAATAACAAGATTGTCAAGATGGTCATACTGGATGACCAGTCAGCACCATTTCATTAATATCAGAAATATAGAAAAATATTTTAATATTTTTACTCCAAAACAATGAATGAACCAATGGTAACAATTTAGATCTTACCCTCCGAGGATGAAATCCACCAAATTAGAATCCTTGGCTCTCTCTGCTAGCAGCGGCTCTTCATTATAAATTAGCTGATATGCCTTGTTCGAGCCAACTTGACGAGGAAAGAAATAGGTCCAGTACTCTGATCCAAAGAGATGCATGTTTTTATATGAAGATGTTAGAAGAGTTCCCTGAAAAGAAAGCACCCCAATTAAGTACTTTAAAAGTAAAAGTATGGCCAAATGATTCTGAAAGATATGGAAATCTTATTTATTTTAAGTAGTTCTGTTTTTTGCCTTATGAATCTTGACTTCAAGCTCTAAGACTGCATTGTCAACATGGTCAACACCTCATACAAATCCAGTAAAGTTTCTACCCTCTCCAGCCAACATTAATAGAATTCTAACTAGCTATTAACAATTACACACTTTTCAGATCAAATAATCTTCTAGTTTCCAGTTAAGAAATGATAAAATGTATTTAGCAAAAGCAAAAAAACAAAGAAATATTTTTGGGTGATATAAAATTGTTCAAATACACCTCTTTCTCTATAACCTATATTGCTCAGGTAACTCACAAAACTGCTTATGATGTAGGGTCAGGCATGGATCCCATTATTTTTCCTAAAAAAAATACCACAAAACTGCTTATGATGTAGGGTCAGGCATGGATCCCATTATTTTTCCTGAAAAATACCACAAGATAAGGCCCCATTTTGTTAAACATAAAGTTGATCATGATAAAGACTGATCAATTAAACTTTAATATATGCTTCATTTTAACATCAAATACACAGCTAGTGCCTGAACAGATGTAAACTCATCGGATTCTCAGCGATTGTGTGTAGGATTTTTAACATAACTTTAACAATTTTTCAGTCATATCGCTACAACATCTGCAGTGAGGCAATTTATAGTGATGTCTAGCACTGGGGCAACATGCCACAGACATGTAGCATGATGTCCCACCCAGTCATATTACCCTGACACCACGCCGACCAGTCCTAACACTAATCTCTTAATGCTGAGCACCAAGCTAGGCAGCTGTTAGTACCATTTTTGTAAGTCTTTGGTATGAATTGGCCGGGGATTGAACCTCCCTCTTCTATGGCAGATGCTCTAACCACTAGGCCACCGGAGTGGTCTCAGTGGTTTTGGGATTGTTCTGATTAGTCTTCTGCAGAGGGTTGCCTTCACTTCTGATAGAATATAAACTTAAGGAAAATGATGACTCAATGGATGTGGATCATGAACAAAAAGCACTATTTATCAGAATGATAGAGAACTTTTTTGGATACATCAATTACATATTCTAAAGTTGGTAGGGATTAACATCGCTATTTAAATGTGAATCTTAAAAATTTTAACTTAATTTATTATATTTCTTTTATGAGAACATACATGTTTTGGTCCAGCAGTCAAACTGCTGGAATATTTTACTCTTCTGTGGAAACACACATCCTCAATTTGCTGCCTGTGCTTCTTATTACATCATAACCATGACAAAATCACCCTGCTACAGGATCACTACACATCAAAATGGATTACCAATGTGTTTATGGTAAAGCATAATTTAAACATCACTAATCATTATTGCAAAATATAAAAAATTATACACATTGGTATCAGAGTGTCATGCCGTATTTTGGTAGATTCTTAAAAAAAACAAAAAAAACTAATGGGCTTTGAGTATACCAACCCATTAGTCAACTCAGTTTACAGATAATACAATAAGCAGCCTTGTGAAAATAAGTCTGATGTAATCTTATACCATCCTTATGTCAACTCTATAGACACAATCTTATAATCCCAAAATTTAATGATGCCCCATCTGCACATAAACGAATAAAATGGTCTTGTATGCTAGGTACGTCTAGGGAGACTGGACTTTGTTCATCACTTCAGCGTGAGCTCTAATTCAACAAGTCCTAATTGTTTTGTATTCTGCCCTCCATTTTTTCAATCTATGAACCTGACATTCAGCGCTTTATTGTCTATTAATCCTGAATCCCTGAATCTATAACCTATAATCTATAACCAGGCTATAATACAGGCTTTCACTCCAGTCAGTTGCTTACATCTATTTCATGTCAGCATTGATGTATACTATCATTTCTGCATTGTCATACAACAATTGTTGATTATCTGCAGTCCATTCTTCCTTGCAGTTCCCATTGAAGCTTAAACTTTATGATGGAAGGTTCCTCTTTGGCAAGTTTATGATGGGAGGTTCCACTTTTGCAATTGTAAATGCCACTACAAATGTAATTTTCACATACTTTGCTGTCTGTTCATCTTGTTTTCTCCATTGGCAGATACAAGTTCGCTCCATTGTATTGCCACATGATTAGCATTGTACAACTGAATTAAGAGTGAATCAGTGTTTCTTACTATATCTGTACATTGTGAGTCATTCTTTCTTGAATGTTGTGCACCCCCTTATGAAGTCAGTTCTCCCTGTAGAAATCAGTATTGATTCATATATACAAAACATATTTCCGTTGGTAAATCATAACCATGAAAAATCATTAAGCCATTTCTTTACAAATTGCTGAGTTTAAGTTTTTTTAACATTAAATCCAACTTCTGTTATATTTGTATACATGTTGAAATCTTTTACCTACTACCACTGAAAACCATATAATTGTATTAAATCTTGCCACTTGAATACCATATTTGGGATACATGTGTGTGCAATCCTGTAAGTATTCTAGGAGCAGTGATAACAAACTTGAGCAACCACGGAAATAAACATCAGATGACAATCAAGGGGCATCCCATAAGCTTTATGATATAGGGCCATCTAGCTTTATGGTATAGGGCCATCTAGCTTTATGGTATAGGGCCATCTAGCTTTATGATATAGGGCCATCTAGCTTTATGGTATAGGGCCATCTAGCTTTATGGTATAGGGCCATCTAGCTTTATGATATAGGGCCATCTAGCTTTATGATATAGGGCCATCTAGCTTTATGATATAGGGCCATCTAGCTTTATGATATAGGGCCATCTAGCTTTATGATATAGGGCCATCTAGCTTTATGATATAGGGCCACCTAGCTTTATGATATAGGGCCATCTAGCTTTATGATATAGGGCCATCTAGCTTTATGGTATAGGGCCATCTAGCTATATGATATAGGGCCATTTAGCTTTATGATATAGGGCCATCTAGCTTTATGATATAGGGTCATCTAGCTTTATGGTATAGGGCCATCTAGCTTTATGATATAGGGCCATCTAGCTTTATGATATACGGCCATCTAGCTTTATGATATAGGGCCATCTAGCTTTATGATATAGGGCCATTTAGCTTTATGATATAGGGCCATCTAGCTTTATGATATAGGGCCATCTAGCTTTATGGTATAGGGCCATCTAGCTTTATGATATAGGGCCATCTAGCTTTACGATATAGGGCCATCTAGCTTTATGGTATAGGGCCATCTAGCTTTATGGTATAGGGCCATCTAGCTTTATGGTATAGGGCCATCTAGCTTTATGGTATAAGGCCATCTAGCTTTATGGTATAGGGCCATCTAGCTTTATGGTATAGGGCCATCTAGCTTTATGGTATAGGGCCATCTAGCTTTGTGGTATAGGGCCATCTAGCTTTATGGTATAGGGCCATCTAGCTTTATGGTATAGGGCCATCTAGCTTTATGATATAGGGCCATCTAGCTTTATGGTATAGGGCCATCTAGCTTTATGATATAGGGCCATCTAGCTTTATGGTATAGGGCCATCTAGCTTTATGATATAGGGCCATCTAGCTTTATGGTATAGGGCCATCTAGCTTTATGGTATAGGGCCATCTAGCTTTATGATATAGGGCCATCTAGCTTTATAATATTGGGCCATCTAGCTTTATAATATTGGGCCATCTAGCTTTATGATATAGGGCCATCTAGCTTTATGATATAGGGCCATCTAGCTTTGTGGTATAGGGCCATCTAGCTTTATGGTATAGGGCCATCTAGCTTTATAATATAGGGCCATCTAGCTTTATGATATAGGGCCATCTAGCTTTATGATATAGGGTCATCTAGCTTTATGATATAGGGCCATCTAGCTTTATGATATAGGGCTATCTAGCTTTATGGCATAGGGCCATCTAGCTTTATGATATAGGGCCATCTAGCTTTATGGTATAGGGCCATCTAGCTTTATGATATAGGGCCATCTAGCTTTATGATATAGGGCCATCTAGCTTTATGATATAGGGCCATTTAGCTTTATGATATAGGGCCATCTAGCTTTATGGTATAGGGCCATCTAGCTTTATGGTATAGGGCCATCTAGCTTTATGGTATAAGGCCATCTAGCTTTATAATATAGGGCCATCTAGCTTTATGGTATAGGGCCATCTAGCTTTATGGTATAGGGCCATCTAGATTTATGGTATAGGGCCATCTAGCTTTATGATATAGGGCCATCTAGCTTTATGATATAGGGCCATCTAGCTTTATAATATAGGGCCATTTAGCTTTATGATATAGGGCCATCTAGCTTTATGATATAGGGCCATCTAGCTTTATGGTATAGGGCCATCTAGCTTTATGATATAGGGCCATCTAGCTTTATGATATAGGGCCATCTAGCTTTATGGTATAGGGCCATCTAGCTTTATGGTATAGGGCCATCTAGCTTTATGGTATAGGGCCATCTAGCTTTATGATATAGGGCCATCTAGCTTTATGGTATAGGGCCATCTAGCTTTATGGTATAGGGCCATCTAGCTTTATGATATAGGGCCATCTAGCTTTATGGTATAGGGCCATCTAGCTTTATGGTATAGGGCCATCTAGCTTTATGATATAGGGCCATCTAGCTTTATAATATAGGGCCATCTAGCTTTATGATATAGGGCCATCTAGCTTTATGGTATAGGGCAATCTAGCTTTATGATATAGGACCATCTAGCTTTATGATATAGGGCCATCTAGCTTTATGATATAGGGCCATCTAGCTTTATGATATAGGGCCATCTAGCTTTATAATATAGGACCATCTAGCTTTATGATATAGGGCCATCTAGCTTTATGATATAGGGCCATCTAGCTTTATGATATAGGGCCATCTAGCTTTATGGTATAGGGCCATCTAGCTTTATGGTATAGGGCCATCTAGCTTTATGATATAGGGCCATCTAGCTTTATGGTATAGGGCCATCTAGCTTTATGATATAGGGCCATCTAGCTTTATGGTATAGGGCCATCTAGCTTTATGGTATAGGGCCATCTAGCTTTATGATCTAGCTTTATGGTATAGGGCCATCTAGCTTTATGGTATAGGGCCATCTAGCTTTATGATATAGGGCCATCTAGCTTTATGGTATAGGGCCATCTAGCTTTATGATATAGGGCCATCTAGATTTATGATATAGGGCCATCTAGCTTTATGATATAGGGCCATCTAGCTTTATGATATAGGGCCATCTAGCTTTATGATATAGGGCCATCTAGCTTTATGATATAGGGCCATCTAGCTTTATGATATAGGGCCATCTAGCTTTATGGTATAGGGCCATCTAGATTTATGATATAGGGCCATCTAGCTTTATGGTATAGGGCCATCTAGATTTATGGTATAGGGCCATCTAGCTTTATGGTATAGGGCCATCTAGCTTTATGGTATAGGGCCATCTAGCTTTATGATATAGGACCATCTAGCTTTATGGTATAGGGCCATCTAGCTTTATGGTATAGGGCCATCTAGCTTTATGATATAGGGCCATCTAGCTTTATAATATAGGGCCATCTAGCTTTATGATATAGGGCCATCTAGCTTTATGGTATAGGGCCATCTAGCTTTATGATATAGGACCATCTAGCTTTATGATATAGGGCCATCTAGCTTTATGATATAGGGCCATCTAGCTTTATGATATAGGGCCATCTAGCTTTATAATATAGGACCATCTAGCTTTATGATATAGGGCCATCTAGCTTTATGATATAGGGCCATCTAGCTTTATGATATAGGGCCATCTAGCTTTATGGTATAGGGCCATCTAGCTTTATGGTATAGGGCCATCTAGCTTTATGATATAGGGCCATCTAGCTTTATGGTATAGGGCCATCTAGCTTTATGATATAGAGCCATCTAGCTTTATGGTATAGGGCCATCTAGCTTTATGGTATAGGGCCATCTAGCTTTATGATCTAGCTTTATGGTATAGGGCCATCTAGCTTTATGGTATAGGGCCATCTAGCTTTATGATATAGGGCCATCTAGCTTTATGGTATAGGGCCATCTAGCTTTATGGTATAGGGCCATCTAGCTTTATGATATAGGGCCATCTAGCTTTATGATATAGGGCCATCTAGCTTTATGATATAGGGCCATCTAGCTTTATGATATAGGGCCATCTAGCTTTATGATATAGGGCCATCTAGCTTTATGGTATAGGGCCATCTAGATTTATGATATAGGGCCATCTAGCTTTATGGTATAGGGCCATCTAGATTTATGGTATAGGGCCATCTAGCTTTATGGTATAGGGCCATCTAGCTTTATGATATAGGGCCATCTAGCTTTATGATATAGGGCCATCTAGCTTTATGATATAGGGCCATCTAGATTTATGATATAGGGCCATCTAGCTTTATGGTATGGGGCCATCTAGCTTTATGGTATAGGGCCATCTAGCTTTATGATATAGGGCCATCTAGCTTTATAATATAGGGCCATCTAGCTTTATGATATAGGGCCATCTAGCTTTATGGTATAGGGCCATCTAGATTTATGGTATAGGGCCATCTAGCTTTATGGTATAGGGCCATCTAGCTTTATGATATAGGGCCATCTAGCTTTATGATATAGGGCCATCTAGCTTTATGATATAGGGCCATCTAGCTTTATGATATAGGGCCATCTAGCTTTATGATATAGGGCCATCTAGCTTTATGGTATAGGGCCATCTAGCTTTATGGTATAGGGCCATCTAGCTTTATGGTATAGGGCCATCTAGCTTTATGGTATAGGGCCATCTAGCTTTATGATATAGGGTCATCTAGCTTTATGATATAGGGCCATCTAGCTTTATGGTATAGGGCCATGTAGCTTTATGATATAGGGTCATCTAGCTTTATGATATAGGGCCATCTAGCTTTATGATATAGGGCCATCTAGCTTTATGGTATAGGGCCATCTAGCTTTATGATATAGGGCCATCTAGCTTTATGGTATAGTGCCATCTAGCTTTATGGTATAGTGCCATCTAGCTTTATGGTATAGGGCCATCTAGCTTTATGATATAGGGCCATCTAGCTTTATGGTATAGGGCCATCTAGCTTTATGATATAGGGCCATTTAGCTTTGTGGTATAGGGCCATCTAGCTTTATGGTATAGGGCCATCTAGCTTTATGATATAGGGCCATCTAGCTTTATAATATAGGGCCATCTAGCTTTATGATATAGGGCCATCTAGCTTTATGGTATAGGGCCATCTAGTTTTATGATATAGGGCCATCTAGCTTTATGGTATAGGGCCATCTAGCTTTATGATATAGGGCCATCTAGCTTTATGATATAGGGCCATCTAGCTTTATGGTATAGGGCCATCTAGCTTTATGATATAGGGCCATCTAGCTTTATGATATAGGGCCATTTAGCTTTATGGTATAGGGCCATCTAGCTTTATGGTATAGGGCCATCTAGCTTTATGATATAGGGCCATCTAGCTTTATGATATAGGGCCAGTATATCTAGAAAATCTGCATGGTTCATACGGTGACACTGGTATGAAATTCAAGGATATTTGCAGTGTCCAATATAGATAATGAAAGTAATACAGTAGAACCTGTCTTGAAAGACCACCCCTTTTGCCATACAATTATGGTCTCTCAAGACAGGTGGTCTCTCATAGCAGGTCAAAACACTATAATCATTAATTTTGTGCATTGAGAATATGGTCTCTCAAGACAGGTGGTCTCACAAAACAATGGTCTTTCAAGACAGGTTTTACTATACTCATGAAAGGACATTCTGAATAATGATAAACACAAAAATCCAAAAACACTGATATGGTCCAAAATCATTTTTGATGGAATGAAAATGATTGTCTCAGACTTCAGAACTAAAATGTCAGTTTTCAAGGTTTCAAGCCCGAATTTACAATACCTCAAAAACAATGCTTTCAAGGTTTTTAAATAAGTATATGAGCCATAAAACTGTACCACAAAAACTTGGGGATAATACTGCCAGCAAATGTTGTCATGCCTTTTCAGTCACCCATGTTATATCCCATTTATTGAAAAATATGTAAATAACAAACCAACTTAAATTAAAAATGATTTACTGTAGTATCATTTATTTTTATTGGGCTCAAGTTTCGTGGTTTTGTAATTTTTAAAAACAAACATTTCCATGGGTACTTAAATTTGTGGTTTTGTCTGTCAAAGTCTGCATATTAGTAGGTATTTAATTTCATGGTTTTACCTCTACAAATAGCCAAAATAAAGAATACAAAAAAGATTAAAACTATGCCGATGGAAACGGTGGTCACATTAATCTGAAGACAATACTACCACCTATATGAGAACAAATCAATGACCTGGCAAGTTCAATACTTACGCCACGCTTTTGACCAAGTGAATAACATCAGTTGAAGCCGACACAGTCAACAACACTAAAACAATACTTCCATCTCTATGAGTACAAATAAAACACCCATGAAGATTAATCAGTTTTGCCATGTTTTCAATTGAGTGTTCAACATCAAAAGAAGCTGACGCAGCAACAAAACCAGACCAATCAGTTATTATGTACATATGAATGATCTCTGTCACTCCTTTATTTGTGCCTGCCCCTTGTACAAACCAGCTTCAACCACTTAACCTGATAACTAATAAAGTGTACAAAGAACAATTAAAGTCACACTTCCATGATTGGTATGCTAAACAGGTCATGGATGCCAGCATGGAAAAAAGAAAATATTACTGGTGACAATCAGTGCACAGTAGTAAACCTTGCAACCTCATTAGTCAAGCCGATTCACGCTGAATGGATAATTGTGACTTATGTGACAATGAGTGAACGATTGGACCTAATTATCCGAAGTTTTGAGATAGCTGGACTTGTTTAATTCAGCGATTTGGGGATTATTTATCTGAGCAGCATTTGTAAATACCATGAGACTTGATTGACATGATGTTGATACCATGTCTTTGTCCAACAATCTGTGTAGTGTGAGCTTTAATAATTTGCTGTAATTAGTGTATATACGTAGTATTTCATTAATAATAGTGTTTCAAGAAATTGTTTATAGTATTTTAAAGGATTGCTATTCTTTTGGATTATAAATGCATGGATAAAATAAAATGTGCTTTCAGAAGGATTTAAATGTTTAAACAACAGTACTGTTGTACATGTACTTGAATGAATGATCAACTTGTAAAAGTATTAAATTTAATTTTTATATCCAGTTATTTTGTATCATTTTTTATTTCGTTTTTAGTATTACTACTGTTTGATAGCCTTATGCTTTTTATATTTTCTCTCTATCCTTACCTCACATATCTATTTAAGGCAGTGAGTATAAAATTACAGCTATTGGATATACTACCTTATCAAACGTGTGCATTGAAACAATATTAAATGATTCATAATTCTTGCTTCAAAAGGTTTAAAAAATAAAACACATGTAAAAGCTAATATTTAATTACCAAATTACAGTATTGACCTTGATTTATCAAATACAAGTAGGTATGTTAAACACAAAGAAAACGTGGGAGGGTCATCATCCTAAGTGGCTCATATTTTGTTGGGATTTAAATTCATGGTTAATGGCAACAATGAAAACTATGAAAATTGGTCCCCCAAGAATACTGATGATACTACAGTATTTTAATTAGTGAAAATACTTCATATTTACCACAATAAGTTCAAGAAATTTCTGGTAAATAATTTCAAGTACTCTTAAAGGATAAAACCTCACCTCTGGAAATTCAGAGTTTTTAAAACACCCACCCCACCCAAAGTTTTAGAATATTTCCAGGTTGTATAGCTCGTGTGATTTTGTTTTTCATTTAAATCAATTTCTCTGCACTTAGTTTGCTCTAGTAACTTTACAAGGATTTTCAATTTTTAGGTGAATGCAAGACATAGGATAGGAATTCTTATTTCCAAATTAACTCTTTCAATCAAGAATTTGATGTTTTCTGGACAGGTTGTAGCCATTTTTCAAATCTGAATGAAATCTATGTGTAGCACAACTGTACCGGGTGTGTGATTACAATGTCTGCAGCTGCTGCCATCATGACACCACCAGCACCAGCATTCCCTTGTAGCACTGCAACAGTCATCTTGTCATTGAACATCGCAATTCTTTTGATCACGTTATGAATTTTATTGATGTTCTCCCGGGCTTCCTGCTCACGATTTTCACTTCCTTCAATCACACTCAAGTGAATGCCTGTGTGCAAAAAAGGAACAATTAACATCAATATTTCAGTATTCAGAAGTTAACACTATTTACCAAAGATCATAATAAAAAGCAGGCTGACTGGCATTTCGTGACATCACTGACACTGCAAAGATGTGCCACAATGCAATGTGTATACATACGAAGAGCATTCTAAGCATAGAAAAGGAAATTAAAGCATAACATAAAGTTTATACGTTTTTTTCACTATTACTATCATTTATTTAATATATATATATATATATATATATATATATATATATATATATATATATATATAATTTTGAGTCAATAACAGTATTTTAAAATTTTATCAACAGAGTATGAAAACAAGATTAATTGAGAAAAAGGAAAGAAACCTAATATAGTATACAGAAATACAAAGATTTCAGTATAGTGCAATTCCTTCATCTATTTGTAGAATAACCGCTTAGAAAATAACATAAAACTATACAAAGAATTTCTAGAAGTCAGATCCTTCTCTATTGAAACGGTAGTTTTATTTGCCACAGCCATTAATGTTAAAATCTTTATAATAATAAAGCTGTTTATATCTTATTGGTCTGCTGCTAGTCATGAAAATCAATGAAGAAATATCTAACAATAAACTATAAAACTCATCTACTACAACTGTCTTTGATTTTCATATTTCATCTCTGTTTTGCATTTCCAACCTTTAAAACCTGGTAGGATTTGAATTTTCTCTCTTTCAAATCAGCTAGTTTGGCATCCTAGAATTTCCACAATCCTTTACACCAATCCACTGACTGCAATGAAAAATCCTAGGCATGGGGACAGTTCAGATTAGCAAGGTGAATAAACGATATGAATGATTCACAAGAACAAGAACCCCAGTGCTTCTTTTCTAAGTATCCCATTTAATGATTTTACATCACATCTTTGACAATATATATATATAAAGTATCTGCATAACTAATTTAGTTTGTTTGCTGTGCTGGTAAATATTATTCTCTACTTCTTTGTATCTGAACAGTTGTACGTTTATCCACTGTTTCAGATGTTAATAGTACCATTTTGTGAAACAAATCCTCTCTCACAATCTGCTGTAATTGAAATAGGAGAACCAATGTAAATTTGGCTAATTGAAAAATATTTGGGAACTGGTCTTCATGATATTCAAATAAAATATTCCAAAACTTGTGCATGCTGTCCAGTTGATATATTTGCTGTAGGAACACATTTTTGCAAGGCTATTTAGCTAAGGTTGTTTTTTGTTTTGTTTTAGATTTGTTTGTTTGTTTGTTTGGTTAGGATTTTTAACGTAGCTTTAAAAAACTTTCAGTCATATCGCTACGATGTCTGCAGTGAGGCAGTTTATAGTGATGTCTACCACTGGGGCATCATGCCGCAGACATGTAGCATGATGTCCCACCCAGTCACATTATCCTGACACCAGGCTGACCAGTCCTAACACTAACCTCTTAATGCTGAATGTCAAGCGAGGCAGCTGTTAGTACCATTTTTGTAAGTCTTTGGTATGACTCGGCCGGGAATCAAAACCCACCACCTCCCGCTTCCGCGGCAGACGCTCTAACCACTAGGCCACCAGAGTGGTTCGTTTTGTTTTAGAGTTTAACGCCATTTTCAGTACATGATAGGCTATACATGGCGGCCAGTATTATTGGTGGAGGAAGAATCCAGGAAAAAACCCCGAAAGAACCACCGACCCATGAGAAGCTACTGGCGAGCTTTCTCACATAACTACATTAGCTGAATCTTAGACTCGAACCCACACAGACAGAGGTGAGATGGCAGTGATCCGTAATGGAGAGCGCTTTAGGCCACTTGGCCACTCGGGGCCCCATACCAAGGTTGTAGTCTTTGATGAACTTATGCAACCATTTTCATTAGTAAATGGATTATCTTTTTTATATTCTTGACAGAGATTACATAGCATGCTCCCTTTTGGTTCTTTCCTTAACCATTTGTACTCGCACAACCACTTGTCTTGCAATTTTGGTTCCTTTCCTTGCTTTTTCCTCAGCCTCTTGTTCCCCTTCTATTTACTGTGAGGAGGTATAAAATATTTCCGTCATTGGTGTGTGTGACATCTTCAGTTTGTGTCAGAACACAAGCACTTTTCTCTTGCTCTATAATATTGACTGTATCAAACGATCTTGCATTTCGACATTCATATAAATCATTGCTTGTTATGTTCTGTAAAGTTCTGTTATGGTTGATCAGTGGATCAGTTTTTTATACCCCTTTAGAAGACAATTAAATTGCAACCCCAGGATAGTTTCTGCAAAAGCTGAAGCAGATCTCAGTCATAGAGATGCTTGTATCAAAACACTAAATTTACAAGAAGATAGCTTGACCTGATTTCACTGGCAAATTGGACAACCAAGACTTAATTTGGCAAACCTTTAGTTTCAATATTTTGTGTTTAAAGATAAAAAAAACATTCAGCATGCTTTGGGTACAACAAAGTGCAAACAATTTGCATTAATTTTCACATATTTGCTTTTGAGAAATTGTATGACTAACAATCTTTGTTGCAAGAAATACACAATCCCTCTGCCTGACAACATCTATGTAGGTCAGGACATCAACAGAAGGCATACTCATTCCACTATTTACCTGTTGAAAAGAATCTATCACCTCCCATCAAGGCTACCAATTTGATGTCCTCCATTTTGGCAACATCCTCTAAAACTTGTTCAAGCCGCTCACATCCATGCTTGTCCATAGCACCATTGTAAAAATCAAAATGAACATAACAGATAGAGTCAGCTTTTTGGACCCAGATGTTGTTGTAGTCACAGCGTCCGCTGATTGTGTCAATGTTGTGTGCACATTGCTTTGGTAGTGCCATTGTTGCAGGAAGTTTGAGTTCAGGATGATCACTTTTGTTCTGGAAATGGAAAGATTTTAAAGTTATGCTATTTTTCTCTTTTTTCTGTGTATGCATTAAAATTAATAAGTATAAAGAGTAAATAATAATTAAGTATATGTAGACATAATAAATTTGCAGGTGTTTATTTGCATAATTTTTGTTGAATTATTAGCTGATATATATAAAAGATAGCAAAGTTAATCAGTTAACAATACAAAAATTCTGAGGCACAATTTTCTGCATTAAGACTGAAATTTTCAACAAAACATTACAATTATCATTCAAGATGTCTCGTTTTTTTTACTTTAGTTTGCATTTTAAAATGTTTAATATACCATATATGCCAGCCTATAAGTCGATGTGGAGTAAAAATTAAAGGCTTTATCTTTTTCTCTTTGTTCCACATAACAATGCAAATTTATCCATATGTAACTCAGTAACCTTTCCAGTCAGGATTATTAAATGTAACTAAAAGTAACTAATTTGTTTCACACAAAGTATTTTAAATGTATTACGTACTTTCAGCTACATATAATGACACTGACCTGAAACGTTATTGAGTTACAGATAGAATAAAATCTGCAATGCTGCATGGAATGAACTTATAATTACTTCCAGTTTCATAAATTAAAAAGTATCACTCTATGCTATTTCAGATATTTCAGTTATAAGGAAATTGCAACATTAATGCTAAAATGCTTTTTCCACTTTATTATTTTCAAAGACATGCTGAAAATGATGCATATATATTCCATCACATTTTTCTTCTTGCACCTTGTGATCAAAATAAAATATGGAAATCTCTCATAATGGGACATAATCTTTATTTGATCATGAGGTACATGAAGAAGAGAGTGAATCGAATATCTATCTTTATTATTATGATTATTATTATTCATCTTCTAACATGTCAATGTTAATGTAAATACATGTAATCAAATTTAAATAACATATGTTAGAAACAACATACATTACTAATGCACGCTGCTTTAGCACACTTACATTTGATGTACATTACTTTTTTAATTCTAACAATCATGTATTTGTTTAAAAGACTTATCAATGTGAGGTCATATATATTTTCACACATGATCTCTTCCCCAAAATGAAATATTCTTTTATATAATTTTTATTACTTTTCATACTTTTGGAGAATTTTTTTCATGCAAAAAATTATGTGACATATAAAGCAATTTGGATAACATAATACATATTTAAGTCGATTTGGAGTATAAGATGAAGCTAATATTTTCTGGTCAAAAGATATCTTATAGACTGGCAAATACAGTAATGTGATTGGTTTGTTTTCAATATTCAGCACTATGAAATGGGAATACATTCTGAAAAATAATGCAGACAATTTTTTTCCACAATGTTCTCTACTTAGGTCATCAATTATTATTCTCTGTCTCAGATGCAAGTAAGACTTCCACAAAAACACTGACATGCTACTGGCTGAAAAGAATTTTCAGGAATTTAAAAAAAGACCATTTCTTTCTTTTTAACTGCGGCTGAGTGTTCAAACCATCTGACATTCCTCTGTGATAACATTAATTTCAAATTAGCTCCTGTGGCATACATACTGGGTATCAGATATGCACCTTCTTCGTTTAGGACCAAAAAGACATCATAAGATGTCTTCTGCTGAAAGTTTATTTGATTTTTCATTTTCAACAAGTCTTGATAGCAAGGGATCAGTGCTATGGTGACCATATTGGATATCCAACCACACTATTTCCATTCAGTACCAACTAGACATCATACAAAGATGATCAGGAAGCCATATTTGTAGTCTGACTGGGAGCATGCTGATATAACCATTCATTCAGATGAAATAGCGATAACAAGATTTTCAAGATGGTCACTGTAACAGGTATACTGAATGTCTAAAATTGAATGGCTTCATTTTCATTTTGGACCAATTAGACATAGTAAAATTCCCATGTTGATTGATGAGGCATTGTGATAAAAATATCTTCAAGATGACCACTGGGGCAACCATAGTTTACATCAGACTGGCATAATTTCCCTTCAGGACCAGCAAGACATCAGAAGAAGTCTTTTGTTTTGATTTTGTAGAGTTTAATGATGTTTTGCAGGACATGAAAGGTTATACTGTAAGACCACAAAACCCCAACACTGTTATGTACATAGACATGTTATAACCCAAACAGTCAGTTAGATGATAAAATTGATATATAACTGATACTTGCACAAACAAATGGCTGGGTTGTGTGCTTTCTAGGTTTGGGTTGGGGTTTGGGTAATGTGCAAACATAGTGGTTTTGATTAAATGAAGGCCAAAATATCCTGAAATTCACTTGTATATATACAACTTACAATTTTGTATAACAATATCCATAATGCATTATGTAGTGTACATGTGTATAAAAAGTTCATGGATTCAAATACAGATAACATGTAGAATTCATGTATCAGTCACATTAAATTGGCCTAGATTCTGCTCAACCCGAGACAGCTTTCATGTTGCCAAGGTTACCAGGGAATCAGGTTATACATGTGGGAAATGAAAACATGAACAAATTAAACAGTTTGTCAAATATCTTTGACAGATGCCAGACCTTTTGTTAACTTGATGGTCAGAAATTTACAGTTTAAAGACTGAAATTTGATTTGTATCTTATGCAAAAAGGAAACTTCACAGCACAATAAATGTGTATGTGTGTGTGATTTGAATTTTTAATGTAGCTTTAAAAAAATTTCAGTCATACTACAGTGTCTGTAGTGTGACAGTTTTACAATGATGTCTTGCACTGGGGCATCATACTGCAGACATGTAGCATGATGTCCCACCCAGTCACATTATCCTGACACTAGGCTGACCAGTCCTAACACTAACCTCGTAATGCTGAACATTAAGCGAGGCAGCTGTTAGTTCCATTTTTGTAAGTCTTTGGTATGACTCGGCTGGGAATCAAACCCATGATCTCCCACATCCGTTGTATACACTCCAACAACTAGGCCACCGGAGCAGTCAGCACAATAAAAATGTTCCAGTCACTTGGGAAAATGCAACAATCCATCAGATTCTATTGTTTTTATTTAAATTTCATTCGGACTTACTTTGATGAAAGGTGCATTAGTTTTATTGAAGATTGTAGTTGACTTGCTTTGATGAAGTATCTGCAAAAGGCATCATTGGAGGACCAAACAAATGACCATTTTGTTTCTGCTGTGGAAAATATCAAATAATTGTAGAACATTGATTGAGATCAAAATGTTTTTCACTTGCTCAGTATTTATAAAGAATGATTAGTGCTTCAAAGTAATCATTTTCTTTTCAGTTTTAACAAACTATTTGTCTCTGGGTATAGTTATAAACAAAAAAATATTAGCCATCATTTGGATGATTGTAGCTGGCAGTTCAGGTTCCTACATTCAGAGGTTGGTTGATTGTAGCTAGTCTGGTAACATGGCAATGTGAATGTATCACAGCATACAGTACTTAGGTCAGATGTCAACATAATTAAGCAGATTATGACGTGACAATGCACTGTTAAGATGGTTTATCAATATGAACAAAGGATTCATGAAACAACAGATAGATTCAAGTGCAATTTATATCCAAGTTTGCAGCTTCTTGTCATGGTGCCTTTGAATTTTTATACTCCAAACCCAACATCATACATACATGTTTAAAAAGACAGTAATTTTGTCACCAACAAAAATCGGTGGATGGTCTATTTTGTCGCCAATAAGGTAAAAACAGAAATTACTTTGTGACATTGATGAAACCCAGCATAAACCCATATTTTTTTGTACCTTTAAGAAGACAAATAATTTCTGTCCAAGTATGAAAAAAATATCTGTACATGAAACTTCAGGAGTCACACCACGATCATCTTATATTAGAATTCATATGCAATATCTTTCCCAAAATGATAATAAACTTTTTATACATTCTTTTTCATACTTTTAAGAAGCAAAAATATTTTTCCATGTACATGAAAAATGCATGGCAGCCAGTATATCTCATGAAGAACTTAGGAAGAAGATGAATGCAAGAACCACCAACCAATCATAAGCTACTGGCTGGCCTTCTCACACATACACAGGTCAAGACAAAACAAAACTCTAGTATCCATACTGGTCATCTGATCGGTATCATTTTCAATTAGACATTATGGTAAGTCTTTTCGTGTAAATCCCATGATGATATGAACAACAAGCCTGTAGGAGTAGCAATAACAAGGTTTTCAAGACAGACACTGTGGCACCATTTTCATTTAGGACCAACTAGACCATGAGATGAATGTGTGTGTAATGTTTTATTGTTAACAGACAGATAAATGATGGACATTGGATGACTGACAGCAGACCATCCTATAATATCTTCCGGTGTATGACCAGTAGAAAAGCCACTACAATATTACCCTTTTCATACAACCAATCCAAACTCCTTTTCCATCCCCTGTTTTCACCAGCACTGCTTGATTTTTCTTCCCAACTATTTCACCAGGTTTGCAGGCCAACAGGCGTGTCCTGACTGCTTCAGAAGATTCACCAGTTTCCAAATGACCATCATAAAGCCTAAATACTCTATCAGATAAAGATTGGTGGAATATTTCTCCAACTGCACCAGGCTGAGTGTCAGACATTCGAATCATCCTTAAAACATCTTCCGCAGATTTGGTCCAGTCCACTGTCCTCTCAGCATCTGTCAGTGTCTTCTGCAAACATCCTTTGACTTCAGGATGATTATAGTCCAATGGTGTTGGTGGTATCTTATCCTGAAAACGACATAGAGCATCAAGAACTGTTGATACCGCCGCATCAGAAAATTGTCCAACGTAAAGGGATGTTTTTGTTGCATCTTTTTCCACTGGATAATTAGAAGTACTCCAGATATCACCAGTATCCATTTCCTTTACTGCCTGGAGAACAGTTACACCCCATTCACTTTGTCCTGAGAGTAACGCCAAATCAATTGCACTTAGACTCCTATCACCAGCAATTCCAGGATGGACTATCAAGCATGGCCTTTCTTTCTTGCTCCAAACAGCCTCAGGAACACGGGCAGTCAAAAAGGGGCAGACTATTATTTCTGGGTTGAAATGACTAGCTGCAGAGATCATCTCCTTTCCCTTTCTTGTAGCAACAGAATCAACTTCTGCCTGAAAGATTGAAAAGTAAAAATTCAGTCACACTTGCATCAAAATATTTTCTAATCCATATCTCATGCCATTTTCTCTTTTTCAATTGTGAATCATTTATGATCTTCACTATCCCCAATAAATCAAAGTGCAAATTATTTTTCAAAGAAAAGTTATGATCCAAAGTAGAACAAACTGCTAGATGAAAATTTGAGGCATGCAAGAAACATAAAATTAGACTATACCCATCATTTAAGACCAATATCCGAGTCAAACAAGGCGATGGTGTGGATTTCCAGAATACTAGTGGTAGAGTATATCAATGACATACTCAAACAAAATATGCAAATAAAATAAAGACATGATCTAGGATCCACTCGAGCCACTGCCTTGATGCTAGCCATGATGAAATAATGACTTGGCTACAGATATAAAATGAACTCACAGAAAATACAGTGTTAATTTATGGTACATAATTGTATATTTGAGAGCAGCAACTTTCAAACGATTACAGGGATACTAGATTAGAGTCGATTCCTACTGGCTTGGTTCAACCAACTGATTGACTATGTTTTGATTCACATGGCCACTGGTCTGGTTGAAGTTTTGGCCAAAACAGTATGCTGCATAAGAAATGTACCCAAACATAACTCCCATAGGAGCTGAAATAGGCTCACTTGGCCATCTGTTTAGTTGAAGTTGAGGCAAATGTGGTGTGATGCATAAGGGAGGTTCTTAACAAACTTCCCAATCTACTCAAACCAGGATCTTTCCTCCATAGATACAGGATGCAAGGCTTCCTCCACTCAACTTCCTCTTACAAAATGAAGGAGGATAAATCTGGCAAATTGTGTCCCTGAGTCTCTGAAATGTGGCTTTTAGACTGTTTCCAGGCATAGCCAATCAGATGCAAGATCACCTTATTAATATGCATAAATGTTGCTCACATTCAAACTCGTCCAAAATATTGATAATATAAGCTTTGAAGCTTACAAACCAATCTCATCAAATTCTGAGCACCAAAAAAAATCAATCTCATCCAAGATATTGACAAATTCATTACTTTACATACTAAATCTGATCAAAATCTGGTCAGAAGTAAAGACTCTAGTGTTCACATGCTGACAGATTACACATGGTATAAAAGGTCATATTTTAAGCTAAAATATAGCACTCCAATGCCAACATTAGTAATACATGTACTAGCAACAACAACCGTTGCTTCTCATTTATTTGAAGTGCAAGATGCTGTAAGATTGAACAATATAATTAACTAGATGCATTAAAATTATATATTATCAAAAAGTATCTGAGAAATTGGTCCTCAACTTAATTTAAGTAGTTATGTTCACTGTAACACTGTACATGCCAAAAGCAGAAATGAAGCAAAAAGTTGCAAATATATTCTTGTCATATTATACAACTAATAACAACATGAAGTCCTATTCATACAGATTTTAATCAATTCTCAGTCACTTTTTGATGTATCTAAGAATATACATTTCTAACCTTTAACCATATAAGGGTTTGTTCCACTCTGTTTGTGAAGCTGTTCTTGGCATCAGAGATCAGGAGCACCTTCAAACCTTTGAGCTTGTTCACTGCAGACGAAAAGACACCAGGTCGTGGAAGTGCAGCCATCTTGTCTCATTAGTGTATCTGCAGTTGTAATAATCAAACTTTCATTTATTCATTTGAGTATTTAAACGGCGCTCAATTTTCTTTCAACCATCCATCATTACCAGCTAAACTTAATTATAAATCCAACTACAAACAAGTGCAAGCAGATATGGGTCAATGATCTTTGACCCAGATCTGCTAGTGCACTGTGTGATGGCTGATTTAAGTCTGTGCAGTCAAAAGTTGGATCCAAATTAGTAGTCAGTATATATGGTATATGGCATAGTTATACTATTCTGCCATAAGTTACAGTTATGTCACTTTGGGAATGTCCATTAATTATGTTACAATTTTTAGGCAATATTTTACCCCCCCCCCCATCCCCCCCTGGTCAACAACTGTCAGACTTTCAGCACCAATCTTGATCCTTAGTTAGCAAATTTTCTGCCTCAAGCTCAGACACTTCAGACACAATATACTCTATAGCTACTTGCGTCCATACTTCTAACAATGTTTTGCCAGCATATTTGAAATTTGATTTTTCCAATTCTTCATCAATCGTTCAACCTTGTGAGTCAAGGTGGCTTCCAAAATGCTCATGTGGTAAAATCTTCAGATTAATACCATATGTGGTTAATCTGTCTAGTCTACATTGAATAAAAACAAAATATGATGATGCAAGACTATGACTTCCTTGGCAAGAGCTCAACCGGTTTAGGATTAAACTGGTGGGTTGTTGACGGGATAGCGAGTGTGTGCCATACCAACGTATCGACTAATTTCCTATTTTTTTATTTATTAAATTTATTGTAAAAATTAACATTGTTGACATCAATTTATCTTGAACTCCCCCAATCCCCATGTCATGTCTACAATTGTCAAACTTTTTCAAACCCCCTCCCCCCTATATAGTTGACATAATTAATAGACAACCCCTTTTTACACAAACTGTATTGCTTGATTCTATCCAACTATCTTAACAAAAAAACTTTGCAACACATCTCCATGTTGAATTTTCTTATAGCTGTTGTGTTTATTGTATTATTTATTTTACTTATCAAAACAGCCATTTGTATCATTTGCACTGTAATCATTTAATGACCACATTACTCATTGGGATGCTTATAATCATCTAAGCCAGTTAAAAGTTGAATCAAACTGCAAACAATAATCATCCTAACCTTCTGTAGCATAATGTGCCTGCAGATCAGGGTCTATGTTGCTTATTCTACTGTTTACTCCTAACACACTACACAGATCCAGCATATAATGTGCTGGCAGATCTAGGTCTGTGCAGTTTGCAGTTGAACTCTACTTATAACAAGTAATACATGTATATGTTAGTCTAGTTGAATGGTCTACAACCATAACATCAGCTGGAAAGAAAAAAACGTGTCAGGCTAGCTCCAAATAACATGTCTCAGGCTGAAGACTATTCCCTATGGCAATAATGTGAAATTACAAATATCAGAAAATCAAAATACTCTAAAATGTCCAAAAATTCTTAAGGCTATGACAAAGAAATCAACACAGGGAGGTCATGAAGTTTTAGTGTTTTTTATTATTTAATTTTAAAAGTGTCTTTCATAATAAATACTGATTTAACTCACTCACATAACATATAAATCAATAACAATAGTACCATGATTGCTTCATATACCATGCCCAGTTTGTCTTAGTTTTATACATGTACTCCTTATATAGGTATTTGAAGGAGGGAGCAGCATGGTTGATTCTAAGAGTATTTATTGATCTACAATTTGCAATCGCCAATGGTCAAGGTAAACTGGTGGTTACTGACCAAGGAATCTCAATCATCTGAAACTATGCTCAATGATGATTTTTTTTAAAAATCAGTGTAATTAAAACATTATTTGAATTAACATCACCAATATTCCCACTTGCAACAACTAAGAAGACAACTGACCTCCAAAAGTTATGTATATACTTTTGTCATGTAATGCCTATCTACAGTAATTTTTGTCATGACTCAGAGAAAACAGAACATTTGCTTGAATTTCTGTTCAAGACATGGGTTCCCATTGCATTGTGGGTGAGGACACGTGTAAGTAGTATATATATATATATATATATATATATATATATATATATATATATAGGATTTGGTATTTAAAAAATATTCAGTCATTCTTAATTAGTGGAACTACTTATAGTTGTGTACATATGTAATTTGAGAGGAATTGTTTATTTCAATTATTCAATGGAATTATATAGATTCATTGAATCTTTAGACTACAACACTACCTTGGGATTATTGAGGATTCATTTAAAGACATTCTGGATTAAATCATTGTGGTATATCAAGAGATTTAAGATTACTGGAATTCATTCTATGCTTTCAGACTTGTGATAGTATATTTACGATTATTTTGAATTTAATTCACAACGATGTGTCTTTTAAGTTTTTACATTGTATTCCAGAGAAGTAAATTATTTGTTGATCTTATTAAACTTGTTGGTTTTCCTTCTTTCTGTTATATAGCTAAAGACGAAACAATCTTAACAATCCCAAAATCAGTAGACTTCTTTTTTTAACAAAGTTTGGTTTAGGTTCATGATGCAGAAGTAACATTATTGAGAGAAAGAAAGAAAAAAACATTTTGTATTTCTGTTCACAGTAACAAATATCTTTGATACTAAAACTCATTTTGGTTATAAAAATCTTACCTATACAGTTTGGTGAAGATAGGTGTTGTATAATTCAATTTATCATTCAGAAAATGAAAGGTTAACACACAGACAGATGGGTCATAGCATAATAACTCCTCAAACTTGCAGGTGTATAAAACATTAGCTAATGTTACCCACCCAACAATCTTCAAGGCTCATTTTGATACAGTCGTTGCTAGACGGTGTCCTCGTGTCACTCTTACCTTGCAGTAATGCTGCATTCAGTGCATGAGTCATTAGTTTAAAAAAGATCAACAACTTATGGATACTCAGATGTTTTGTTCTGACTGAAATTACAGCTAAAACCTAAGTGTTCAGTGAAGGATTTAATGATATTGCTTAAATGAAGATGGATTTTTCATACCATCCACATACAATTAGGTAAGTCAAAATAAATTCATTAATTTCTAGCAGTTGGCTGACAGAAAGTATTTCAGCTAAAAGATTCATTCCAGATACTGCCTGGTACATTTGGTCTCTGCTACCAGTATTGCTGTGATGCCAGTACCTAAAATCAGCCATCTTGGTTTTGGATGTGGCTAACCAGTATAATGGCAACAAGTGAATCTTTGACATGTTATTTTGCTTTAAAAAGAGGTACCAGGTGCTAAATTTGTTCAAATGTATATACAGTCGGTATAATAGCTTGTCTAGTGTTAGTGTTTTTATGTTTTCTAGACTATAATCATTAAACAAAATCTCTTGTATTGTGTATTTTGTATCTTGGAATTTCAGTGCTCTTTTGTGTGTGAGAATTGTTGTAAATAATAGAACTGTCAACTTATCTTGCTGTTTGCAATATTTTGCTTGTCTGATAAATCAAAACCCCAAATCTGTGTTGATACTGATGAACTATAGGTGGATATGATGTGACCTGTTCATTAAAATATGCAATTTTTCTGCCTGCAAATCTTTTCAGAACAAACCTGCATATACTTTAGACACAAACTGGTAACATAGCCATATCAAGTGTGAAATTCAAAACTGCCCACTGGGCAGAGGGTTGGACTATTCCGTGTGGATTTACAAGTCAGCAAACAAAACAATGATTTGCTCCAGCAATATAATGTAAATGCTAACAAAAGAACCCTTCGGCTAACAGTAGCTCCACAACCATGAGAAATATTGTTAAGTGTACAAAATGTACACTGATGTGTGTAGCCAAAAGTCTGCCGACTTTTGCATGTTTGAATTAGTAGGTGATTTCAGCCCCGAAACCAAAATTAATATCACGGGGAGCCTCGAGCTGATTTATCGGCCATGCATTTGCATACATGTAGGATACTACATATAATATATATTGCCATGAGTGATTTGCAATTGCATAATTGTATTGTTTTGAAAATTTTAAACAATAAAGCACCGCATAACACCCATCATCTTGATATTGTAATTTACAGCATGTACAATGTATTGTTGTTGTTTGGTGCTTCCATTATTCTGTCAGTATTATTATTATTATTATTATTATTATTTCAAATAATCCCTGTATTTTTGTCATAATTGCATGTATTAATGTTTGCATATACAGTAAAACCTGTCTTGAGAGACCACTGATATGAGAGACAACCTGTCTTGAGAAACCTGAATCTCCATGCACATATTTATTCATTATATAGTGTTATGACCTGTTATGAGAGACCACCTATCTTGAGATACCACTATTTTTTCGCAGAAAGGGTGGTCTTTCAAGACAGGTTCTACTGTAAAATAGTTGTTGTTGTTATTATTATCATTATTATTATTATTGTTATTATTATTGCTGTTGGCAGCCCAAAACTTTATCAAGGCAGCTGCATATATATATATATATATATATGTATGTATGTATGTATGTATGTATGTATGTATGTATGTATGCTTCGTCACATTATTTAAATGGCATAAACACGTCGGTTAAAATGTTGTTACAAATGCACTTGATTCTGGTGAAAGTAATGAGTACTCATCATTTAACACTAGCGGAGTGCAATGTAGTACACTCAGCAGGGACTACTGGCGCGACGACATCATTATCTATTTTTAGCACAAGGTGGATTTCAGAATGCCATTGGCTTAACTAACAACAATCATGACACGCAAAATAAAACCTTTATACATCCATACTTCGTTATAAACAAATAAATACAACAACAAAATAAACTACTTACCGTCTGAGATACTGTCGTGAATACAATGCTGAAAAATGATTTTATAAGCGTAAAAATATTATTTTACCTCTTTCATCGTAATAAACACATGTCTTCGTTGTTAGAGCGTCAGTCAGTATTTACCAGTGAAGCTGAAGAGGTGAAGGTCATCTCTTAAAAACCGTCAACATTGGTCTATTCGAGTAAACAAATAGCCAATAGACGATTTAAAAAAAAAAGTCTCCGCCTCAGGACCGCGGAAAAGGTTGGACAACTAAAACAAAATTCCGGGGACCACCGCCAAAAAAAATATATTTTTTTTCTTTTATAATTCATTGGACCCCACTGTAATGGGCGCCAGCAGAATTATTTTCAGGAAGGGAGTGGAGGGTAAGGGGAAAATACTGCCTACTTGTACTTGAGAATCTTTCCAAGCGTCCATAAATCCTGCCCAACCCTCGGATGACTAGAGAGGTCTTCGTCGAATCGACAGACGAACAACAGCATCAAAATAAATGAAAAATAAATGAAATATACCTCAGATTGACATCGTTATTACATTAGTACAGTCGCTTTTATTGCATGTCATACCTTAATTACAATATATTGGTATATTTAAGAAGACAGGTTGTAACTTACTACATGTGGAACACAAATTAATCTCCAGCAAACTCGTTACTATAAAATGATGAATCTATGGTATTTTTCTCTTCTTTAAATTGAAAACTACTTCAAAAATATTTTTAAAACATACAAAATAAAAAGGATAAGAACAAGAAACACATCGAGTAAATGTGATTTGAAATGAAAGACATTTTCTTTACAATATCAATCATTTGAGACAGATTTCTTAAAAAAACAAGTTTCTTAGAACACAAGAATTCTTTAAAGTTTGGTACATTTCGTCTCGTATATTAGTGTTTGGGTAGTAGTTGCTTTCTTTGTTCTTTGAAACAACTAACACTCAAGGAGATAATGAAATGCATCACCTACACAGTTTGCATGCAAAGAGTACACAATCATTTATATGATGGTAAATTGTCAGAGCTTTCTTTTTCTGCTGGTAAACAATGATTACATGTTCGAAATTTTGTTATATTTGCTTTATACTTTTTTGTTATAAGTCGTTTAACAAATAATATCCTAATTTTAATTCCGTTTTAAAAATTCTATATGTGTCAGCTTTTGTCGAGTTTGCTTTTATAGACTGATCACAAAGTCCTTCCTTAAATAGTATATCTAGCCAGAATGTGTTAGGAATGTTTTGATTAATCCAAATAAATTGAAACCCGGTTTCAGGTAGGATGTTTTGATTGCTCTCCACCCATTTGTTTTTGCCTGGACCATTATTAGAATCCTACAAAAGCTTCAAATTCAAGATAGGTTCGTTTGTATACCAATAAAGAATTTACCTAATAGCCAACAATTCTCCTTTTGTATTTGCAAGTGTTCCTGGGTTCTGCCAAGCTCGCCACAAGGCATATACGTAGTGTGGATTTAAAAAAAAAAAAAAAAAAAAAACTATTAATACATATCTTAGAAAATCTAAATGAACCAATCATATGTGAGAATTGTGACTTTTGTCATATCTCAAAGTTTAAGCTGATAGTCGACAGGCAAGTTCAGATTTAATATTCTTTTCTTAAGAAGGTACATAGCTTTGCTGGCTTGACAAATTAGGTTTTTAATGCCCAACACATATATACTATTCTCCATTAAGGCCAGCCCTAAATATTTATAATTTCTGAAAATTTCAAGTTCCGAATCTTCGGATTAAAACATCGCATTTTCCCTGTCTACACGTCTACAAAATCATAATGATTGTTTTGATTGTGTTCATGATAAGTTTACCTTTTTTTTTGGGGGGGGGGGCAGTTATTCATGAATACATCAAGATTATTTTGTATATATCCTGGATTATTTGAAAACATAATGGCATCGTCTGCATAGAGTGAAAGAAATAAATATAAACATCCTTCTATTTCTCCATTCAATAAAATAGCTATAACGTCAGTACGATTTGAGCTCAAAATGTGATTCTCGATATCATTTAAATACAGGACAAATAATACAGGAGAAATGCTCTCTCCGTATATAACTCCTTGACTACTAAAAACACAGCCTCGATTTCTTTTCCATTGTCAAATATACAAGACTTTACATCCTTACACACACGCGCGCGCGCGCGCGCACACACACACACACACACACACTGTCTGTCTTCAGAAAAATCAACAAAAGTGCAATACAATGGAAATGTCTTCTGTTTAAAAGATCTTTTAAGGAGTACAAGATAAAAGTGTTATCAGTGTGGAGTATCATTTTCGAAAACTTGCGTGTGCCTCTGATAATAAGGTATCTTCTAGAGGAAAAAAAAATATATTCTTAATATGAACACTATATACCGAACCAAGATAACTCAATAGAGTAATTGGCCTGTAATTGGTAGGATCTGATTATCTCATTTATTTTTATATATCGGTTAATAATCGGTGTAGTCCATGTTTCCGAGATAACACCTGTATTTAAAATCAGGTTTAAACAAATTTACAAAAACGGGAAGTAAACATACGTTTGAAGTATTCATTCAAGATGGAATATTCATCAGGCGACTTGTTAGTTTTCAAAATTCATAGTACTTTGAGCACTTCTTTTAAAATACTGGTTCATTTTAGTACTGTGTAGTATTCTATATTTAATTGTTCCTCATTCGTATCTGTCTTATCACTCTCATAATCATAAAAAGTATTGATTGAGACAGGTATGTCATCATTTGCTTTCGTCAAATTATTTATTATTGAATATTGTGCAGAAGTTTGCCGAGGCACCATACAAAATTATTCCTCTGAAGAACCAAATTATCAGGAAGTTAGCTGTCTCTTTCTCGATGTTTCAACTCTTCGTTCGTTGGAAAAGAATCATGCTAAGGCAGTTTTCTCTCACCTTAGAACTTCGTTTTTTGCGGGAATTCCGAGGCTACCTTGTGTTCTATTCTTTTGTGATAGACACACTTTTACGTAAATATAGACTGTGTTATGGGCATGTCTCTGTATTCTAGGACAATAACAGGTCCCACTCAGATGTTCTGGACAATGTTTCCTCCATTTTAATTTAAAACTCAATTTATTTATAAGTTCGCCACACGCTTAGTTTGACATTGTTCATGTATTTGCATGTTACTTCATGTGAGACCGTTTTGGTGTTTCGCCTTCCCAATTATACCCATGTATTCTAACGGGATGTTGTAGAGACCCTTCCACATCAGGACCCTTGGTCCATTATGCCCCAATGGGCTACTGGACCTTGCCTTCCAAGACGAAGTATTGCTTCGGCTCGTGTCCCACCAGAAAGTTTTCTCTTGGAATCTAAATTCGTGTTACATTATCTTGGGTAGACAAACGTTCTTGTCTCCCCTGTGTATCTCTTGATGAACCACATACGCCCCTTCCATTAAGGGACATAGTGATGCCTAGCCACTCGATAACTCAGAGCGTCCTTGACTATGATGATTACGATGCATTATCCGTCCTCGACAGAAGCTGTGGCAATAATATCTTCTCTGAGGACTACACCTTCATTTCAGATGGACGAGGAAGATGTCTGGTCCTATAATAGGCGATGAACGGGATTTTCCGTTTGTTACGCACATGATTGTGCCACAAAGCGCCATGCACACAATCCAAAAAGTCACTTTCCAGTTGAAAAAGATCTCAGGGCCTCTTGCTTCTCCCACATTCATTTAAGATTGAGGAAATATCAAGACTTTTGCAAGGCCAACATATTTGCTCGATATTTTTAGAGGGTGGTCTGTTTTTCCCTTAACGTTGAGACCACATATCTCTTCTTCCAGTTACCAGATACATTCACGAAGATGCTGCCAAAGTAGTTATTTCTTCGGAAGCCTGGGCACGCCTTCCCATCAAAACAACTGATGCCATGGTGCAGAAAACCCGGTAACTTCTAATTATATCGTCAGTTACTTCCTTTAGTATGCTTAGAAAGGCCTCCTTGAATTCAGCCGCAACGTGTGTGAAAAGCTGTGACCAACACATGCGCTATATGCTGCCATCGCATTAGCAGCAGAATTTCTGCAAATCTGCCATGACTGCATTGGACTCGTCAAAGGTATTTCTTAACTACAATAAAGACCTTCTAAGGGCTATTCCTCCAGAAGCCTAAACCCTTTTCGGGAGCCTGATTCTTACCCGGACTACTGAAGACTTACTGGATCCCCAAACTTCGATCTTTGATTCAACTCCTGATCCGTGATCGCAATCGACCGGGAAACGAACTCGGGTAATTTTCCCCCAGGGGCCATCTGCCAAATCTTTCAAGCAGGTGCAACCCTTTCCAAAACCTCTTGCTAGACCACCTCCTACCTCATCAGGTTCCTTGTTACCGCAAATCCAAGAGGAAGTTCTCTAACCCCCCTCCTTTCCTACCGAAGAAAAAAGGGGATAATCCGAGCAAATTATCTCCTCTCCTGCCATGCATTCCCTTCCCGAACGTCCCAGGGGAATTGATCAATCAACATGGATGATGGGTGTGCCCTGTCCATCATAAACTAAGGTTTTCGGGAACCACCTCCACTATCAAGGACCCCATTTCTCTTTTCCCAGCCCATTCTGGTATAATTAATGTTAGAGGTACACACCCTTTTGCAGAAAGGGGCTGTTGAGAGGGTTTTGAACGATTAGTGTCATGTCTTTTACTCCCGAATCTTCCTGGTCAAAAATAAAAGAAGGAAATTTCGAATTATAACTGACCAGCTAACTTCTGTCGTAGAAAAAAATTCAATCCGGAACACTTCTCGTCCGTTCGATTGGGCCGTCTCCATCAACCTTCAGGATGCCTAATTATACAACCCAATATTTACTCAACACTGCAAATATCTTCGTGTTTGCCTCGACTAGGAAGTTTTTCAATATTGGGTTCTGCCATTCGGAATCTCTTTCGCACCAGAGTCTTCATCAGTGTCTTGGGAATTGTAGCGCCAACCTCTGAATACAGGAAAACTCAATTCTCCAGAATTTCGATGACTGGCTGATTCACCTAATCCATTTTCAGTCTCTTCACCAGGATCTGACCTGCTCTTGGTGCACGACAACTCAATTGGGTCTCCTACCCAACCCAGAGGATTCGGAACTTGTTCCATAATAGTACTTTGTTTTGGTGAGGATGAACTTCCTCACGAGCAAAATTTTGGTCTGAGTTCCCCTGGATCGGATAGATTGAATACTGTTACTAGACTCGCGACTAATCGTCTCACCACCTCAAGAACCTAGAAATGAAAACAGTATTTCTAGCATTGCAAGGGTGCATCAACATAATAAGGAGATATGTCATGACCTCCGTAGAAACTCATCCATGGTAGCTCACATATGACGTCAAGGAGGCACTCATGCTCCTTCGCTTTGTGTGGAAGTCTGAAACATCTTCATCAAGGCAGCCTCATAGAATTAAAAATCTAAGTTCGCCACATTCCGGGCAAGATGAATATACTAGCATAGAGGCTCTCCAGAACAGTCTGAGCCGTCCTCACATAATGGTCCCTTTACCACTTAGTAATAGAGTCCCAGTTTTACTTTTGGGGAGAATGCAAGTGGACTTGTTTGTGACCAAGCTCAACAAACTTTTCATTTATGTGTCTCCTGCCCATGGGCAGTCGATGTATTCCACTTCCAGTGCATTCGCTTACTGGCATATGCATTGTCAATGTTCTGATTTCTACCACAAGTTCTACAAAAGAATCTAAACTTCACCTGCTCTGATCATTCTTATTGCTCCATTGTGGCCCCAGGGTTCAGGGTCAAGTGTTCTCCTAGATGCCATGATCGATCTCCCCAGGTTTCTACCCCAACAGAGGGATCTACTGTCACAACACTGAGGATCCATTCACAACAGACCAAACATTCTCCACCTTCTCACATGGCATCTCAAACACACTTAAATTTTCTCAGGGCATTGACACCTGTTCAGATCTACATTTGGCTGATTTTATAAAGAATTTGGAGCAGAGACATCTTCACCACTCTCTTATGCCCAGAGAGACTCGTTCTTGTATCCTATGGTCATTAACCAAAGCCCCTTATGAACCATTGTGTGAAGATTCCTTTCTGGATCTCACACCATAAAATGGTGATCCTTCATGCTTTGTCCATTGATTTTGGATATCTATGGTTTAATGGGAATTATGATTCTGTTTCCCTTCTCTGCCAACCAGATGTACTCACAAAAAGCCAGTTACCTTTGGTAACCCCCTTACCCATGGGGATTTTCAATCTCAGTAAAATCTTTGCAAGGAATGATCAAGATAGACTCTTGATCCCCATGGATGCTTTCTGCTTCATCTTAATACCTCCAAATCAAAAATAAATGGTAGGAAATGTCTCTTTTTCCCTATTATGGGCTTAGCAGACATTTTTGGTTTTATCACAATACATTTTGTAATTAAAACAGCCTATGAATTCCTCACCGATTGAGACCTAACTTTTTTAAACTGAAAGCCTGTAAGGTTTGAGCCATTGTTACCTAATGAGCCTACTTTAATCATTCCTCTCTAAAGGATATATAATGAAAGCAGCCTTTTGACACTAAAATACAATCTTTTCCTCCTTCTACCTCACTCACTACCACAACAAATTGCAAGTATTTTTCTCTGGGTCCAATTTTTTTACATTCTGTAGATGAACGTTCTCCCTCTATTGATAGTACATTTAATTTTTGTTTTTGCTCAGTTTGACATCAGTCTACCTACCCTACTAACAAAGTCAGCTAAGCAATAGTGACAGGACAAGTAATTGCTATTAAAATGTATTTTTTTCGTGGGTAAAATTAATTTAAGTATGCAATACTTACCTGTTGCTATTGCCGAATATCCTCCTCCAATCCAGCTCTGGTGTCTTGTGTAGCTGCTGTCTGTGAAAAAGATGACACATAGGTACATCTACCTTCTGCACATGACCACGTGATGGTGGTGTGAAAAAAAAGTCATAGACTTTCTTCCACACTGTGTGAGGATGTATTCAAATGGTGTATTTTCAGCATGAAAAAAGATTCAAATCGCAAAAGTGACAAGTACATATTGCATAATTGAAATTAGTTTTACCCCTCCAAAGAACTACATATTGGCATGTTTCTTAGTTTATCCTGAGTTTTCTTTCTATTGCGGTTTGAGAATTTTCTGATTTGTTTTGTAGTTTGTCAAACAGAAAGCATCTACTTTAGTTGTGATTTTCTTTAAACAATATATTTATTTCTAGCTAGCTTACATTCTTTCCCCCAAAATTATTTGTTATATTTGTGCATTGTTCCTATCTGCATGTTTTATTTGCACAACTTAAAAGAATTGTTGCAATTTCATCAGAAACCTCACTTACCTTGCTTATCAATATTCATAGTCTCTCTCAGTTTGTTAATTAAGGCTTGCACTGAGTTTATACTAATACTTGATAATGAATATATTTTTCTTATCAAATCTCTACAATCAGTTTTAACACATTTTTACTCGGATATGCATGTATTCCCCTCAGTGTGTACTGTGAAAGGGTTACAGCATTATGAATGTCAGAGAGCACTGGACAAAAATCATGAATACAATTGTTTAGTGGAATTCAAACCTGCAGTGGTAACTAAATAGTCTATTAGACTATTACCCTTACACTTTTACTTGTAGATTTGTTCCTGTCATATCTGATTTTTGAGTTAGCTACATATTACAGATTGCAAGTTCTACAAAGTTGTAACATGCGATTGCCATAGTTATTAGGCCATTTTTATCACAAGTGTGTCTTGATTATTGCTGTGATGCTGTACATCTTTAAAAGTAATCAGTAGTAATTGAATCAAAATTATCAGTGTTGTCATTGTTATCAGTGTTGTCATTGTTATCAGTGTTGTCATTGTTACTATAATAAAATCATCTATATCTGAAGTCAAGCTCTTCCAACCACCTAACAAAACATGCTGCAAGAGAAACAAAGTGAAAGAGAGCCAAAATATATAGAAGGAGTATATAACCAAACTTGAATCTAGGCGGAGTAAGTAATACTGTATGTTAATTTTGATCACTGATCTTTTAATTTAGCTGTCAATCCTTATTTCGACTGCAGGAACTTAATGTACACAAAAAATAGCAAAACAAACAAGTTTTGCATATTTAAAAAAAATTGTTTCTCAAAATACAGCAGTGAAAGAATTAAATTAACTTACAGAATGGTGAATAAATTCCTATTTTCTAAAGAGTCTTATTAATTCATATAGTTCCAAGAAATCTGAATACATTCCAACAAAAAAATGCTCTTTCTGTGATGATGTTTCAAATGTACAGAAAGAATTAATTAATATCCAAATAATTCAAATAGTCCTTGAATAATTTCAGTTAATACCATACAGTTATACAGGCGTGTGATGCAAAAAATAAATATTTTCAAAAGCCAAGTCAGGAGATGGAATCCGAAAGTACACAGATTGGGACCTACCATTGGTAAGTTTCTTGAAGCATATTTATACATCTTTACCACTAAATATTCTCTGATTTTTGTTGTTGTCCAATACATATGAAATTTTCAAAAAGGACACACCGTTTCTCCCTGTGGAGTGTATTATTTGCCCTCCTCCCCATGTGCCCCCATTTCATATTCTATACAATAGCTAAAGGTTAGACTCAAGCCTCTTCAACATACTTCAAAGAAACCACCTGTTTTACAGTGAGTGAAAGCACTAACACTTGACTGACAAATAAACAATGCACTTTTTGTTATAACTAACAATGCCTAAAATGGATGTGAAATTATGTTAACAGTTCAGTGTTGTCTCAAGCTACCATACATGTGATAATTATTTCCTACATTTTATATCCCACCTTATTTCCTTATTGTTAATTAACTAGTAACACTGTTGACTTGATTAAAAAAAAATTTCAAATAGATTTTTTTTGTTAGGGGTGGGCGGACACATGCTTTATGAAATGTTTCTTCACTACTTCTTCTAATTTAATGATGGTAATTAATGTTTATATATATGATACATGCCAGGTGTTGACTCATGTAAGTTTCGTTGGTGTAAATGGAGATCCACCTCAGATTGCTTGTTGACAAAACATCTACAGCATTCAGTGATCATTCTTGGTGATTTAGGAAGCAATTCACTATAAGCAAAATTAAATTTTTGAACTCCTGGTTGACAGAGATGTACTTTGTGAAACTAGCAATAAAAAAGGAGGGACATTTAATTACTGAATGCATAAAATAGATGTTCCCATTATATGTCATTTATCTTACATTGCAAAGTATGATCATATGGTTTTACATGTAGTATTAAAAGTTCATCACAAATCTACTATTTGGAAAATAATATACATAATATAGATTTGCTTAATACATGATGTTTCTATTAAACAAATGAGTGAGACACTGTAGATTCAGAAAAGTAGATATTTTACATTTGACAATGCATTTTTTTCAGGTTACAATAGGTTACGTATGCACTATCGGTGATGCAGGATGCAAAAACCATTGAAGTAGCAAAGACCACTGCTATTAGTTTGTGTCCTTTTCAGTTGTTTGATAATCCAACTTTATGACAGTAAATGGTCACAAGTAAACAACATTTACAGAACTATTTCTCAAGATGATAAACAAATTTTCTCAGGGAATCAGCAAATTCACTTGATCGGAAGTTTTTGCGCATGTGATGTAGTTCCAACCTCCGATGACTTGCAAGTATATCTTGCCAATCCTCGTTTCTCATAAACTGCTTGTTTTTCAGGGTCTCCTCAAACATCTCGCTGTTTCTGAGATATTTCAAAAAGTCAGGCAATCTTTTTCTGAATTCTGCTTTGCTTCTGGAAATCAAAAGACATATACCATAATGGCTGTAAGTCTTGGAACACACAAAAATTAAAAAAGTTTTCATGTCACAAGATTTCTATGCAATTAAAAATTATATCATTTTCTGTGTCTCCTTGCTTATAAACATTTCAAAAAGTCTAAACAAAATTGGCAAGATCGCTGTGACCAGCTCTTGTTCATTTACTGTCAATAAACTGTTATAAACTAATATGGTTGTTTTTTGTTATCATTTTGCATGTGCATTTTTTCTGATTTTAAAACATGAAATAAAATGAAGGTAAATTTTTTTTCTCACTAATTCATGGGTTACTTCAAGTTTAATGGGCAACCGGTACTACCATACAGTATATAGACCAGTACTTACACAGTGCAAATTGTATATCCTTGTTACGTCCCAAAAATACTATATACAGATTTTGCTTTATTCATTATTTTTACCAAATCTTATTCTTCCTAATCACATGTGCTCAAGAGTTACTGGGCCTCCAAGTTGCCAAGTGGTCTAAAGTGCTCTCTGTTATGGATCACTGCCATCTCATCTCTGTCTGTGTGGGTTCGAGTCTCAGATTCGGTCAATGTGGGCATGTGAGAAAGCTTGCCAGTAGCTTCTTGTGGGTTGGTGGTTCTTTCCGGGGTTTTCCCGGCTTCTTTCCCCTCCACCATTTAAACTGGCCGCCATGTATAGCCTATTATGTGCAAAAAAATGGAGTTAAACCCAACAACAACATCAAGAGTTACCAAGAGTTCAAAGATACAAACAATCCATCAACGTAATATAAATTATATGAAATAATAAACATCTTTAATTGTGCAAGTCGCAAAACCAGCATACAGTATATTCACATAACTTATCATCAATCATTTGATACATTTAAGTTTTGTGTTTCTGCTGACCATTATACAAATTCGTAACTTTCAACAGAGTATTTATTCCACCTCTGATTTTTTACAGCTGGTTGTCTTGGCATTTCCTTTTTGTTTATACATGGCAGATTTGGGTTTTCTTTGTTTTCTGACAGAAGACCAGGTAATTGTTTGAACCATAAAAGTGGCTGGGGAAAACGGGGAATTTTGTCTGGCAGCAATGCCAGTAACTGTTTGTTCTACAACATTACTCAATACAAATTAACTGTTTTAAAGTGAGTTGAGCAGGACGAGATGCCCTGCACATTAGTGCTACTAAATTATTTGGCCCCTTCCTTCAATTATGTTGGACTGACAAACCATTGACATCAATATCACTGTCAATTATTAAGGTCAGAACACTTGTTGGGCCGAGTAGTATGACTACTATAGCTGAGTAATACAGGTACTTATTTTTGGCTGCTTGCTTCAAAGCAAACTATGAGTGTTTAAAGTATTAAAATTATTTTCAAAGCTATATTTCTGAAGAAAAAAAATTTGTATTTTGGAGGTATTCTTTAGGTTCAGTGCAGTTGTACCTATTGTCACGGAATTGTATACGACTATGTTCAATATGTATATGTGGTCAAAAATATATTCTTGATTTCGTTACTGCGTACAGCCTTACCGAGGGTAGTTTATTATTTTTTCGGCTTTTTAGTTATTTCGGCATAATGAGCGAACACTCAGCTCATGCTGCATGTACGAAATTGCATGCAGTTTAAAGTACCTAGCTGCGCATATCTGTCACAGCTAGGGGTATATAAGACGAAATTATAATAACATAAATCACATTACGATCCAGTCTTGTCGGAAACGCTTCCATCCTAAACGGAGCAATCTATCAGCTAAAAGAGGTAACAATAGATTTAACTTTGTTCTCATTGCTATTTGTATTATATAATATAATTCATTGTTTTACATATTAGATGTTTAGTATTTATTATAAAACCTATAGAATAAATACATAGGTTATGCAGCGCCATTTTATTAGAAGTACTATTTTGTTCTTTAGTATCTGAACATAACTGAGTTCAATTATACGCTGCATGCTTAACGTTAAATGTACATGGATAATTGTTTCAGGTGCGCGCATGTGCTACATGTGTGTGAAAATACTTGACCGTGTCATATGTATTACACAGTTCGGTTGTTTTAATTTTAGCTGAAGTGGTGTGGTGCTGAAGTGGGGGCCGTTGGTGCCCCGGTGCGGTGCCATGTTGTGGTGTCCGTGGGGTGACCGTGAGTGGGGTCCGTGTGCTGACGTAGTGTGGTAACTGACGTGGTGTGGTAACTGAAAAGGTGTGGTGCTGAAGAAGTATGATGAAGTGGTGTGGTGCTGAAGAAGTATGATGAAGTGGTGTGGTGCCGTTTTGTGCTGAAGTGGTGTGGTGCCGTATTGTACTGAAGTGTTGTGACGTAGTGTGGTGATGTATTGTGCTGAAGTGGTGCAGTGTTGTGGTAACTGCGTGTGTGGTGACGTGTTGTGCTGAAGTGGTGCAGTGTTATGGTAACTGCATGTGTGGTGCCATGTTGTGGTGACTACGTGTGTGGGCTTGTCTATGCTGACCGTGTAATGCCCGTGTGTGGTGCCTGTGTATGGTGCTTACGTATGCTGCATATATCTCGTCATATGGACGACGTAATATTTATTTAAATATCTTCTTTGCAGTCTCGTTATATGAACGACACCTGCATAATTTCATTCTACACAAATCTCGTCCCATGAACGAGAACTTCAGAACTTAGGGTTCACAATTGCATATATCTCGTCATATGGACGACGTATTATTTACTTAATATCTTCTTTGCAGTCTCGTTATATGAACGACACCTGCATAAGTTCATTCTACACAAATCTCGTTCCATGAACGAGAACTTCAGAATTTAGGGTTCACAATTGCATATGTCTCGTCATATGGACGACGTATTAATTATTTAATATCTCCATTCTAGTCTCGTCATATTGACGACGCATTCTTTTCATATTTGCATCTATCTCGTTATACGAGCCTTTTATATATATATTCATATTTGTAAATTCATTCATATACTTCTTTTTTTGTCATTACGTTACTGAAATTCAGAGTTCCATGTTAGGAACATTTATTTAAATAGATTTTTCTTATATTTTGTAAAATATTGGTGTCAGAGTTGATTTTTAAAATTGCGTTTATAAAATAAACATCTTATTAACGCAGTTGTGTTCCGTGTCTTCACTAATCCAGTCCCGACTCGGTCTATCTTGTGACACCTATAATTAAAATCCATGGATGTACTTCATTTAGTGCAAGTCAAAACATTCTATGTACATGCAATGACGCCATGATGTAAACGTGCCAACTAAATGTGAGCGTTGAACCAAACACTGTTTTTGTTCGTTCTTATAATACTGGGAGCACAGTCTTAATAAGTTACATATTTACATTTTCAAGGCAAATAAAAATATAATTACTGGTGCATTGATACAATATTCTAATGCAATAATGCTTAAACAAAGAATAATTAACTGAAGACAAAATGGACAGGTTACTTTGTAAATGCTTATAGCAACCCACTAATGCACAACTCTGATCATCAATCGAACTATAAACACTTGAATTGGGAGAAAATATTAAGGAATATAGGCAAATTAAATATATTCAAATATATTTATTGACTTTTCAAACAAATTATATCAATTTATAACAATAACATGTAATAATTCATGATGATAGTCCATTAACAACCAGTCATTTTTTAAAAAATGTTATTACAATCAGGAAAATACACTGATCTATTAGCAGATCAGATATGTTGAAGGTGTCCAAAAACTTAAAGTACATGAAAAAATTGCTTTAATTTTGTGTCCCAACATTTATAAGTCATAAAAAAAAAATACTTTTCATAATAATTTAGGGTGTCACAAGACTTACAGTCATAATGGTGTTTTATTAATAAAAAAAGTGAATCTGCAAGTATAAAACATAATTGGTCAAATCTGCTGACAAACCAATATCATTAAAAAGCATAAACCATTCCAAATAAACATAAACAAGTATTACAAGATCTGAGCTAACTGTTAGTGAGTATACAATAGAATCTTTTCTTCCATGAGCGTTAACTCAAAGCATAGTTTTTTTGGTTTGTTTGTTTTGTCAATTATGAAGGCAATTTTAACAAATTATTAGCTATATCATGCCAAGGAAATGAAAGGTTAAGTGCCTTTTGCAAGGACATACCAAGGCAGCTGGTCTGGGTGGGTATCAATCCCACTATTGGATTACATGACTGACTCTATTAGCAGAGATGTCTTGGCTCCTGACCTATAGGAAGACTATCAAGTTCCTAGAAAGGACTGATGCTCTATTGTCCAATAGAATTTCCAGGAACTGAATATAAGACCAATTCTTCTTTTTAAATGCTGAGTGTTGAAACCATCACTGATATTCTTGAGCAACAAGATGTTCAAATAAGCCGCTGTGGCAGCCATACTGGATGTAAGAGAAACATTTTCATTTTGGACACACTGGACACCATTAGGAGACTTAGGGTGAAATATTACAATCCATTCAGAAGAATTAGTTACAATATTTTCAATATGTTCATTTTGGCTTCCATGTTTGAAGTCAGATTGACACCATTTTCATTTAAGATCAACTAGATATCATAGTTAGTTAGAATGAATTTCCATTTAGGCAGAGAACAATATCAAGATTTTCAAAATGGCTGCCATAGTGGCCATACTGGATGTGCAGATCAATACCATTAGAACTTCCTACTAACCAGGCATAATAATAAGTCACCAGAACTCTTCTAATAAAACCCCAACCATACCATGATACCACTGTCTATTCAGGTGGAGTAGATAACAAGATTTTCAAAATAGCCATGGTCATACTGATGTCCAGTCAGCACCATTTCATTAAGGACCAACTACACATCATAAGAAATCTTTTAGTGAAACCACCATGTTTACATGACCATCCACTCTGAAGGAGCAGTGATATTATTTTCGGACAGCCACAATGGTTGTCATTTTTTATATCCATGTGGAACCATTTTCATTTAGGACCAGCTTGATCTCATTCGAAATAATCTAAGAAAATTACATGTCCATTTAGGAGAAGTGGTGATAACAAGATTTCAAGATGGCTGCCATAACAGCTATACTGAATATCAGATTGGCATTTTCTTATAGGCACATATATAGATGTTTATATTACCATCCATTCAGGAGGAATAGCGATAACAAGGTTTTTAAGATGGCTGCTGTGTAACAGAATTGTTACCGAGAGGAGGGTGGATTAAATGAACAATACAAACACAATTTGTGAAAGAAAATATAAATTTATGTAATAAATTATAAATGAAAAAAATACAGATGTAACAACACAATAATTCATGCACTCAACCCACAATTAAACTCACAACCATTCACAATACATGAACAAATTAAATAACAATACAAAAGGAATCACAAATGTAAAGGGATCTCTTGGATTATACACAGATCCAAGAATCCTTTACGAAAGTTAAATAAATGCAAGTATGATTCACGAAAAAAATAAACACAAACAACAAACTATCTATCGCACGATGGATTGCGATAACTAGCACGATCATATACTTGTATTCAATCAAGTTGCTAGCTTTTATTGATATCTATGTGATCACTTGAAATATTATTGCGATCTGACATAAACATGCAAATACAACAATGTATTAAATTATATCACAATTTCAATACACCTATGTGTCTCCCCTGTATAACCGCACGATTCAGCAACAGTTGAATCGTCTCCCAGTTTCCCCGAGAACCGAGGGTTGACCAATACTATTATCGGACGTTTCCCTACACGGATCCACCACAGTTATACGTTCAGACAGCATACAACATCTACCAGAACCAACGGTTCCTCACTACCCTAGATGTCGACCCGGACGTTTTACAACTCTAAGACAGCTCCGACACTCGGACTTCTAGCTTTCCGGATATTTACATGTTACACAGATGTTGACGAACAGACAGTTCGACACACAGACAGATACTTCAATTCCGTTTGCACAAATTAACGGCACAAGCACATTCAGATATTTATACAGAGATGTTCCAGAACAAACAATAGATGTCCCACAACAAATCAGACGATATCAAAAACGTTTATCAAAAGATGGTATCAGATGTGTTAACAGCTACGGTATCAACGATGTTATTAGCAGCTACGGTATCAGCGATGTTATTAGATGCGCTATCAGTGATGTACTTCTACGGTATCAACGACGGAATCAACGACGGAATCAACGACGGAATCAGCGACGGAATCAACGACGGAATCAACGACGGAATCAAACGGTGACAGCTATTGTCAGATGTTATCAGATCTACGGAATCAACGATGTTATTAGATCTCCGGAATCAGCCCTTTGGCTGGAGATTTGCAAGACGAGGTTATCTATCCTTCGATTAGATATTTTGGTTCCCGTCAAAAATTATGATAAATAGTTCGCCTTATATACTCTCAATAGGTGAACATAAATCACATCAAGCTTGCAGTGCACCACGTAAAACGAGTATTTCAGATTTCATGTAAATTACAAATTGGCACATGCAAATCGTTACACGCCACTTAATCACCCCAGGTAATGCGTGTACGACGAAATCAAGAAAATGGTGAGTTTCGTTTGCAATTCAAGAACAGAAATCAGTTCAATTTTCGCCTAATTCTGTGACATGCTGTAGCAGCCATTTTGGATATCAAAGTAGCAACATTTTCATTTTGGATCAATTAGATCTCAGGATGAATGTGTGTATAATTTGTATGGTAATCATACAAGCAGTTTATGAAAGCAGCAATAATAAACTTGTGCTAATGGAAGACAGGCAACAGATCATTCCAAATTACTAAGACAGGTAAAAAATGAAAGTCAACTTAAGGATATTCATATAGACAAAATTTAGAGTTCAAAGTTGTAATCAATTGGTAATTATGTTTTAAGAAGTATCATAGTATTTTCTTTTAGAGGGATATAAATTACTACAAAATGACTAATTTGTTTTACATAAAATAAGCATGAACAAATCAGTGATATCAATATATATATATATATATATATTACCCTCCAAGAATGAAATCAACCAAATTAGCATCCTTGGCTCTCTCTGCTAACATCGGCTCTACAGTATGTATCAGCTGATATGCCTTCTTCGATCCAACTCGGCGAGGGAGGAAATAGGTCCAGTACTCAGATCCAAAGAGATGCATGTTTTCATATGAAGGTGTTAGAAGAGTTCCCTGAAAAGATAGCACCCCAGTTATGTACTTGAAAATTTATGTGAAAGTCAGCCAAATACATAATGAAACATAAGATGTGAAAATTGTATCTATTTTAAGGGCACATTCTTTTTCTTGTCTTATGAATCTTGACTTCCAGCTTGGAGACTGCATTTTCAATGTGCCCACCTTATACATATAAGTCCAGTTTTTAGCTTCTCCCAAATGCATTGGATAATTTTCACAACCTATTAATGACCACACACCAATAAAACAAAAAAGTTTCTCATAGCTTTCTACTTAAGAATTTTACACTGTAATAAGAACAAAAAAACCTACTATGATATTAGTGCAGGTCTTTTTGATGACAATAACATTGTCTGAATAATTGTATCCCTCTATAACCCATTTGCAGGTAACTCATGAACCTGCTTATAATGCTGGGTCAGGTATTGATCCTGTTATTTTACCTAGAAAATACCATAAGAATTGGCCCCTTTTTATTGAACATCAAGAACATTAGATTTATTTGTGTGCCAGTCTTAGAGGAATCAATTTAAGTTGTGCTTCAGTTAATATTTGCAATGATATATTTATTCAAATTTTTCACTGGATTTACAAAGTGCTCAATACTTTTAATACTAAATCACTATTTTGGGTTTATTATGAATTCATTCAAGGACATTTTGGATTATATCATTAAGATAAATCAAGGCTGTAGGCAAATGAACACATTCAAGGCTATCTGCACATCAGCACATTTTTACCGGAATTCGTTCAGAACACTAATCGAATTCATTTAGAATATTCTGTACTTTTTTGAAACTGTGACAGAGATTTTAATTGGATTTCATTTACAATACTGTAAGTCCTATTTACTTTTTCACTTTGTATTCTAGAGAAATAAATTATTTGCTGAACTTTACAAAAAATGTTGGCTTTTGCTCTTTTCTGTTACTTAGCTTAAGACTATAAAGTCAAAACAACTGATAAATGAAACTTTACTCACTTTATCATCAAATTCAGGGGTTTATCCCACAGGTGCTTGACGCGAGTTTGATGTGGAAAAAAAACCAATAATCTAAAGGAACAAAATCATACAGAGTGACAAAAATACCTAAGATTACCCCCATGACCCCCATTCTGACATAGGACCATCTCTATCATACTATATAAATCATACTATATAAAAAGAGATGGTATGTAACTTCCAAATACTTGGTTCCATCCATGACCCTCGATTTCCTTCTGCTGTTTACATATTTAAAAGCACACAACCATTTTCTATGGCTTGTTTTACTCCTGTGATATTTTTCTAATCAAGCCATCATTGACTTTTTTATGTTGTACCAAACTGAAGTTACGGCTTCCGAAATATGCGATTTTTGCGAATTTTTTATCTTGGGACAAGTGCGAGCTCATGTGACAACTGGTGAAAAGAGCTACATGTACCATTTTTGTGGCTCTACGATACATGAATTCTTTAATTACAAAATATTGGTAAATGCAAAAGTAAGTTTTTACAACTCAATTCAACTTTAGGAATCCTGTTCCATGGAAGAATTAAGACATTTTCTACTTCACTGCACATATTGTAAATAATCAAATTTATAAAGCCAAAAGTTAGTACTTTCAAGGTTTTCAAGTTAGTTTATGAACTATGAACTGCACCACTACAGCTGAGGCATGCTACTACATCTGTTAACTACTGGTGTCATGTTTCTTTTCAGAATTTTAACCCCCATTTTATGTAATAATGTATTGAACATTTAAATCATCAAAAAAAGTTACAAATGATGCATTTTATTTAGTGTATATTTTATATTGACCAAGATACTCAAGTAATATTTTAGCAAACAAATTCAAGGCCTTTCCAAGGATAAAAACACATTTTTGGAATTTTAAGGAGTTTTCAAACCTGACCCATTCCCCCAAATTCTATAAGTTTTCAAGGTTGTACAAATCATGTAATTATGTTAAATTTTTACTTTTGGTCAATTTCTCTGCGTATATTTTGTGAAGGTGACTTTGGAAGAATTTTTAATTTTTAGGTGAATGCAAGACATAGAATTCCATGGAATTTAAGTTTTCCAATTATCACTCTTAATCAAGAATTTGACAGTTTCTGGAAGAACTTTTAGCCATAATTCAAACTGAAATGGAATTTATATGTAACAAAACTGAACCGGATGCGTGATGACAATGTCTGCAGCCGCTGCCATCATGACACCACCAGCACCAGCATTGCCCTGTAGCACTGCAACTGTCATCTTGTCATTGAACATTGCAATTCTTTTGATCACATCATCGATTTTATTGATATTCTCCCAGGCTTCCTGCTCACGATTTTCACTTCCCTCGATCACACATAAGTGAATGCCTGTGTGCAAAAAAAGAAACACATCAGTATTTCAATTTTTAAAAGATATTGAAGAACACAGAATGAAGTGGGCAAAGACAAAGATGAGTGTAGCTAACATCTTATGACCACAACTATGTGTCACATTGCAGCATGCTGATCACTGCAAATGCAAGACCATAAAGTATTTGTATTCAAATCTAGTATCATGCATGTTAGTATATATATATATATATATATATATATATATATATATATATATATATATATATATATATATATATATATATATATATAATCAGTGTATGACAGCAGTAGTTATCTACGACATGCTATAAGTTTAAATGGTGTTTCACAGATGGACATTATCAAGTGCAGTTTGATATCAGACACTTTCTCCAATCTCTCTTCAAATGGATCTATAATAATGAATATGAGAGAAAGTGGGAACAAAAAGTTTGAGATTAAATGATTAATATTACCCATATTTATTGCACTATTCCGTATACAAATAGTGTAATCGATTACATAGCTTACCTCTTTTCATATGGCTCCTGTAGCCACTGTAAACATTATCATGCAGAAAACTAAACCGATCGTGGTCTCTTTTTTAACAAAATATTTGCTCTCATTTACGTGTATAGCTGAACATTTTATCAATTTGAATCTGACATTATTTGACACTATAAAGACAATATTGTCTTGACATGTTATGTAACCGCATACCTACCCATTCATCAATCCACCTACTTGCTGCAAAGGTGTAAAAAAACAAAGGAATAAAATACAAACATTCTTTAGTACCACATCAATGTAGGGGTAATAAATTGATATCCGATTAATGCTATTTTTGTAATATTTTTTGAAAAAATTATAGTTGTTACAATCTGTTTAAAAGCTATTATCATTATTCATTTGAAAAGTCATTATCAATGTCCACCCCCTGAAGCAAGCTAGATCTTAATGAAAATCACAGGCTTTTAAAGTGTCAGCAAACTACATATTTCATACATCAATAATTACCTTCATTAACCAGGACAGGTAAGGCCTTGATGAGAAGCATTTACCATGCAATCCGCTCACCTAATTCCTATACTCATTCACATGCATTATACAAAGTCAGTCGTCAGCTGAGTTGTTGGTTTTCACTTTGTATTGTAGAAAAATAAACTGCTTATTGATTTTACTTATACTGTCTGTTTCATTTTCTTTCTGTTACAAATTTTAAGTCCTATAGTCATAACTAAAATTTGGGGCCATTACAAGATCTGAATTTCTATTAAAACATTTCATATATATTAAAGTTGTCTTTAACATTCAAATTAATTTTTAATTTCAAATATGAATTTTTCCTGGTAAAGAGTTTATTTTCAACATTTGAGAAATCTTTAGCAAACATTCACAATATCATCTAATGTCAAGAACTATGACTAATTCAAATCCTTCAATCACACATAAGTGAATGCCTGTGTGCAAAAAAAATAAAATAAAAACTGACCAGTTGATTGAGCTTGTCAAACATTATAATCTTTCTGAAGCAAAATCATATTTAACAAAGCAAGAGATAAAGAAGATTTGATTCAACATTTGGTGGAAAACAAATTTGAAGAATAGCAAGTTTGGTATGACCTAGCAGCTTCTATGCAGAGCAATCCTCTCCTTTTACGCACTAGTTCAGGTTTTGATGTTACCAGAAATATTAAGTTAGTACCCATTTAAAAGAAAACAAAGTTGATAACTATTTTCTTCACTATGAGAAAATTGCTGAAAACTTAAAATTCCCAAGAAAGCAATAGACTTAATTATTACAAATTGTAGTTATGGCAAAGCTTGTGAAGTTTATACTTTACTGTTGGTGCTAAATATGTATGCTACTACAGCTGTTGTGCAGTTTCACTATTACTGAGTGCTATCATATCAGTTACTCAGACTACTGAGGCTGGTTGCTAGGCTGAATACTAGAGCATCATCAAGGCTGACTACAGAAATTGACAATGAAAACATGGTTACATTTATATTCATTATTTCTTTAGGTTTTGTTGGATTTCTGTGAAATAAAAAACAGCTAACCTTGCATAGTGTTTGTTATTCATGTATTTCCGCTTTATATACTGCTACGTCCCATCATATAAGAAATCCCAGTCATGTAAACAAGTTTTGTCCAAATATTAAAAACAGGTACATGTACATATGTAGATATTAAGGTTTTTTGACTACCCGGTCTATGGTATAATATTTCTTATGAATATATTCTATTATTTGATAAAGAATAACAGCAAAAAGGCATTACAAACTGTGAAAGGTCTCACCAGACAGAAGCAGCTAATAGTCAGTACCATTCAAGATGAAAATGGAAAATGCCTCGCAGAAACGAGGGACATTGCAGAAAGATGGACTGAGTATTGCAAAGAACTCTACAACCATCAGTCCACAGTATACCCAGAGGTGCTTGAAGTTCAAAACTCCTCAAAGAAGAAGTGGAGTCAGCAATAAGATCAGTGAAGAATAGGAAGGCAGCTGGAGTAGACAACATCCCAGCTGAACTTATCAAGAATGGAGGGGGGGGGGACATTGATAGAGCTACTACAAAAATCTGCAACAAGATCTGGCAGACAGGTGAATGGCTAACACAGTGGACCCAGTCACTGATTATAACACTACCCAAACAAAGCAATCTCCAGCTGTACCCAAATTACAGAACTATTAGTTTGATCAGCCATGCTAGTAAGGTGATGCTGAAGATCTTCAGGAACAGACTGAAACCACAAAAAGAAAAATATAATCACTGAAGAACTGGCAGAGTTCCAGAGTGGAAGAAAAACAGCAGAACACATATTCAATCTCAGGGTTCTACCATAGATTTCAAAAAGGCCTTTAACAGAGTGTGTCATGAGACATTGTGAAGAACCTTAGTGAAGAACATGAATGAAACATCTTCCAGATTTGACATGGACTTGAGTACTGCGATGACAAAGCTGATGACAAATAATAGCAAACAAATCTCAGCCAAGACTAAAATCAGAGATAAGAAACTGGAAACAATGAGCCAGTTCAAATATCTTGGTTCCATAATCACCGAAGAGGGATCAGCTGCAGAAATTTTGTCAAGAGCAGCACAAATAATGGCAGCTATGTCAAAGCTAAGACCCATCTGGAGAGACAATATCTGTCTGAAAACTAAAAATCTGACTACTGAGAGCACTAGTCATCTCAATCTTTTTGCATTCATGTAAGGCCTGGACCCTGACAGCAGAATTACAACAAAGAATCTAGGCACTTGAAATGAGATGATACAGAACCATCCTTGGCATCTCTTATGTGGACCACATCACAAATGAAGAAGTGTGTAACACCATCAGGCACAAAGTAGGCCATTATGAAGACTTCCTTACCACTGTCAAAAAAAGAAAGCTGAAATGGTATGGCCATGTCATTAGAGCTAACAGTCAATCCACAACAGTCCTGCAGGGGAGTGTCCAGGGTGGCAGAAAGAGAGGTAGACTAGAGAAAAAGTGGACTGACAACATCACAGAATGGGCCAGGAAAAGTTTTGTGGAAACAAAGGCATTAGCACATGATCGAGACAAGTGGAGGGAACTGATCAGATGTTCATCAGTATAGTGCCTCGACGACCATACTAGGTCTAGAGACTGATTATGATGATTCTATTATCCATCTATTCTCATATCCATCACAGTCTTGGTCCCACACCCTGACCGGTAATCAAAGTTCTACAGTATCTCCAATCTGATAACTTTGGTCTAACAAATAGATTGCCTTAATCAAATTTAGGTTTTATGCCGTATTAAATACACATCTCACACTTTTCATACATGTAGCTCAGACACATTCATATTATATCCAGGTACATGAGAACACTGATTCTGCATCCCTCTAAAACCACTTACTAAATATAATATAACCACCTAATTAAGTGCGGAAATGAGCAAATTTCCACAATGTGTCCAAGCCTTACAATATATACTTTTATTTTATATGGTTGAGTACCTATTGGTAGATACCATTTTTTCAGATACTGGCAGCTATTTTCAGTCTCAGATAAAGATGACTGTCTCATCAGAACCGTGATCCACACCCTCACAACTGGTAAGCACTGCAAAGTCTGTCAGCCTATTGATCCAGATTACTCATACAAGATAGCTCTGTTCCATGAAATCAAGCCATAATACTAATACAAGATATCCCTGTTCTCTGAAATCCAATGACCAAGTGGTCTAGTCAGAATACTTGTTTATCATGGACACAATGATCCAATCAACATCTCTGTCTCTCTGAAATTGAGAACACAAATGATCTAGCCAGGATAAAATATAACAAGCATCAGCCAGAGGCATAGCTAGGGGGGGAGGGCAGGGGGGTACATATGTCCCTGGGCACCATACTAGGGGGGGGGGGGGGCCAAAATGGGCTTTGAAATAGGTTGTAACAGGTAATGGTGATTTTATTGATGAAAATAATGAGTTTCAGAGTTGAGGTGGGGGAGGGGATGAATATTGTCCTCAGGCGCCAAACACTCTAGCTACGCCTCTGGCATCAGCGATAAGTTTTGACATCTGATGTTGTTCAAATCAGATTATTTCACTCTTACACTGTTTCAGGAAAATTGTGGAGGAAGCTATATTTATTGGAATGAATGCTGGTTTTGTCTGCCTTTAAACCCAATGTGGATAAAATATCAACAAAACCAATGTTTTGACCACATTAGCCAACATCACATACAGATAAACGTGAATGCAAATTTATCTAAGAATGATGTAACTGTACATCATAATGTTCACTGCTTACTTAGAGTTTGTACTGATTGACCTTGAACTTGACTTTCCAAACTTTCAGTGTTCTCATTTAGATTTAACAAGAAAAATATGCTGTTAATGCAGACTTCTGTATGATGTACTAACATATATGGAGGATAGCATCATTTCTTTCATTTCAATTATGTTAAAAAGAACAAATTTCAAATCACAAACCATGATGACTAACTTCTCATGACATCATTAACATTGCACGTGACAGTATGGGGATGAGTTGCAATATTTGACATGTCAATGTTCTTAGCCATAGCAATGGCACATATATGAAACTGTGCTGAGATGTACAGTATATGTCTTTATCTATCTTTGATTAGTTTCCAGTTTTATATATTGGAAAAAAATATGCCTATTCCAAACTATCTGATGTTTTTTAATTTTATCAGCACAGTATTGTTCTGATAATGAGTACAGATCTAAATAAATTTACTGATTTGAGATCCACAGCTATATTCCACTGTCTGAGATCCACAGCTATATTCCACTGTCTGAGATCCACAGCTATATTCCACTGTCTGAGATCCACAGCTATATTCCACTGTCTGAGATCCACAGCTATATTCCACTGTCTGGAGATATTTTTTGACTTTGTTTTAATGTGCAGCTCTATTATGATTTCTCTGGCAAACTTCTGGCTGATATAAATTTGTAAGGCAAACTTCTGGTTGACATAAATTTGTAAGGCAAACTTCTGGTTGACATAAATTTGTAAGACAAACTTCTGGTTGACATAAATTTGTGTGGTATATCATATATACATGGCTATAAGTTGGGTTTATTTTCAAACTGCTCAGAACTATATCAGTCACCTAATGCACCAGAAGATTTTGGTTTATACAGTTTTGTTGGGAGTAATCAGTAGAACAAGCAACATAAACAATGATCTGGCATTGCATTATGCATTGGCAGATCAGGGTCTATATATTGTTTGCATCTGGTCTTGACATACAATTATGTATATATAGTACATTATGTAACATGTATATAATGATATACAATGAAACCTCTACATAGCAGATAATCATGGCATACAATTTCCTTTATAGACAAGTGTCCTTCATATACATGATAAGCACTTTCAGTGTGCTCTGTGTCTCATGCAGTTATGAATGAAGTTTTCATACAACTTTCATAAGGTACTGGATCTTGGCGAAGATAAAATTCTTTTGACACAAATTTACAGCACTATTACATTACAAAATAATGGAATTTAATATAAAAATCCAACAGCAGTTGAAATTTAAACAATAAATTTGCACAAAACATGAAAAGTATTTTACTGAAAGTTGTAATCCTGCTAGTCAACAAAAAATTAATTTTTAAAAATGCTGACTCTAAAGGTGAAAGGTCTGCTAAACAGCAATTGATTTGAATACTTGATATCCCTAAATCTAAAATTGTCATCAGTACCTGCTCTTATTTTTAACCTATATCCCTTCCTTTATAAAGCATAGATTTCACATGCATAAAAAAACATGGACATTATAATGTTAATTGACTTAAACTGGAAGCCAACAGTGAGTTACTTACCTTTAAATACATTATCTTCAAAAACCTTAGCATTATATCAATGTACCCTGAGAAAACTATTAACATTAAATTAAATTTGAGCCAGATCTAATCATCATACTCACCTGCAAACCATTTAATTTACAAGCAACTCAGAACTGCCATTTTTATCCTCAGTACAGTGTCCCTCACTATAAATGAATTCTTGATGATCATACTGAAGCAAGATCATACCAGTACTGTATGTAGATCAATGCTAAGAAAACTCATGATGTAACAAGACCTAGTGGACAGTGGTCATTGTCAATCCAGTAGTTAACTGTCAATACAAGCTGGACTTCTCAAATCTGCAAACATTCAACAGCACCTGCTGCAAGATGCAAATCTACATGTCAGGTCATATTGTCCATTATACATAAGTTTGTGGACCCAAACAATAGTCTGCTGTAGGACATTGAAAAAAGGATTTTCAATGAAGATCCCCAAAAAGGGTATGTTGTGAATATATGTCAACAAAATGACAGCGTCTACTTAGCAAATTTACACAATACATGCTATAATAAGATCTCTCTTTCAGAACAGGACATCACTGACAGGCACTCGTGAGCATCAAGACCTTGAAGGAAAAATTCATTTTAAATTGTTTTGGGATCCAAGGGCAAAGAAGGTTACTAAAAATGAAATTTATTCTACATGTATTATGGGGAAATATACAAAATGGCTACCTCATCTTTAAAATCAAACTTTGATCTGAATTCACTTGTTTGTTCCAATTAGAGTTTTACCATGAAAATGGATTAACAAAAAGTCAGCCAGATTGACAGATCTCGATATAAGAAAATAACATACAAGTACATTCCACTATTTACCTGTTGAAAAGAATCTATCACCTCCCATCAAGGCTACCAATTTGATATCCTCCATTTTGGCAATGTCCTCTAAAACTTGTTCAAGCCGCTCACATCCATGCTTGTCCATAGCACCATTGTAAAAATCAAAATGAACATAACAGATAGAGTCAGCTTTTTGGACCCAGATGTTGTTGTAGTCACAGCGTCCGCTGATTGTGTCAATGTTGTGTGCACATTGCTTTGGTAATGCCATTGTTGCAGGAAGCTTGAGTTCAGGATGATCACTTTTGTTCTGAAAATTGAAATTTTTTAAAGTTATGCTATTATCTCTATCATCTATGTATATAATATAAAGAAGTAAGAATAAAGAACAAATAATACATGTAATTTTATATATATATATATATATATATATATATATATATATATATATATATATATATATATATATATATAAATCTGCAGGTGTTTATTTACATAATATTTGTTGAATTATTAGTTGATGTGCAAAAAAAATAGCAAAGTTAATTTTAACAATACAAAAATGAATACTGAGGTACAGTTTTCAGCATTAAGACTGAAATTTTAGACAGTAATTTGTTAATTTTTAATTTGTTTTATATCACTGTGATTGATTTGTCCTCCTTATTCAGAACTATGAAATAGAACTCACACCTTGTAAAATAATGCAAGTAATTTTTGTCTATATTGTTCTCTCCCGACACACACTCTGTAAACTTTTTCAGGTATTTAAGATAAGTAAATTTCTTCCTTCTAACTGATGCAGAGCTGAAACAATCTGACATTCCTCAGCAATTACAATATTCAAAATTATATGCTGTGACACACATACTGGACATCAGACAGACAGTGTTTTCCTTAAGGACAAACAAGATATATAAGAAGTTTTCTGGTGAAAGTTTTTAGGATTTTCAAGTTTGGAAGTAGTAGTAGTAATGTTTAACTCCATTTTTCATCACACGATAGGCTATACATGGCGGGCAGTATTAACAGTGGAGGAAGAACCCGGGAGGAAACACCAACCCACGAGAAGCCAATGGCAAGCTTTCTCACATACCCACAATGGTTTGAAAGAGTATTGATCAATGCATACATACTGGGAATCAGATATGCACCTTCTTCATTTAGGACCAACAAGACATCACATGATATCTTCTGATGAAAGTTAATATGATTATCCATTTTGAACAAGTCTTGATAGCAACGTTTTCAAAATCAGAGCTGTGGTGGCCATATTGGATATCCAACCAGCACTATTTCCATTTAGTACCAATTAGACATCATACAAAGATGATCAGGAAGCCATATTTGTAGTCTGACTGGGCAGTCTCTCTAAACACCCCAAGTTTGTTTGTTTGTTTGTTTTTGTTTTCTTTGTGCTGTTTCGGAAATTTAAAGTGAGTATTATGTAAAGTTTAAGGTGTTCTTGGAGAGTCTTGGGGTGTCTTTGGGGTGTTTAGAGAGACCCAGACTGATTGGGAGCATGCTGATATAACCATTCATTCAGAAGAAATAGTGATAACAAGATTTTCAAGATGGTCACTGTAACATGTATACTGAATGTCTAAACTTGTATGGCATGATTTTCGTTTAGGACCCACTAGACATCATAAGAAGTTGCTTAGTAAAATCCCCATGTTGATCCATCCTTTCATTGTGATAGCCATATTGGACATCAAGCTGGTACAGGTATTTATTTAGGACCAGCAAGACATAAAAAGTGTGAATGCTTGCTTTTGGTTTTCTAGAGTTTAATGTCATTAGTTTCCATAAAGTCTTTGGCCTCACATGTATACATAGCATGTTACTCTGTCTTTGACAGACCAACAGGCACTGTTCAAAGAAAATTAAACTTTTTTTTCCGTCACATGATGTGTCACCTGAAGTATTCTATATCAACTAGCCACCCTCACAAGGTATCTCATAGTTATTCTGGCATTGTAGCGGAGCAGTAAGTTCAATAATAGGCACTTATCTGGTATTAATGTGCTATGCTTGTTCTATGTCATAGTTTCATTTTATTTATTTGTAATGTTTACTGAAGAGGACGAAATCCTCTCAATTACTGACCTCGAAGCCAGCTTGGAATTTTTGGGTTTTGGGCCTGAGGATATTTCAGCCTTTTGTTAAAAGAGGAGTTTTTTTAAAAAGCCACAGAAACAGAATAAGAAAAAAAGAGAAATAAATTAAAATCTGTTGTGACTAAAGTTCAGAAAGTGGCAAAATGCAAGCCTATTATGACGACCAAAAAAGAAGAAAATATCAGACAGACTAGGACATACAGTCTCATAGACATAAACAACCTGTCTAAAACAGATATTGAGCTTCTAAAGAAAAAATTGGGCCTAATTTAAATGCAGCCTATGATGATGATGAAAATGATGCCCTTTTTGGTGAATGCATACCTGATTTACATGTAAAAGTTGAAAATGAAGGACCATATAGTGATGCTGATGTTACCCCAGCAGAGGGTGATACGACTAGACCCCTCATGTGCATTCTTTGAGTGAAATAATAAATGTGACACTGTTTGATATTTTGCAGCCTAAATAAGCTGTCTTTCTACTAGCAATGATGAAAATATGTAGCAGTTATCCAAACTGAAAACTAATTAACACTGCATGCACTTCTTTATGTGCAACAGATGAAATTGCACAGAAGTACAAGATCCCAGAAAACTGTGAAGAAAAAAAAAACACCTGTCAATCAAGAAATTTGGAATGGCCTTGGCAAAACACTTCACTCTTATGACAAAGCCTTTAGGGATATACAAAATCTTGTTGCAGCAGGCGCTGTCCAATTAGCAGAATTACTAAAGTCTCAGACTGCCACTAATAAAAAAGCAAAGACCCTAATTTCTGATGCTATTAACCTTATGGGTCAGATCTAATGTCTCCCTCAGAAGGAGGTATATGATTCTACCACATTTGAAAAGGGAATATTCCAATCTTTCTAATCTGCATGCCCCCATAACATCAATGCTTTTTTGGAGTTGTTGCCAAGGAAGTTAAAAGATGTGACACTGGGGATGCACTTGCAAAAGAAAATTTTTCCCAAACTTAGAGGTTTTAATAGAAGCCAGGGTGCTAGAGGCAGTGAACCCATACGAGGTCCAGGTTTCAATCAGAGGGCAAGATTTAGATCTCAATCTTACAGTGCTCAAAATAGGTACAGGTATCAATCTTACAGTGCTCAAAATAGGTACAGGTATCAATCTTAAAGTGCTCAAAATAGGTATCGGTATCAATACCAAAATTCCAGTTGAGGAAGGAGACCTGCTTATACTAGTCCCCCAAGCAAGCCCACAAATTAAAATCTGTAGAGGTAAGTTCTGTGTTAAAGCTTAAACATTGTATTGCTCCATGGAATAATTTTACTCATGATCTGTGTGTGGATTTTGCAGTTTCGGGGTACCATGTTTTTCCAGTCCTGTTTTCAAATGAAATTCCATTTTCTAACAAACAGAGAACCATTATTTTCAATGAAATCATGAAACATCTACATAAGGAAGATGATCAACATGTGAGAGTAATCAATTTGTTTTGAACATTTGTATTGTTCCCAAACCTAATGGGAAATTTCAGCCAGTTATTAACCTGAAACAGTTGAATATATTTGTTCATTATGAACATTTCAAGCAAGAAACATTTCAAACTGTTTTAGATCTCCTCCATAAAAATTATTTCTTTACTTCTATTGATCTAAAAGATACTTCAGTTTCTAAAGTTTATTTGGAATGGTCAACTTTTTCCGTTTGTATGTTTACCTTTTGGGTTTTTCTCTGCTCCAAGAGTTTTCACTCAGATCCTAAAACCCATTTATGCATTGCTTAGATAGCAGTGAATTAGCGTAGTTGTTCCTTTAATGATGTGATGGATGTTGATGTTAAAGTGATGACAGACACATTCAACACAATGATGAAAACAGCTGCCAAGGACATCATTGGCCTCCATGACCCAAAGAAAAAAACCTGAGCAGACATTTTGTCACAAGCAGCACAAACAACAGCAACTATGTCAAAGCTAAGACCCATCTGGAGAGACAAGAATATCTGTCTGAAAACTAAAATCAGACTATTGAGAGCACTAGTCATCTTAATCTTTTTGTATTCATGTAAGGCCTGAACCCTGACAGCAGAATTACAACAAAGAATCCAGGCACTTGAAATGAGATGCTACAGAACCATCCTTGGCATCTCTTACATAGACCACATCACAAATGAAGTGTGTAACAATCATGCACAAAGTATGCCATTATTAAGAATTCCTCACCACTGTGAAAAAGAGAAAGCTGAAATTGGTATGGCCATGTCACTAGAGCTAACAGTCTATCCACAACAGTACTGCAGAGCAGTGTCCAGGGTGGAAGAAGAGAGGTAGACTAGAGAAAAAAGTGGACTGACAACATCATAGAATGGACCAGGAAAAGTTTTGCGGAGACACAGGCATTGGAACATGATCGAAACAAGTGGAGTTAACTGGTCAGATGTTCAGCAGCACAGTGCCTCGACGACCACACTAGGTCAAGAGACTGATGATGATGATTATATTGATGACTCATTGAATTTTGGATGGTGCCAGTCACTTCTGCTTATAAAACATATTGACTATGATTGAGACATTGAAAATCGCTTGGTTTCACTATCAATCTAAAAAAATTCAGTACTTATTCCATCTCAATGAATTATCTTGTTTTTGTTTTATGTTAGACTCTGTACAGCTTAAGGAGGATTATTTGACTGAGGAGAAAGTATATTAGAATACGAGAGTTGGCATCACTTATTGGTATGCTTTATTAATGCCTTTTATGCAGTCATGGAAGCCCCAATGAAGCCCCAATGTGCTTTAGGTATTTGGAATATGATAAAATAAAAAGCCTTTGTAAAAACTAAAATTTTGATAGTGCAGTACAGTTATCTCCACAAAGTATCCAGCAACTTAAATGGTGGTATCTAAATGTTGCAGAAAGGAATGGGAAATCTATCAGACAACACATTATTGCTTTTACTATTCAAACTGATGCATCACTCATGGTGGGGAGCTTATACACTTGTTTCAAACAGATCAATCTCTGGTTGTTGTTGTTGTTTTAGGGTTTAATGCCATATTTCAGCACACGACAGGCTATACATGGCAGCCAGTATTATTGGTGGAGGAAAAACCCGGGAAAACCACCGACCCACGAGAAGCTACTGGCAAGCTTTCTCACATGACTACATTAGCCGAATCTTAGACTCAAACCCATGCAGACAGAGGTGAGACGGTAGTGAACCGTAACGGAAAGCTCCTTAGACCACTCTACTACTTTGAGAATGTTTGACAATGTGTGGTACCTCAACCCTTGGTTATTTAACAGATACCTGAAGGGACTGTTTAACAAAAGTCCACAAAAACCAAGATATTTTGACACTTGGGATGTTACAAATCTTAAATACCTGTGTACCCTTTTTCCTTTGGAAGCAATATCTTTAAGGTTATTAACAATGAAGATCGTTGCTCTTATTGCATTATCTACAGCTCCAAGAGCACAAACTCTAAAATCTTTAAATTTACATAACATGACTTGTATGATAGATAAAATAGTATTCAAAATTTTAGATCTGTTGAAAACTTCAAGGCAAGGTAAGATTTTCCAGTTGGAACTACTACATTCTATCGATAAGAGGCCCTGTGCTATGCATACTTTGTTTCATTATCTTGATAGAACTAAAAATCTTTGGAAATCTACTCAAGTTCTGGTATCTTATTGTTCCTGTAGAATTGGGACATCTAGTACTATTGCAAGATGGTTAAAAATGGTTTTAGAACAATCAGGAATTGATGCGACTAAATTAAAATCTCATTCTTACAGAACTGCTACAGCATCAGCTGCTTTCAGACATGGCTGTTCCTTGCACTATATCTTGGAAACAGCAGACTTGATTATATCAGTAACGACTTTTCACAAATTTTATCTGATGGATATTCAGGCACATGGTAAGGGTTTTGCTGAATAAGTTATTAATGTTTGATTATTAAATACAGGCTAACATGTGTTCCCTTTTTTCTTTTGATGTTTAGCAGATGTTTTATTGTCTATCTTTAAAGATAATATGTATACATGTGAGGCCAAAGGCTTTATAGAAAAAATGAACCCCTCATTCAAGCATTTGAGATGGATGAGTGTCATTATTGTAGTAAAGCCGAAGGCTGAGCATGTATATACCCACCCATCCTTTGTTGCAAGTTGAGGTTTTCCCTCCCTGACTTACATTGACAACAAAACACTTCATTTTAAACATTGAAATACCTCATCCATGTGGCTTGTTTATGTAAGATACTTCAGGTGACATCATTTGACTGATAAAAAAGTTTCCTTTTCTTTCAAGAGTGCCTGTTTCTGCCAATGACAGAGTAACATGCTATGTATACATGCTCAGCCTCTGTCTTTACTCCAAAAATACCCCTCATCCTTCACAAATGCTTGGATATGGGGTTCATTTTCAGCACATGTAAAAGAAAAATACATGGCAGCCAGTATTCAGTATATTTCATGAAGAACTTAGGAAGAAGATCAATGCAAGCACCACCAACCCATGGGAAGCTACTGGCTGGCCTTCTCACAGATACACATTGGTCAAGCCAACACTCAAACCCACATTGAGATCAAATGTGAGTTAACTGTCAAGTTAACCTTTGACCCTATACTATTGAAAACCCCAATGACAATATTACTTTTTTTTCAGAGGATGAAATAAGAAGATTTTCAAGATGGTCACTGTGGTGGCCATACTGGCTTTTATATTGACACCATTTTCATTTAGAACCAACCAGACATCATATAAAGTCTTTTATTGAAAACCCCATGCTGCTATGACTACCAATATTCAACAGAATGTGTAATGATAATGATTTTCAAAGTTGGCCATTGGACATCAAATCTGCACCATTTTCATTTACAACAAACTAGACTTGTAAAAAATCTTTCAGTGTAAACCACATGGCAATATTGCTTTCCATTCATAGCCATTAGCAATAACAAGATTTTCAAGATGGTCACTGTGACAGCCATATTGGTGATCAACTATACATCATAAAGGGCTTTTCAGTGAGAATGCCATTTTTATATGACTTTCAATTCAACAATGCTTTTGCAGAGTTAAGAAAAACAAATTGCAGGACTTTTCCCAAACCTTTTAAAAGGTCATTCCACAAAACTCAAGGACCACAATATTGCACTATCAACCCTTTTTCAATTATGATTGTGCCATGTTCAAAACAAATTTTTAATCCATGCTAGGTACTCATCGAAATAAGCAATTATCACTTTTCAAACTACATGTATATTGTCAGAAATTCCACAATTTTTCCAAAACTTTGCAAGATATTGAGAAATTTTTAGACTTTTGAAAGTCCTTGAAATTTATTTTGCAAAATCCAAAACTTTTCCAAGATTCCAGGACCTATGGAAACCTTGATTCAAGGTGTAACAAAAATAAGATTTCAAGCTGGCAGCTGTGGTGGACATATAAGACATCAGATTGACACCATTTGCAATGAGACATTATGATAAGTCTTTACACTGAAACTGTATGATAACCATCCAGCCTGGAGAAGTAACAATAACAATGTTTTCAAAACAGACACTGTGGCACCATTTTCATTTATGACTAACTAGACCATGGGATGAATGTGTGTATAATGTTTCATGCAATCATTCAGGTAGTGTAGTATAGCAATCACAAACTAGTGCAAACAGACAGATGGATGATGGACACTGGATAACTGACAGCAGACCATTCCATAATATCTTCTGGTGTATGACTAGTAGAACTAAAAGCCACTACAGTATTACCCTTTTCATACAACCAATCCAAACTCCTTTTCCATCCCCTGTTTTCACCAGCACTGCTTGATTTTTCTTCCCAACTATTTCACCAGGTTTGCAGGCAGACAGGTGTGTCCTGACTGCTTCTGAAGATTCACCAGTTTCCAAATGACCATCATAGAGCCTAAACACTCTATCTGATAAAGATTGGTGGAATATTTCTCCAACTGCACCAGGCTGAGTGTCAGACATTCGAATCATCCTTAAAACATCTTCTGCAGATTTGGTCCAGTCCACTATCCTGTCAGCATCTGTCATTGCCCTCTGCAGACATCCTTTGACTTCAGGATGATTACAGTCCAATGGTGTTGGTGGTATTTTATCCTGAAAACGACATAGAGCATCAAGAACTGTTGACATAGCCGCATCAGAAAATGGTCCAACATAAAGGGAAGTTTTTGTTGCATCTTTTTCCACTGGGTAGTTAGAAGTACTCCAGATATCACCAGTATCCATTTCCTTTACTGCCTGGAGAACAGTTACACCCCATTCACTTTTTCCAGTAAATAATGCCCAATCAAGTGAACTTGGACCCCTATCACCAGCAATTCCAGGATGGACTATCAAGCATGGCCTTTCTTTCTTGCTCCAGATTGCATCAGGGACACGGGCAGTCAAAAAGGGGCAGACTATAATTTCTGGGTTGAAATGATTCACTGCAGATAACATCTCCTTTCCCTTTCTTGTGGCAATAGAATCAACTTCTGCCTGAAAGATTGAAAAGTAAAACTTTGGTAGCTGACTGTCAGAGGTTCAAATTTTAGCATTAGGACTTCCACAGTGCTATTACACATATCTGACACTTTTCTTGTCTGTTTATTACATTGGCATTTCCTAAGTCCACCCCCAGATACCATCTTAACTTAAATTATCACCATTTGTTTATTACTTTGTTTTCATCTTTAATTATTTTTTAAGTGCAAGCAACAATAGTGGGTTCTTCTGAACATGAATTGGCAAAACTGGATAGACCAATTCTGCTATTATTAAAGCACTTTGTTGTAATTTACCAATTTACAAAATTTGATACACTCTAGAACACAACATAATATATTGTGGACAGAAATAACATTGCAATCTTTGGTTACATGGCTGTATTATTATATTATATATATCATATTATGTGTGTATTAATGTCCAAAAATTATATTAAGAAAGCTACATTTAATTAACCTTATGTGTTTTAAATTAAATATATTTAAATATTTCAAACTCAAAAATGAAAAGAAGTTACTGGTTTGAGATTTTACTCCGAAGACAACAATTCAATGACAAAAGTACAGTAGATAAAAAATCTAAAGATGGCAGTGAAGTACATTATACTTTCATATTACTCATCAATAACTGTCTATACAATTTTGTAGTTGCAAACATAATAAGAAGTAAACACGATTTTCTTGAGAAATCAACAAGTACATTGAGTCAGTTTATATGGAATACTGTTTGATAGTGTTGATACTTGCTTGATTTATGAAAAGTTAATATCTTATCTTTATTCAAATAACACTGAGTTATTTTGGTAGAAGACAATCCCAATGGGACAGTTCATATCTATTTTGTTCCGATTCCAAATGTGCTAATAACTATCTGATTTTAATTTAAGAGCTAAATATAAACTTTTTACATGATATTACTATATATGCAAAACAGTACAAACTGCTATAATACTTATCAGGTATGTGTGTTCCATTGTTTTTCTTTTAATATTTCACATGATCTAAATCAGTCTCATATTTGGGCCAAATCAGACTAATTTGGTTCAAATCAGCCACAGTCCAGATCAGCCATGGTCCAAATCAGCCAGTATTGTTTTAAATTAGCTGCTTTGGCTGTCTGCATAGCGCCATTATCATTCAGGACCAATAAACATTACTTAGAACCAACAATACATCATAAAATATCTTCTGGTCAAATCCCCATGCTGATGCACTCCATTTTGGAGAAGAAACAATAACAAGATTTTCAAGATAGCAGACTGCCACCATTTTCATTTATGACCATCTAGTGTTTCTGTGAAAACAACATGCTGATCTATCAGTTCATTCAAGAGTATAACAAGATTTCCAAAAGGGTCAATATGGCAGCCAAATTGGTAGTCAGACTGGCACCGTTTTCATTTATAACCATCATTACATCAAAAAAAGTTATTTTGTCACAAAACAATTCTGATATGTCAATCTATTCAAAAGAAGCAGTGAAAAATATATGGCCACCACTGAGGCCATATTTGATGTGCAAGTGACACATAATTATTTAGGACTACCTATAGACATCATAAGAAGTCTTCTGGTGAAAATCCCATGGTAAAATTACCTTTAATTCAGGAGAAGTAGTGATAACAAAATTTTTACGTTGGCTGATATGGCAGTCATATTGTGCCTTTAGACTGGTATCATTTTCATTTAGGACCAACTAGACATCGTAAGAAGTCTTCTAGTGAAAACCTCATGGTAAAATTACTTTTCATTTAGGAGAAGCTGGGATAAAAAGATTTGAAAGATGGCTGCTGAGTCATATTGTGCAATGAGACTGGCATCATTTTCATTTAGGACCAACTAGATATCATAAGAAGTCTTCCGGTGAAAACCCTTTGTCAATATAACTTTCCATACTTATAGAGTAACAATAAGAAAGATTTTCAAAATGACTGCATCTCTGTCACACTGGATACCACATTGCACAATTTTCACTTTGGACCAAATAACCATAATGAGAAGTATTCTATTGAAAACCCCACGATGATATGACTATCCATTCATGAGAAGTATTCTAGTGAGAACCCCATGATGATATGACTATCCATTCCTGAGAAGTATTCTAGTGAGAACCCCATGATGATATGACTATCCATTCATGAGAAGTATTCTAGTGAGAACCCCATGATGATATGACTATCCATTCATGAGAAGTATTCTAGTGAGAACCCCATGATGATATGACTATCCATTCATGAGAAGTATTCTATTGAAAACCCCATGATGATATGACTATCCATTCATGATAAGTATTCTAGTGAGAACCCCATGATGATATGACTATCCATTCATGAGAAGTATTCTAGTGAGAACCCCATGATGATATGACTATCCATTCATGATAAGTATTCTAGTGAGAACCCCATGATGATATGACTATCCATTCATGATAAGTATTCTAGTGAGAACCCCATGATGATATGACTATCCATTCATGAGAAGTATTCTAGTGAGAACCCCATGATGATATGACTATCCATTCATCAGGAGTTGCTAAGAATACCAATGGTAATTTAATACTATTAAAAGAAAGACTTTCAAAGTCAAGAACTGCAGCCAAATCTCCAAACTTTTGCCAGAAAATATGAAAATCAAACCTGAGTTAGGTTTTCATAATACATGCCTAATTTTGTTACAGTACATTTAGTCCTTCAATAATTATTGAACAAAAATAACGCTTTTGATGCAAAGGACAAAAAAAGTTCTAAGTCATAAAGGACCATAACTCATTCAGTTTTGTTAGAAAAGTGTGGCAACATAAACTTATTTAGGTCTTCCTGATGGAAAGCCACATTCCAAATTTAGTTTGAATCCATGAAGTCCTTCACGAGTTTTGGAGCAAAACAAAATTATGCTGCAATTGCAAGTTAAACAATGGTTCAAAACTGTGAAAGTTTTTTGGAAAATGGTGAAAATATTGGCATATGTGAAATCTCATACAAAATTTGGTTTAATTCCATCAGAAGTAAATGAGTGGAAATAAATTCAGAACACGATAGGAAAGATACACATGGGTAACACCCCCTCCATAGACATCCAGGACTGGGAGTACTGGTTCATAAAAAATATGGTCAACCCTAACCAACTGACTACTTACCTTTATTTCACCTGTACAGTTAAGTCCTTGGGATCATTCTTTGGCATGACTGTTGTTATTGGCAATGATGTTGTAAGTGTCAATATTATATTTCTGCATTAAGCTAAATCATATGCATGCAATAATGTTACATTTCTGCATTTAGCTAAATCATAGGCAAGCAATAATGTTACGTTTCTGCATTTAGCTAAATCATAGGCATGCAATAATGTTAAGTCTTTACATTAAGCTAAATAATAGGCATGCAATAATGTTACATTTCTGCATTTAGCTCACTGTTTTAAGGCACTGTGATGCATATTTTAATGAAGGATACTATTAACCACTTGTAAAATTTTAGCAACATTGACACTGGATTTGATGCTTGAATTACTTGCATTAAATATTTGCTTTTATTTCAGTTTCTCTGACATTATGTAAACAAAACTTGACGGGAATGTTCATCTTAGAGGGTACTACTTGCTATGGACAAAAGTAAATCACTGTGACCTAATTTTCACACTCCAATGATTACATTAATTTTGCACTGAGGGTAGTTTCTCTAGCACCTATGCAGGCATAGGCATGAAACTTGATTGATATATTCATCCTAAAGGATACTACCCAGCACAGGCAACAATAGGTAAGAGTAACCTAATTTTCATGCTCCATTGAGTTGGATTTAGTTCAATTTCTGTAATATCACTGTATGTGCTGATATGAAACTTGATGGTTATTTTGATCCTGGAGTACTTCTCTAACCTGATGCAAAAGTAGATTATGGTGATTATCTTCATACTCCACTGATTATGTTTTGCTCTGATACAAACGTATTTATGGCAAAAGTAGGTCATAGTGACCTGCCTTCACAAACCAATGATTTCATAAATTTTCCTGACATAACTACATGCAGAGTCTTGAAACTTAAATGATTAAATGTATGCATTCATCTTGGAAGGTACTACCTGCCATTGGAAAAGTAGGCAATGGCAATCTACTTTTCTGATTCAATGAGTGTGAAATGTCTTTTTTCTTTAGCTCATTTTATCTGAATATGTTGTATGTACAGTCAATAACCTCAAAGTTTGTATTTATCTTTAAAGGTAATACTGAACACAGCCCAAAGTATTTAACTGTGACCTACTTTTAATGGTAATGTGATAAATATATAAAGGTTTTGCAACAAGTGCATACCAAAGAACCCACCACCTAGATTGTAGCCTAGTGGTCAAAGTGTCCACTTCGGATGCAGGAGGTGGTGGGTTCAAACCCCAGCCAAGTCATACCAAATATTTAGAACAATGGTACTAACAGCAACCTGGCTAGGTGCTCAGCCACAACACTGCTGATTATAATTATAGGTATTTTAAGCTGAAACAACATCTGCTAAGTATAGGCAGTTCCAGCTAAAACAAATTGTCCACCATGCACAGGTATTTCTGACTAAAACAACAACCAATCAAGTCATAGTGTGCAACAATCACAGATGCATTCATTGTACACACTTAAGTTGTTATGCTCATCAATATTTAAATATTGAGTAATGTATCAAGTATAACAGGCAACTCTACTGGCAACTGGACAAGAATAAAACAGTACTTGAACTTTTTGGAAATATAATAATTATGGTACCATACTGAAACATACGCTAATGAAATCAAAAGAAAATATGCCATTGAAAAAAGAAATATGTCTGTAAGCCTAACAGTTCTTGGATAATCAAGTTTAAATGTTTGAAGTATAGTGAAAATAAAAAAAATTAATAAAGTGGAGTAACTATTATTCATTGTATTTAATTTACAAAGTTTTGGTATGATGTGCACTTTCATGCTTAAATTAGTGACAAAAATATGTTGTAACACAATTCTCCCTAATTTGGATCCAATCTGTCAGATTGTGAACACTGGTCTCCTGGATTTGGTCCCAGAAACCTTGGCACATATGTAAAAAGTCTTTTGGTGAAAACTCCAGATTAATATGATTTTCTGTTCAGGAGAAGAACCGATATAAGGGATTTCCTTTCGATGGCCACTCAGCCATGCTGCATATTAGATCAGCACCATTATCATTTGAAACAGCCAGACCTTATAAGAAGTGAAAACTCCATGGTGATATGACCATCCATATACAAGAATTGATACAAAGATTTTCATGATGGCTGCCATACTGTACCCAAGATTAGCACAATGTTTGAATGAGGACCAACTAGACATCATAAGAAGTCTTTAATTCAGGAAAAGCAATGATAACAAGATTTTCAAAATTTTTGCCATGGCAGCAGTATTGTAATAACATTAGGCACCAGAATAACCCCAAAGTGGTTGCTCTCATATTTTCATGTAAGACAGTGGAGTTTTGGTTTTAAACAGATTAAGTTTGAATATGAACAACATCCATGCATATGAATGGGGTGATTTCTGATCAAGATTTGATGAGATTTGTTTTGTAAACTTGAAAGATGAGATCAAGATCTTGCATGAATCTGATTATGAGCAACATTCATGCATTGTAATGAAGTGATCTTGCATCTGATTGGCTATTAATGTTTGTACACACTCTAGAAGCCATATATCAGATGCTTAGGGACATAGTATTGTCCAGATGCATACTCCTTCATGTTGAAAGAGGCAGTTGAGTGGAAAGAGACTCGCATTTTGTGTCATTGAAAGAACTTAGATCCTGGTAACATGAAGGAGCATTTTATTCTTCGCACATGTTGTGAATGCCATAAACTCAACTCCATACTGCATATACCATAAACTCAATTCTATGTTGTAAACATAATAAACTCAATCCCATACTGCATACACCTTTAAAACTCAATCCCATACTGCGTACACCATAAACTAAATTCTGTTGTAAACATAATAAACTCAATCTCATACTGCATACATCTTTAAAACTCAATCCATACTGTATACACCATAATCTCAATTCCATACTGCATACATCATAAACCCAATCCCATTCTGCATACACCATAAACTCAATACCATATTGTTTACATCATAATCTCAATTCATATTACATACACCATAAACTCAATTCCATACTGCAAACACCTTTAAAACTCAATCCATACTGTATACACCATAATCTCAATCCCATACTGCATATACCATAAACTTAATCCCAAACTGTATACACCATAATCTCAATCCCATACTGCATATACCATAAACTTAATCCCATAGTGTATACACCATAAATTAATTTCCATACTACATACATCTTTAAAACTCAATCCATACTGTATACACCATAATCTCAATCCATATTACATACACCATAAATTCAATTCCATACTGCATGCATCTGAGTAAAATCAGATCTCCACTGTCCGATGAGAAGAACTGACAGTGACCACTTTGGGGTCATGTTTTGGTGACCTATGTTATTACAAAAGGCCATATTATAAACTACAAAATAGCACTCCAAAAAAAGAAATATCAGCAGCTACTGTAACATCAACAACCACTCTTGCTTCTCAGATATTTGCATTTGCAAGTTGCTAAATGATCAAACAGTATTAATAGTTAGATGCATTACAATTAGACACTTTTAGACTTTTTTAAAAGAGTTTGAGAACTTGGTCCTTAAATTAATTTCAGTAGTTTTACTCTGGTGTAAATGCAATGCTGACCTAAATTTAATGAAGAGGATATGAAGCAACAAGTTGCGCCAGTCCTATAATCTTGTCATTTCTGGCAACTAATGAAACATAAAGGCCTATTCACACTAATTTTAATCATTTATTAGCTCCTTTGTGATAAACTGAAGAATATGCATTTCTTACCTTCAACCCTCTAAGGGTTTGTTCCATTCTGTTGGTGAAGCTGTTCTTGGCATCAGAAAGTAAGAGCACCTTCAAACCTTTGAGCTTGTTCACAGCAGAAAAGATGCCAGGTCGTGGAAGTGCAGTCATTTTGTTTTAATAGGTACCTGTAGTTGTAACAACCATACTTTTCTTTATTTATTTGTTTGGGCATTTATCAGGTACTCAATTTTCTTTCATTATCAGCTACACTTAATTATATGTCCAACTATAAACAATGTGCAAGCAGATCAGGGTCAATGATCTTTGATCTAATGACTACAGACCCAGGTCTGCTGGTGCACTGTGTGATGGCTGATCTAAGTCAGTGCAGTGAACAGTTAGATCCAAATTTGTAGTATATATGGCACATGTATGACATAGTTATAATATTCTGCCATGAGTCAAAGTTATGTTACTTTTTACATAAACTGTATTGTTTAATTTTTTTCCAACTTTATTAACAGCGAAATTTGCCACAAAGTTTGTGTTGGGTATCCTAATTGTTATGTTTCTTAGGGTTTTTAAAACCTTTTAAATGGCTGTTTGTTTCATTTGTACTTGCATTATTTAATGACTATACACATACTATTCAACACAATACTTCTCAAGTCTAGTGTATAACCATAACATCAAGTTAACAAAAATGTCTGGCTAGCTCCAAATAGCATGTTCAGACAGAAGAGATTTTCTTGTGGCTTGCAACAATGAAATTAAAAATGTCAAAAAATCACATCTAAAATGCCAAAGAATTTTTGAGGCAAAGTACAAGTTCAAGGTCATGAATGAGAAGGAAGCCATCACAAGGACGTCATGAAATTTTAGTGTTTTTATTTTTTTATATTTTTAAAAGTGTCTTTCATAATAAATGCTGATATAGCTCACTCACATAAGATACAATCAATTACAAGAGTACTGTGATAACTTTATATACCAAGTTTTTTTTGTCCTAAGGCACTAGAAGCAGGTTATAGTTTACTCTGCGAGGATTGACAAACAAGTTGCAATGACCAAATGGTCTCAGTATACTAGTGATTATTGACCAAGGAGTCTCAATTATCTTGACCTTTGCTCAATGTAGGCAGTCCTTAATTAAATTTACCTGCAGAAACCATTATTGGACTTACTATCACACTAGCAATAAGTAAGAAGTCCAATGACCTCTGAAGGATCTAAAGAAAAACCCTGCCCCTAACATAATTAAATGGTTTGTCCCTAAATTGTCAAATCCTTGAGTCATATTGTAATACCTATGAGCTGGTGCTGATAGTTAATACTATATTGTGTCTCAGTGTACAACATGGTATTTTTTCCAGAGGTAAAAATAACTTGAAAATTGTCTTTATAAATTGTTTTTTGCAGCTTCCAGCATTTATTTTTGTATGTAATTCATTGTACACTTGCCAGCTATATCTAACCATTGCCAGCTGTCATGGATCAGAAACATAGCAACTGAGTATGTTCTTTCTTTTGGTAACAAAACATGTGACTACTGACAATACAGATTATCTGTCAACATGTAATGCAGTGCTGGTCAATTCAGTTGAAATCATCTTAAACAGCATAAGAGATGCTGATCTGCAAGAACTGTATGTGGCAGTGTGCATGCTGTCAAAATTGACATCAACTAATAATACATGGGAAATAAAGTACAAAATTAGACTTTCTCCAACACCCTTGGAGAATCAGCACCAAAGTACGAGATGAGTGGCAGCAATACTGTTGCTGGATGACTTCCAGCAGAATTTACTAGATCAAAATACTTCAGAAGCATTTACAACAGAACTTCAAAAGTTGCTCTGCAGCATCAAATCAGGCAAAGCAGCAGGATATGACAAAATCCTATCTGATCCTGGCCTAAATGCAGATAAATGTATCAACACCTTTTACACCCAGGTTGTTAGGGGAATGGTACCAGGCAAAGTTTATTGCAATCCAAAAACCTGGCATAGATTCACACCCAGGGGCATTGTATGCCAAGTTGAATAGAGCATGGTAGAAGCGACATTCAATTGGAAATGAGAGAGGGTGTAGTCACTATTTCAATCTGAATTTAATTTAATATTTTGAGCAAGGAACTTAGTAATTGCCCATACATTGTGCTGGAAAGTTATAAAGCAATACTCCAGGAAAGCCACTCATAATTTGGAAGGTAAACTTTGGAAATTCTAAGAAAGACAAAGGTTTGTAAAGGTCACTAAGTTATTTGCTCGATTATTGCAGAATATTATTGCATTGTAATTGTAATTATGTTAAGTACCTATAGGTCATTACTAGAATCCTCCTTGTCTGAACAACTTGCACTAATATTTTAGCAGCAATCAGGCAACTGTCATCAAGTTCTAAGACATTTGAAAGAAAGCTCTTCAGAATCTAACACTTTCAGTGGGGGTAACTGATTTTCCAATTTTCATTTTCAATTTTTTACATATCTGTTGTCATTTCCCTATAATTAAATGCATGTATTATCTAATAATGTTTCTTTAGCTCTCATAACTCCTGAGGTATATATGCTTTGTAACTTACATGATCTAATACTCCACTATGCATCAGATGCTTTGTTACCAACACAATATAATACAGTAGTCCCGCTCTTGAACTCCACCCACCCGACCGGCAGCCATCCGCTAATTACGGACATAATCCCTTGGCACCTCAAACAAGAACAGCAGCCAGCATTTTAGTACAAAAATGTAAAATTTTCGCCTCATAAGCGGCCACTTTTGTTTTCTTCTCCAAATGTATCCAGCCGTAAGGTAAATAATCACACTATCTCTGTCATCGATACATGTCTCCCAATGTCAAGTTTACGTTACTGAAAGTTGTGTCGAGTAAAGTACACCTAACACAAGATAAATAGTATATCATTGTCTAACAAAGCGGATGTTTACAGGAAATGGACTCAATAATGTTTTGCTAGAGTTCTGGGCTTCACACATTAGTCGAGCTCTTCTCTTTAATGAGTATAACTGGAATCACATCACAATTATTATTTCCAGTTTAGTACCCGAATGTAATTCTAGTCTATTTTTAAAACATTTTTTCCTCTCTCATTTTGGTGGTGATAGAAGAGTTATATTGATGCATTTTTGGTAGGGATTTAAAGGTAATTGTTTACTCTTGAGAATATAAGCTCAGAGAGTGGTTGTCTGTGAGTATTTTGGCGACAGTGCACAAATGTAGTTCTAGTCTATTTTTAAAACATTTTTCCTCTCTCATTTTGGTGGTGATAGAAGAGTTATAATGTAGCATTTTTGGTAGGGATTTAAAGGTAATTGTTTATTCTTGAGAATATGAGCTCAGAGAGTGGTTGTCTGTGTGTATTTTGGCGACAGAGCAGATTAAGTAATAAGGGCTTGGTGATGATCCGGAAGAGAAACCTGTGTTCTGTTTACAGTGCAGCCTCTCAAAAAAAAATGCCAGTGAACCCTATACAAGAACTTCACCGTGAAGTCATCTTTGGAGGTATTTTAGATTAGTATATGATTTGTATTGATTGTCACACATTTGAAAGATCAGTACTGAGAAATATATGTAGAGAACATATAGTGAAATTAATTGTGATGTAAGTCCAACTGAACGTAATTGGCAAGATCGTATCATAACAGAGATTACAGAATCAACTGGACGTAAATGTCAAGATCATAACGTCAAAATAGGCTAAATATAGATTTTGTACATTAACACACACAGAACACTGAACAAAAGATGGATCAATCATGTGACAACATATTTATCACTTCCTTTTTGAAGGCATTACGTCTACTCTACAAAAGTTTTGTCTGCATAATTAAATACCATACAGTTAGCAACAACCAAATAAATCATTACCAAACATTATCATGTCATCATGGAAACAGAAATGTCTTATTTTAGAAGAAAGTCGGTTATTCTACTCGACGACAACGGTTGATGTGGGGGTGGACTTTTTATGAACAATTTTACGTACAAACAAAAAAGACGAATAAAACAAATTTATGTTGAAAATACTTGAATAACGTCGTAACCGATAAGGATGTTATTCAGCAGCATTGGGAAAATGGAGCAAATGGAAAGATAATTATGTATGTACCAATATTTAAATGACGTTTTTGTATGGTTTTGCAATGTGCATGAAAATTTCCGCTCGCATATCATGCCTACACCAAGAAAAAGAACTATTCATGTACATTCAGGTGAAATAAGTATTATTATAGCAAGAAGAACCTTTCAATTATTAATGTTACTATTAAATAAAGTATGTACCTATACTTCGCAATTTCTTTATAGTTACCCTCTGGAATTTTAAAAGGTCACCGTCTTATAAGGCCACTTTTCCGGTGCAGAAGGGTGGCCGTATTAGAGAGGGGCCACTGTACTCCACTACACAGCAGATTTATTGTTACTAACACAATCTAATCTATTAACAATAGGTATTACTATTTACACTCGCTTATAGATCAGATCCAACTCATACAGCCCCTGACCTGCTAGTGTATATTGTGCTGCAAGATCAGTGTCTACATCATTTGCATCTATGTATTAGTCCTTTTTTTTTTTTTTTTCAAGAAGTACCGAGCACGTGTCAGCTATTTTTGTTTGTCAGTACCACGTGACTAACACCGTGCTGCGATCTCTGCGTAGTAAATCCACAGGGGCTCGTATCGTTGCTTACAATCGACCGGTCCTACATATACTATAGTTATTATATAGTATATGTAGGACCGGTCGATTGTAAGCAACGATACGAGCCCCTGTGAGTAAATCTGGTTTTCTTCAAATTGCGACATTTACATTTAATTTGCATTTTTCGGTCTTAGTTTTCGCAAAAAATAGTTTAGGGACTTTATGTTTCTTCATTTTTCTAATTTTTTTTAACTTCACGTTAATTTTTATGATTTATTTGTTTTCCTATATCAACACTAGCATTGTTGATATAACGTCACCGTATGACCTCTGATGTGATTGATGGTTGCGAGATTTGTGTAGTCACGTGACTAAGAATGCAAATCGCCAGAATCAGGTCAAATTTCAGCAACGATGTACTCGTCTCGTCTCGTCTGTCTGCGGATTAAGGACATAACGAATGCTATGCTTACGATTAGTGAGAAAATAACTCATATTCCTATCGATTTCGTGCAGGTATATATCGATGAAAATGTTTGCTCGGCCGGCAAGTAAGCAGTTAACCCATGCCGGTGACGGCGAATTCCAACTTTTCGCACTGACCCTACACTCCAACATAAATAACTAAATATCAAAATATGGGGTGGATGTGCTCAGAGTAAACTCGGTCTAGGACAAGGGATGTTTTAAATGGGGTAAATACTGTCCGCCCATCAGGCGCAACAGCTGTTTGACCTGATTCGTAAGAAATAGAATTCGTTTCCATTACAGCCGTTCAATAAAAATAATTATTAGATGAAATAAAAACTATCCTGGCTCATAATAGTTTCATCTTACCGATTCTACCTCATTTGAGATATTCTGGCATTTATTCTGGGTTCAGCATGTACATTAATATCTAAAATCATAAACGTAGGGTGCGAATGGTCACAGGAACTCCAACAAGATTCCAGTAAAATCTGGTACTCGGGGACATCACCTCAGTCAGCGGGAAGGGGCACAAAATTTGACGGGCTTGTTAATTTTCGTATAATGGCTACAGCGATTTTACAGCACATGCAAATTAAATGACGCCTCTACTGGTACCCACTGCCACCAACAGCCCCAATAAAACAAAGATACAAATATTTCTAAAATATGTTATGGCAGCTATATATTTGATAATATCCGTCCTTCAAAAGAAAGACTAACCTATTCATAATTTTCTCAAAATCCTGCAACAAAGTTTCCAGCGGAAATAACAAACGGGTAACGGAACTTAAATCCTATATTAAAATAACACATCCATACAACCACTTCTGGAGAAAAAAGCAATAAACAAAAACAAAAGTTCTTAAAACAAAATACATACCGTCTGAGATATTGTTCTGAACAGAAATGCCGAAAATGATCTTATAAATGCAAATAATAAGCACGCCTTCTGAGTTACACTGACACGTATTTTGGTTAATAGGTCGACCTATGTTTACCTATGAAGTGGACGAGGTGAAGGTCAACTATGATAAACCATTGGTGCCATCAACGTCAGCCTTTTCGAGTAAAAACGGCGATTTGAACAAATGCCCACGATAAAGTCCCAGCCCATAGCAAAAGAATAAACTAGTGTGAGCTTGTTACATTACCTGTTAAGTAATTAAAAAATGTGTGAAGCTTTCTCACGCGCCCATGTTGGCCGAGTGAGACACGAATCCAAACGCATGACAGGCCATATACTACTACTACTACAACTAATGTTGTTGTTGTCGAGTTTAACGCCATTTTCAGCACAAAATCGGCTGTACATGGCGGCCAGTATTATTGGTGGAGGAAGAACCCGTAAAGAACCACCTACCTACGAGAAGCCACTGGCAAGCTTTATCACATACCCACATTGGCCGACTCCGAGACTCCAACCCACGCAGACAGAGGTGAGATGGCAGTGGTCCGTAACGGACAGTGCGTTAGACCACTCGGCCACTCGGGGCTTCAATAATAATAATAATAATAATAATAATAATAATAATAATAATAATGAGGACCTTGTATAGCGCCTAATCTTTAGAAGCTCTAAGCGTTTTACAACATATATATCTGCAGCTGGAACTCTCCGTGATCTTAGTACTGTAGTGGGATAATTTTGCAAAAATGGACTATGTTTGTAACGTTCTTCTTAGCGGCTTTATAGATTTGTTTATGAATAGTGAGTCTGGTTGAAAGCCAAAGCCTCTCACAGGGGCTCGTATCGTTGCTTACAATCGACCGGTCCTACATATACTATATAATAACTACAAGGGAGGACACTTCTCTCCTTGCTCGCACGACCCATTTAAGAATAAACGCTGTTATTTCAAGCCACATTTCGCCTAGAGTAATAAATTGGGTACCGATATTTAGCTCAGACATTTGACTATGTATCCCTGTCAGCAGTTTGACTAAATATCATACCTTTAAGGAATGCCAAATCATTTTCCCACGGTACCGCTCGACACGTACCTGATCGCGCCCGCTTAATATTCAAGAACAACGCGCTGAATGGAATACTGCACTCTCATTGGCCAACCGAAAATTACGCTTGTTGGCTTAGATTTTTAATCGTAATTTTTTGATTAGCTGAAATACATTGACATATGGCGGGTGTTTTCACTGGGATCGAAGTGTTGCTGATGCTGGCACGTGTTTGCATGATGGAGGATATCGTACACGCCGCAATGTCAAGTCATAATATCATGATATCACGACAGGCTAGTACTGATAAAAGCTTCCTAGTTAACAATTTAAGCAAAAGACTGAAAGAAATAGGGAAAACAGTTTACTTAACAGCCAGTACAGATATAGCTGCTTCTCAGTTGCACTGAAAGACAATACACAAGTTTTCGGGCATTCAGGACGGTCGTTTCCCCGATGATATTTTGATAGATAAGAATAAAAATAATGATGATATGATAGATATTAAAAGAAGGATTATGAATGTTGACACTCTTTTTATTGATGAAATTTCCATGCTATCTCTAAAATCATTTCGGCAAATAGAGAAGGTGCTCAGAACAGTAAAGGAAAGCAATTTCCCATTTGGTGGCATTCAGATCATTGTTTCTGGTGATTTCTTTCAACTTAAGCCTGTGCGAAATGATGTGTACCATGACAGAGGAGAACTCTTTATCAGTTATGAGAAGATTCACAGCCTGATTCCACATCATTATGTTTTGTCACAAGTACACAGATGAACAGAAGGTAATTTGAACATTGTATTTTAATAACAGACCTCATGTGATAAAAGATGAAAAGATAAAACACAATTTAAAAAATCTTCCTTCTCTTTGAAATTTATTTTTCCTGTTCTTTTTATCATTTTCACCAATATTTGGATGTATATGTGTAAAAACTTCAACACACACACACATATACTAAGTTCTCAGACAGTAATACATGTAGTCCTGAAATTCCTAAATTTGTAACATTTTGCATCAATGAATAGCAATGATCACTCAGTTTTTATTTGAGATACCATCCATAAGAATGATATTATCAGTTTATCACCAGTGACAATATCATTTTTCTTTGAACTTGTTTTTAACAATAAACTATTACAAAAATTATATACACACTCCTGTTTAAGGATACTTGAAATAGACAACATATGTTTCAATCAGTAATTTCATCTTCATTTCATACCATATTTTTACTTTCTCTGATTGTCACACCTGGAATTCAGTGTCTTACACTATGTTATCCACAACAACTTGGACTCAGTTCAAAAGAGAATTTGTACATGTGTGTGAGTGTGAGAGAGACAGAGAGATGGGATGGATGCAAAGTAATATATATGCAGAAACATTCACACATATTATGATTTATGTAGTTTTTTTTACAGATATGATCACAATGGGTTAGTACAGATTTGCATAAGAGGTGTTATATATAATGCTTATTATGCAAACCTCATTATAACAATGAAATCCACATCGTATAACCATTTATAGAATTAATGGCCATTTAGAGACAAATAAAGTCATGCAGATGACTTGTCCACATAGGTCAGTGTCTGTATGCAAGGGTCATATCCCTTTTGTCAGAACTTATAAACTATTGAGATTCACACTGTTACCATATATAAAATGACTGATCATTGAGAAAAAATGTATGCATGTGAATGAAATTGACTTAAGGGGTACATTCTCAAAAGGAAACATCAGGAACAAAACATTGACTTCATTTTATGTTGCAGTTACAAAGTTTATCAGTACAGAAGAGTACAGAAATTATGTAAGGCAGCTTTTTGTGTGCACAGATCTCAAACCTAACCATTATATAATATAGTTGCATTTGGGATATTTATGAAGCTGAGAGCAAAACTTGTGGCTGATATCTCTGACCTATTAAAAGCAAACGCAATAGAACTGTCTTTGAAGATACAAGCAGTGGAAGAGCCAAATTGAGATATATAGCCGGTTGGTGTGTTGCAACACTTAGACACAGAAATAGAAGTGCTGTAAGTAAAAACTTGTACAGCAATAATTCCAGGGATTATGTGAACAAACTGTATTACCAATCAATAATGTTAGATACACTCATCCAATATGAAAGTGACCTAATGGAAACATCAGAAGATAAGGTTTCCATGACTGAGATACAGAGAAAGCAAAATGTAAGAAGTGGTCTGTGCTGTGTAAGTGATAAAGCCTTTCATTTCTTCCAAGAGTTAGACAAGGTCATCAGAAAACTTGAAACTTGAAAATGTAAATTTATATGGCAAAAGCTTTTATGACTTTGTAACATCAAGGGTTCTGCTAAATGAGACACTGAACCAACAGTGGTCACAGATCTTTAACACTGAAGATGATGAATATTTCTCTCTACATGTTCAGAAGTTAAAAGAGGAGGTAGTGAGTAAGTATTTGTTAATGTCATCTGCACAGTTTAGACGAGAATTCAAGCTAAAAGTTAAGGCTAGGAAAGACAGGAAGTAAATTCACACAGGAAGTAAATTCAGATGACAAGAGACAGTAAAGCAAAATCTTCTTCCGAAGCAAAAGTAAACTCTAGTTCTAAGCAAAAGTCAGTTGAGGAAAGACAGATCAGATTATTCTTCCACCTCCGAAAAGCAAGGAAGCCTGAATAAATTAGTAAAAAGAAAAGCAGTAAAGAAAAAGACAGGAAAGGGAAAAGGGAAACGATCAAAGACAACTAAGTGGCCATGTGGAAGATATCAGGAGGACTGTGTAGTTGATAGTGTTTGTTGTGACATGTGTGATACATGGCATCATTATGAGTGCATTGGTTTGCTCGGAGATGAACATGACTTTCAGGAGGAGGAATGGATATGTCCAGATTGTAGATTTTCGGGTGACATCATAAAGGAATAATATCGGTAATGTCATTATTTATTAGTTCAAGTACTACCAGTAAGTGCATTAGAATTTTCATTTTTTCTCATAATTGCAAATCCCTGTGCTTCCCAGCTATGTCAATGGGAGTAACTTCATGATATGGAAATATGTGTCTACAGTGTTTGGATCAGTGTTATATTTATGACCTACATGCATTCAGTATATTATAATATGGAGTTAGTTAAAACTTGCAGCATGCAAAATTTGTGTTTACATTGTTTATACATTTATCCTAAATTCCATTATAATGGTAATATCATGGCTCTCAATTATGATACATACAAATTTGAAGATTCTGAAAAACAGTGTCTTATCCACTTTTCTCCACATGAGAGATAATATAAAATTAAAACGTGTATAAACATTTCTGATGAACATCAATCATATTCCATAATGTCATGTCATTATATTCAGCAGTGTTAAAGGAGATTCTGTACATTTATCAATAGAATTATGGATTGATAGAATGGTACATAGGCTGTGACAGTATCTCTTCCCCCTGTGTAATCTTTTTTAAAAAATACTATAATAAAATATTCTCTTCAAAATAGAGATTGAGATGTGATCATGCGCCCAAGACCCTAATTTAATGACTCAATGACAATTAAACTTTTGTAATCTAGTGTACTAAGGGAATAATTTATAAAGATATTATGCTTAAAATCTTAAAGTTTAAAAATGCAGTTAGTTGGATAGCACTTCTAACACTGCCCCAGTCTAGCTGGAATACCTATAGGAAATGTGAAATTTCTCAAACAGATTAACCACCCTTTATTTGGTACCAAATAATTACAACCTTAGAAATCTGTAAAATACATGTTGTAAATATAGTTAATTAATACTATACTGAAGCCCCACACTGCAGTATGTGTTTCAGCATTTATGGATATTTTTGTTGCATTCTGCAAACAAGTGCTGAAAAGATTCACATATATTATATTAGAAATGATTATGACTAAATTAAAAATATAAGAGGAAAGGAAAGGTATTCTTTTATGAATTTTCATATACAATGATACATGTAACAATGCATGCTTTAAATCTTAAATCTGAAATGGTGCTTTATGCAAGCTGCAGAGATTTTTCAGAAATGCAGAGGATCTCTTTTATTTACATTTTCTATTATTGACATATATTAATGACAACAATCATATATTCATATACCATTTTAAGGAGTATATATATTTGCAAACAGTTGTGATCTTTATTGTTTAATAAATTTAAAGCAAAAGATGGTCTTCACTTTTTGATAATTCTTACCATGAAACAATGTGTGATTCCGTCATATTTTATTCTTATTTCGTCTGCTTCTTTTGGACAATCGAGCAATTTAAATTTCCCTGACTAACTTATAAATAGACGGGTACGTAATTTTCGGTTGGCCAATGAGAGTGCAGTATTCCATTCAGCGCGTTGTTCTTGAATATTAAGCGGGCGCGATCAGGTACGTGTCGAGCGGTACCGTGGGAAAATGATTTGGCATTCCTTAAAGGTATGATATTTAGTCAAACTGCTGACAGGGATACATAGTCAAATGTCTGAGCTAAATATCGGTACCCAATTTATTACTCTAGGCGAAATGTGGCTTGAAATAACAGCGTTTATTCTTAAATGGGTCGTGCGAGCAAGGAGAGAAGTGTCCTCCCTTGTAGTTATTATATAGTATATGTAGGACCGGTCGATTGTAAGCAACGATACGAGCCCCTGTGAAGCCTCTCTGCTTTACGGCGATGTCTATTAGCAGTGCGAAGCTGGTCCCTAACACTGCTATACCAAGGAGAACACTTTTTTGTATTGGTACACTGCATTTGGTGGCTGGAACACGTTTTTCAAGGAATGAACGCTGGCAGTCATGGAGTTGTTCTGCTGTAAGATGTAAGTACATTGTTAGGTTGTCTTGGTTCTATTTATCTTAATACCAATTCAATTTGGAGAGTTTGGGACTGATACATCGAGATGGCATTTAATGCAGAGGTGATATATTGCAAGTTCGTGGGATACAAGGGTGAATTGCAGAATATTATCATCAGGTCTATGAAGAAACCAGTCTAAAATGTGACAAAGTTTATGGTTGGGTTGGTTAACTGACTGTTAAAGGTTGAAAACATGAATGGAAACTAGGAGTTTTGACGTGTATGACTTTCCAGGACAGTCGTGAAAATTGAAATCTCCAAGAATAATTAGATTGCCGCCTATCGAATTTCTATACTCCAGAAGATTCGGAAACTGCTCAAAGAAGAGAGATTCAGCCAGCTTGTTTCTTTCTACTAGTAGGAGGGCGGTAGAGACAGAAATAACTGAACTGACCTTTGTTCCATTGTGAGTATTGTTTGAGCTAGTTCAAACGATGTGTGGCATAAATTGAAGGTTGCATTGTACTTAAGGCATTTTATCATGGAATTCTTTGTGATGACAGCAATTCCATATCCGCGAGAGTTGCGGGGGAACGACTTGATGGAATAGCGGTGGGTGTTAAATCCGCACACTTGGGCTCATCGCTTTATGTTTTTAAACATGTTTCTATGAGGAAGAAGACGTCGATATGCTGTTCGTTGGTCAAATTAACTATTTTTGTGCGCCCTTCCGGTGATACTACTGATTGGGCGTTGAATAATGCAATACGTAGTGGTATCTCTGAGACAGTTGACACAACGGTTGACGATTTAAGATGAATTTACACCAGGTTATCAAAATCTACGGCCGAATTTTTAAATTATTTATCTGTTATGAGCGAAAGGGAGATAACTGAAATTCTTTTTCCTGTTCTACACCGGCCAGCTTTGAAACAACGTTTCTTTCTCTCGCTTCCGTTTACATTTAAGTAATGATGAATGTAGTCACAGTTCGTGTAGTCATTTAATGCAATTAATATGGGTCCATCATATCGTAAGCGGGTTGACTGGCGATCACGTGATGGCGGTTTATTCAGAAACAAAGGACGTCTTAACAGTGGAACAGCACAGCTGAGAAAAATTCAAATTTTTCTCGTTTCCAAAACAAGGAGATGAAGAAACACATAGGAACTGAACAGCCAATGCATGATGAAACACAATAATGTAGACGAAGATAGACAACAAGCACATATATCATGACAAATAGCACAAAAACGTAAGAGCTGCCTGACGCTGTTAAGGGAGAGTGGCCATCTTTCCTGAAGTTAGGACGCTCATAGGTACAGCGCGCGTTTCTAATTTAAAAGATATATCAATAGAAAGAAACTCATTTCAAAGCGATGGAAGAAAATGTTATGTTCAATATCATTTACAATTTGTTTAAAAGTTTATTTCTAAACGCTGTACTCACGGGGGGGGGGGTGGAGTCAGAGGACCATGCACGTAAATCCAGGGTGGCGCATTAAAATGATCCAAATTGGGCCCTGGGTTTGCTATAGCCGTTGGTCCCCCAGCTTACAGGAGTATGATTTATAACGTCTGAGCGCCTCATACAACTTCGCCACTTGAGGACCCAAACCACGTGCAACATGAACCCTGTTGTGTACGGTTACCGCAGAAAAAATTAATGCCAGGGGGGGGGGGCCCAATTTCCAATGATGCTACGAACATTGTTGCTCGTCCATCGATTCGACGAGGACGCCTCTAGTCATCTGAGGTATGTAGGGGCTCGTTCTTTTCTTTTTGTGCACGGAATGTTCGTTTGTATAAGTGGATCAATGCGACATCTCCAGGAGTATTGGTGGCACGTGCATTTCTGGTTTGCCTCTTCATCTCTGCATCTGCTGCCCTGCTAGATTCGCACAACTTGGAGCCTTAGTGCACAGAGGAACACCAAGTGACTCGATGGCTTGCTGTTTGCTCCCAGCAATCATGGTTTATGTTTAACGCTTCCAATCTATCTATCAGATTGTCTTTGAAGCATTTCTTCTGACCTACTCGGGATCGCCGTCAATTCTCGCCATAGAAGAGTCTCTTAGGCAGTCGATTGGCTGGCATGATTGCAACATTTCCCGCTCAGCGTCGATGACATTGCATCAGGATGGTGTGGATACTGGCGAGAACTGCTTGGCTGAGTAACTCCGTGTCTGAAAACTTGTCCTGCCACTTGATGTTGCGGATTTTCACTTGTGGTATGAAAGTGCTTTAGCTTCCTGTGATGGCGTTGGTATCGCGTGCGTAAAGTAGTGTCGGGATCACAGCTGTACTGTAGACCTTTTTCTTTGGTCTGGATGTTGATGACTCTTCTATTCCAGACATTAGCATGCAATCTGCCTAAAGTCGTGCTGGCTCTAGCAATGCGAAGGTTCACCTCGTCGTCCATAGTGACGTTCTGTGACGGTGTGCTGCCAAGGAAGGCTAAGCGGTTCACTACATTGAGTTTTTGGCCAATGATGCTAATGTTGGGCTCAACCACAGGCTTTTTATGGCTTCAGTCTTTTAGGTACTGATGGTGATACCTAAGCTTGTGCAGGAGTTGGAGAACTTGTCAAAGCTGCATTTCATGTCGGTTTCTGAGCCAGCATTGAGGCGCAGTCATCAGCAAACAAGAAATCTCTGATGGTATCTGTGATAACCTTGGTTTTCGCTTGAATCCTCCTGAGATTGAATAGTTTTTCATTTGTACGGTACCTGATTCCGACTCCAACCTCTCCGTCTCTGAAAGTTTTAGTCAGCATGGAGGAAAACAATATACTGAACAGTGTATGTTCCAGATCACAACCCTACTTGACACCGTTGGTCACTGGGAATGGTTTAGATGTTTTTCCATTGTCCTTGAGTTAGGACTGCATGCCGTCGTGGAAATGCTGCATGATGGATATAAATATTCTTGGGCATCCGTATTTAGCTAGCACTTTCCACAAGCCTTCTCTGCTGACAGTATCAAATGCATTTGTGAAGTCGACGTAGATGCAGAAAAGGTTGGTGTTTTGCTCTTGACATATCTCTATTAGCTGCTTCACAGCAAACACCATGTCGATGGTCCCAAGTTCTTTTCGGAATCCACACTGGCTTTCTGGCAGTAGCCCCTGGTCAATGTGTGTAGTGAGGCGGTTCAGTAGGATTATGGCCTGTATCTTTACTGCAATTGAGAGTATGGATATATCCCGGTGGTTGTCGCATGCCTGGCGGTTCCTTTTGCGCTTATACAGGTGGACTATAGAAATGTATTTGAATTCCTAGGAGATCGTCTCTCGTTGCCACATCAGTACAACAATTTGTGGAGCCTTTCTATCAAGGCTTTGCCCCCTTCCGTGTAGACTTCAGCTGGGATGGAGTTTGAACCATGTGCTTTTCCACTGGAAAGCAGAGGTATCGCATTAGTGTCTACAGCAAGGTTGGAAGGCTATCCAGTGTTTCCTTGATGGATAATTCGGGGTGGTGGGGTGGTGGAACGACTGATGGCTTCATCATTGATGGGTGATGGCAGATTCAGGACGCTGTCAAAGTGTATAGCGATTACAAAGGTTGGGGTGGGGTACTTCCAATATATTAATGAAAATATTATGGAAGTTCCATCCTGGCTCGTGAAGTTATAAAGTTAAATTACTGACGAAATAGATGTACAGCTCTGAGCCCCCAGTCAGCACTGCCGACGGTTAAATTATATAGAACACGAAGATGAAATTCAAAATAATAACAATTTTAAAAAGTCGATAATTTTAAATGATAAACTCAATCACTCGTCCTCCAAGTGACAGCCTACTTCATCTCGTGATTTTCAGTGAGAGTTCGATTTTCCCCTGGCCTTTGGTTCTACTCATCTCTTTATTTCGTTCCTCCTACTCCTCCTGGACTTCACCTCTCCGACTTCTCTTCTTCCTTCTCATTTCTTCCGTCTCTCTATCGGAGACTACTGGGACCACTGGCATTGGTCTGTCCCTCGAAGCTTCCTTTAGAAGCTGCACTTAGAATTGTCCTAAAATTTCCCACCACCCCCAGCGCCAATGACGCATGGCTGATCGGAGTTTTTATCTTCTGCCAATCTTTCTAACGAACTATAGCGATCTAAATCTTGATGGCAGGTCTATGGATATCATACTTAGCCAAATTAGGGTCCCGTCCCTATCTCGATTCTGATTGGGTAGCGCTGTGGCCCTGTCCAATCGACTAAGCAACCAATTCAACCTGGCTGTCAGTATGCGGAACAAGAAAATAAGGCACGTCCACTCCTTCGGGCAACTTCTTTGATCTGCACAAGCGCTTCCACGCCAAGGTGATAATTGCGCTTCTGACGGCCTTGGTCGGGCTTCCCACCCTAGCCAAGGCAAACTTACGTAAGGGATAGTGTTAGCCTGCGGTCATGTTTAACATTAAACAATGGCTTGTCTGAATTACTTTGATTACACATGTTTCTATGCTATTTTGGGTCGGGCAAAACGTGACAAAGTGTTTATCCCATCATTGAAGAATATTCTCTGTTTCAGTAATTAGTGTGTTCCCCTCTGCGCACTGAAGGGGGGAGGGGGCGGGTGACCCAGGGGATGTAAGTCAATACACTTCTTTTGAGGCATTTTAGAAGTTATTCATATCATGCTGATCTGCGTAGCACTGAATAGCATCAGCTTTGTTGCTCAGCCATGTGCCTCGCATCTGACGAAGGTTCTGCTGCACATTTCTGTGTATGTTGTTGAACGCATCTTTACTTGAGGTGGACTTGGGACTGTAGTGGTAGGTTTGAAAGAGGTGGTGTTTCTCATTTAGCACCTGCTTTATTTTGTCGCAGTTATCATGAAGAACCAGTCTTGATGCTTTGAGGGTCCTAGGATTCCCAAAGCTGTACTGCGGACCTGCTCTATTAATGCCGCACAGTCAGTCTCCACATTCCGATTGTCAAGAGGGGTGGATTTCAGACGTTCTTCCATGGCATCCACCAAAGACTGTTTGGCACTGTTGCGTTTCAGCTTGGCGATGCTCAGTCAGTTAGGAGTCTTCTTTCCATGCGTGCGTCTTTTGGGCTGAATGCGGATGTTGAGCTTGGTGATGATGAGGCGGTAGTCTGTCCAACAGTCCGCGCAACACAAAGACTTTGTCACATACAGATCCTGCCTGTCTGTCTTCCTAACAATATCAAATGAAGTGGGTTTAAAAATATGAACATTATGTTTCTCACCTGGCTGTCGTTTCTTCTTTCTCCGTGTTGTTAATCACACTAATTTCGTAAATACATTTCTTCTTCTGGGATGTGCGTGTTCCATGCCCTAAATGTTTACATGGAATCGTGAGCTTCTACGGTAACAGACACAGTTGTTCAAATCGGCAAACATTATTTCTGTGCGCTATTTACAGATCTCAAAATCGACACACACGTATTGTTGATTTTAAAAAAAAATGTGACAAATTGCTTTTATAGTAACAGCACTTCAGCACTCCTTTAGTTTTTCCTGTAATTTTATATTTTTCTTATTGTGCGATAGTGCTTCCTTAAAGAAATACTCGGTACTTCTTAACTGACATAATTGTGATTAATGTCACGTATTTGATACAAAATGAATGCAAGTTAGGTTCGAACACCCGACCTCGAGAGAGTAAATGTGAAAGTTAGTTTAAGTTGAATACTTTTTAAAAAGCTCGCGTATGGAATACTTAACTGCGTGACGCTGTCTTAACTCGCGTGATAAAATGTTACGATTATCTCTCTCGAAATCGCGTATACGAGCTTAAAGAACGCTCGCTAATCTTCTCTCGAACACGTGATTCAAACAACTTACCAACTGATTTTCTTGAGATCGTGTCTCCAAGCTTCAATTACCCCCGTTCGAGCTTGGTAAACGCAAAATATTTTGGCATTATGACCCTGCTAACTTCCCTGGTGGCCGAGTGGTCTAAGACGCTCGCTTTTACGAATCGCTCACATCCAGGGGCGGCAGCCTAATTATATTTCGGGGATGGGGTAGGTAGGCGGGCAAACACATAGTGGTATGGTAAGCTAATAAGTGTTAGGCATGTAGGCTAAAACATAGTTTAAATGGGGGGGGGGGTTACGCCCTATCCCACCGCTATGTGCGGGCGCCCATGATCACATCTCACCCTTTTTCCAACATCGGTATGGGAGCAATTCCAGTAGCTACCGTGGGTCGGTGGACGGTGGTCCTTATCCAGACATTCTCCGCATTAAACCCACATGGTCAAACAGGAATTAACAAATCGTTTGACTAAGCGAAGTGGAAGATTCGATATTAATTTTTGCTGTAAAAATCGGTGGTTAGATCAGTTATGACAGCTATAGAAATCATATTTTCATCTCCATGATCATGACGACTTGGCACACTCGACAAACCTTTCCGGTCAAGTATTATACGGATTGTGTCGAGGCTTATACGTTGACCCCACCTGCCCAGTTAATATTGGTTTCAGGTGAGAGAATGAGATGGATAATTCGGGCAGAAAATTTCCGAATCTTAAACGTGGTTTTGCAGAACGTTCTTTTACTATGGTTTCTAGCCATAGGATCTTTGCTATACCACTTATATAATAGCTCAAGACAGTTAATTACCTTTTTAAAGTGGGAAAAATGACCCCGATTATAAGAAGCCCCAGCCGCACCCCCTGTTAAATTATGACCGGGTCGCTTGAACTTTACTTCTAATGCTAATTTTCTGTTTAGTTCGACTCTGGCAAGCCAGTGGCGCCATAAATATTAGAACATTAGCAACTTAAATGTCTAAACGCCAAAAAGACCTGGTTACACTAATACTATGTATAGGACTAAAACTGTGTATATACCCAAAGGCTCACCTTAATAACTATGTGGAATAAAATAGAAACCATTAATGAATGAATGAATGAATGAAATATATATATATATATATATATATATATATATATATATATATATATATATATATATATATATATATATATATACACACACACACACATATATATATATACATACATCTATGTACATGCATATAAGTCTATTGGATTTAAATTATTTATTTATAATTGTCAAATTCAAATTTGTCATTAAAATTCATTAATTGGGAGATATCTATTCTGGAACATTCAGGCTGACCTAGACTCTATTTGTAAACACAGGTGTGACCTTGCTTGTTGACCTCATTTCTGACCCTGCTTCAGAGAGTGTCAACAAGCTTCTAAAACGATTAGCTAAATCCAAGGACATCTTTTTATTTTTAGTTCTTGGGGGATGAGAAATGGTTTATTTTCATTTGGGTCATTCCATTCGTACGTATTTTTATGATCGTACGTTCTTTCTGTGACCTTCTGGAAAATCACGTGATCTCTTGTTTACGTAAAAATAGGTATTTAAATTATTGTTTGGGTGTAAATAATTTAGTAGAAATCTCTGGGATTTAAATTAATAGTTGTGCTTTTAGTTGTATTGGAATTTGTGTCAATTCGTTGAAGCAAGACGAATTATTTTATTTATCTGGAAAAGAATATGTGCTCATAATTTTCATTTGGATTATTATTATAAAAACAAGAACTGCATCACGTGACATTGTCAGCCATTTTGGATTACATCGTCAAGTATCGAACCTGGAACTATAAGAACATTTATTTATCAGGACTCTTACAATTCCATTAGTGGATTATTTTTGTGAATTCTATATTGGATTAATGTTGGATTTGATTCTCTAAAACTGTAAGTTTATTTATTTTCTTATGAAAATAATTGTACTTAATAAATTTGTTTGTTAAAGTTTTACAAGCTTGTTAGTTTTCACTCTGTGTTGCTGCTTATTCGAGCCCAAGCATATATATATATATGTGTGTGTGTGTGTGTGTGTGTGAGAGAGAGAGAGAGAGAGAGAGAGAGAGAGAGAGAGAGAGAGAGAGAGAGAGAGAGAGAGAGAGAGAGAGAGAGAGAGAGATGCCGAGCATTTTATTTTGCCAGTTTAGTTGCTGCAACATCAACCTCATACCAGTTAAGTTTATGTTTTATTCAGTATCGTCAATGATAGTTCCTCCTTTACTCCAAACAAATTAGAAATGAATAAACTGATTACTAGTCTTAATTATGGTACACATTATCTTTCCTCCCTTGTAAGCTGTTATTTTTTAAAACAAATATACACACATGCAAAGACTGTACGAATGATTGCCTCTCTCTCTCTCTCTCTCTCTCTCTCTCTCTCTCTCTCTCTCTCTCACACACACACACACACACACACACACACAAATGTGAAAGATAAGAATTACCTGAAAGGGATAAAGTGAAACAAAGCAAACTACATCAGCCCGTATACATATAAGAGTCACCAGCTTGAATGCACATACATATCAACATACACACACACACACACACACATACATACAGAAATATATATATATATATACACACACACGCACACTTTTCATACATCACATATTAGAATATATTTCACAAGCCTTGACAATCCTTTACTGAAGATGTGGTTAGATTGGAGAAACACGTTAAAATTGAAGCTGCATCGATTAATTGCTTTTGACACCCAAATTCACTAATGAGGCACAAATCAATGTCGCTGACACATACTCACTAAAAGTAACAAAGGAAAATGTTTCAGATGATCAAGCGTAGGGCTCTTGTGCATGCGCACAAAAATATAGGTATTCTGAAATTTGATGTTTTAAACTTGAGACGTAAGATAAAGACAAAAATACTAAATTTGAGCGACTAAGCAAAATACTTTGACTATTGCCAGAACCTAAGGAATTAAGTCCAAGTAAAAGAGCCGATACCGAGGTGTACAAATTTATATCTGATCACAAGACGGAATCTTGTCAGACGAAAACTCCTTGTATGCAATGCAGTTTTGTCTGAAACAAAAGCGTTAAAGCATGCACGTTCTATGAAATGACGCCGTGTTCTATATCAGATTATTTATGGGTTGAATATTCAAAATGTCTGATGTCGAAATGGAATTAATTAACAATGCATTTACTTTACGTTAGTGAAATACACACGTTCCTTAAACAGTACACGTGAGCGGAGTCCTCGCTTTCATCGGCTAAAAATATTATTTTCTATATGAGACTCCATATAAATTCAGGCCTTTTTAATTACACACAAAAGTGTACATTTAAGTTGTTTGAACTTTAAAATATATCCGTGTTTTACACTACGACACATACGTTACCATTCTACGTTACAAAACGTTTTTAAAAATACATGTTATTTTTCTTTTTAAATTTCGTGAAAGCACTTATTTAAGTATAAGAATGTTATTCACCTCATCTTCTTATGAAATATAAAATAAGTCATAATGATTTTATCAGAAATGATCATGTGAATAATAATGTTCAGCTGTCACATACAGGAGAAATAACTACAATGACGAATGTACGTGTTTAATATGGCATACAACCTAAGATTTTTGACTTTTTTGTTCTTGCAAATGCATGATATTATGAAAAGTATAGTAGAAAAAATGAGAAATTACAGGTCATTCAGTTTCAAAAAATGTACAACTGTAAGTTTAATCAATGAAAATATAACGATTTTCGGTACGGATTAATTTAATAATGTAAACTTGATTATTAATTTAACAGTCGGCATGAAAATTATTGACATAAATGTACATGTATATTCAATTAACTGACAATGAAATTACAACTCATAAATTGATCGATGATAAATGCAAGGTATATAATTATGTTGCATCTTTATAGAACTGCTTTATGGTCTTGAATGTATTATCAATCACAAAATGTCAGTCGCTTCTGACAAATCCCATAATTGTGCTTCAAATGTTTACAGAACAAAAGTCTGTAACAGATCATGACATTTTGTGACCAAAGTACCTAAATAAGATATCAAGTTTAAATGAAACATTACTCTTTAAAAAATTAGTTACAGTCCATATGCAACTACAGGACTATTCAGCATGATATTCACTGAAATCCGTTATATAATATATTCGATTTAATCAATGCCACTTACAGCTTAGGGATCATAATACGGTCTTGGAGACCAGATTCACAGGTTTGCATAAAATTGTAGTGGCAATTTTTTTTCAGTATGTGAGGCTAAATCTGTAATCCAGATAATCCTTGCTGGTTATAGGTTCGTACTTGTTGGACCCATCCAAACATCCGATCATACAGTCATCATCAGGATGAACAAAAAATGCAACTGACTGACGACATTGACGCTTTTTTAATTCTTCTTTGGGTATTAATACTCGATGTTTCTTTAAGAAAAAAAAAACAACAACTGTTTGTTAGAGCAATCATGTAATGACTGAAAATAAAATGAAAAGGCAATAGTTTGTGATCTAAATAAAAATGTTATACTTTAAAATGTTGATGTATATACAAAATATAAATGAACTGTGCTGAATAACATATGTTGACTTCATTTTAGGACCTTACCTTTTTCTAGCTTTGTTATAATACATGTGCAAAAGAATATCTTCATCTTTACCATTTATCTTTTATAGAATAGGAATACATGTTTCTTGTTACTCCATGAATATCTCTCTTAGGATTATAGCATTTTTCACTCCATTATTTTCATTAAACCATATATAAAATTTTGTGTGCCTGTATTTGTGAATGTGTTACAAAATGTATCACAATTTAAACTTTAGTAAATATGGAAAATTTCTTATTATGTGTATGCTTCTTGCATATTACATGTATTAGTTAAAAAGCAAAGTGACTTTTGTTTAACAAAATAATGACTCGGTTCTCTTATATGAATGGATAGATGCATGCATGTTTACATGGATGTGTGTAGCCTTGTATGTTGCCAATGAGTAACTAAAGAACTGGATCTAACCGTTGCTATCAGCTTGTCAGCCGTCCATCTTTGCATGAGGTCTCCAATATTAATTAGAACTGTGTCAGGAATAGGGTTTGCAGGTATGTAAATGCCATCCACACCTTTTACCTGTAAATAGATGTGTTTATTCATTTCTTGTTATCTTCCAATTGTTGGTTGTTTTATGGGTATGTCAACTAACTCTCTGTCTGTTTGTCTCTTTTTCTCTCCCTCCATTTAGTCAGCCAGCACATGGTCCTGCCATACGATCTCTTGGCAAGATGCTTTAGTCCAATTCCTTAGACATGCCATGACCTTTCATTTGCTAACACACCATCAAGACAATTAAACCAATCATATCAGTCACCAATCTATTAGCTAGTATATCTAACAGTCTGTCCCTATTTCTTTCCATCCATCTCCTAACTTACTGTAGTCATCTTGAATTTATCATTGCTACCATACAGTAATCAGCAAGATAAATAAAATGTCATCTATACCGCAATCTTAACTCATTTTAGATTCTGCATCTATGCACTGCGACACTGGTCTTTGTATAACAGTAAATTATATACCTCCAAACCGCCAACATCATCTTGGAAGAGGAGAGTAATACTTCCATAGTCTGAATGTTCCCCACATCTCACCTGTCCAGATTTGATATCTGTAAGTAATGAAAAGCTTTTTTATGATCAACAGCTCAAGTTGATACTTTTTTATTTCCTTCCAACTTTTTTTTTTATACCCCTCCATAAAAATCAGTGATAATCTTGTTGTTGCACATACATGTAATTATATAGGCCCTTAAACTCTCAAGGCATTCCTGTTCAATTAGAATATCTAGCTTTCTCAGTTGTTTATAAACCTAATGTTTTGTTTAATGATAAAATAAATTATCTGCATTACAGGCATGAAATTACAGGCCAACAGTATGAACACCAATGCTTTCTTGCTGGTCATGTAAAGATTTTCAGATGGACATCAAGGCAGCGATTTTTGGAGGAGTTACCCAATCATTTTACTATTAGAATATCTGTATATTGCAGGAAAGAAGAGGTTATCTCAACAAAACACTACTGACTTGGTGATCCATTCAAGAGAAATATCTATAATGTAATATTTCACATTTTGGGAAGCCAGATGAGCATTGTTATCACACGGGACCAACTACACTATAATGAGAAGCGGTTTAGTGAAAGACCATTCTGATGCGACCATACCTTCAAGAAAAGCAGTGATACCATTTTCAACATGGCATCCATTGCCATTGTGTCCATCCTGAAGGTCTAGGTCCCAACACCATTTTTATTAGGACCAGCAAGATATAATAAAATGTATGATTATTTCAGGTATTCCACCCATGCAATAACAGTATAGGCATGGTCATCAAGGTTCCACTTTGGAATTTTGTAGCACATGGCAGGCTGCTTACAAATTCTAATATTACTGAGAAACAAACATATTTATATCTTTCACTTACTTTATTTGACATTTTGTTAGAAAAACCTGAATGCTGTAGAAAACCGACAGCTGATCAACATTGATTGTTTTGTGTGCTCTGGAATGCTCTTGAAATAATGCCGAGTAAACACACTCTAATTTCCATTAATATACCAAAATACATTTTCAGTGTAGCATTACTATTTTTTTAAAGTGCACTTAATGAAATGTTTGAAAATTATAATCAGCTCACATTTACATATAATTTATTTCACAATTTAGAAAGTGAAAAGAGCCATACTGAGGTAGCAACCATTCTAAAAGACACAAATGAAAAAGAAGGGATTACAGTAGCTGTGCTTTTATAAAGCCTCAAACTCAAACTAACCACCATCATTCATAAATTAAAATATATAGATTCTTTAAACAATTTCACTGATTATACCAGTCAGAGAGAGAGAGAGAGAGAGAGAGAGAGAGAGAGAGAGAGAGAGAGAGAGAGAGATTTAAAATCTCACATTATACATTTTATTCTTTAATAACAAGGATTACCAGTTGGGAAAATCAGGGGAATAGTTTCATTACATTTTTTGTCCTGTGAAATGATGAGCGACACAAGAACAAAAACTTAACACATTATGTACAAATTTGGTACCATAAGAAGTATTTTAAGTGAAAACCTCTTGTTCATAACATCATCCATACCCGAAGTCTAACCACAACAAGATTTTGAATACGCGGTGAGTATATTAGATGTCACATCAGCATCATTTGATTGTAAGATCACCCAGACATTATTAAGTCCGTTTGTGAAAACCAATGTCAACATGACCATCCGTTCAGGATGAGTAACCAATGAAAGATTTTCAATAGTGATGTGATAGCGGCTATATTAGATGTCCAGTAGGCACCTTTCTAATGTAGGTCCAACTTCACATTGAAATTAGTGTGTGCATCAAGTTGTATGGCAGTGCCTCCAATTGTTGAAGAACTAGATTGCTATAAAAGACAAACGATGGACGGATGACAAGTCATTGGGTAAGCTATTCTAATCCATGGTTAGCAGAGCTCCAAAAATGTAAATAAATGCATGTACACCTTGCCGAGTAAAGGTTGAACTAAGGATGAAAAGCATACAGGTTAGGTCGTATATATGTGGAAAATACCAAAAATGTGTGACCTGAGGTAAGTACAGATACAAGTTTCTGTGTAGAAATAATTATGTTCCTTCATTATAATACTGACATCTTTTTCCCCACTCATGGTTCGGTTTCTTCATACACCCAAGTATGACCGATCTACCATGTTGTAAAAAATCCTACACGTTGTCCTTGTCTTCATTGCAACATTTAGAAACCAAATAGTGTTGTATGTTATAATTCCTCTACAAGGCGAAACGTTTTGAGATCTTTGATCATGTAGCGCTGTCCCAACTCCTCCCTTCTGTTGGTATATATAATGCTCATAAATAGGAATAAATACCAGAGTCTGGTGTAATTGTCGGGTAAAACAAGCTTCTCAATGTTGTTGCATTCGACTTCTGGCCCATACTTTTGTGACAGTCTCTTAAAAACGAACGTTCCTATGTGAAAAAGAGAATCAAAATTATCATCTCTACCGGAGAAGCTGATACGCACTAAGAAGTTATATTTTTTTAAAAGTATGTTACATGTGTTAATAATGTTAATTACAGATGTTTCTCAGAAAAGATTAATCAAATCATACAAGCAAACATGGGTAACTGATACTGTGCTCTCTATCGATAAATTCTGATACCTATCGATGCCTAAAATATCTCAACGATAGACGTCTGAGAAGAAAGTCTTAAAACGTGTAGGACTGCATCTTTCTCAAATTTGATTGTGCCATAAGGATGGCGGAGATAAAATTCAGCGTTTCATCACCCCACTCCAACATATACCATTTGCTTGAATGATCATGTGGCAAGACCACATTTACAAATAGGTAAATTATAAAAACTTACTGATCGAGTAGAATACAGGTAGTGTGATAAATGTGGAATCGCAAGCCTTGTATAGAAGATTTCTACCTGTTCAGATTTGCTTTTAATTCGTCCGTTTGGGCCACTAAAGTTTTCCTAATAATTACTCCTCTGCGTATTGGCAACTATATTTATCATAGTATTTACAATTCTGCATTTGAGGCAACTAGAATTAGAATTATTGATCTTCCGATTCTGCATATATCAACCGCTTCGGTTAAAGTGTCAGCCTCGGATGCGGGAGTTCGCGAGTTCGAACCTCCGCAGAGTCAAACAAAATAGTACTTACAGCTGCCTCGCGTTCTGCTTAGGATTAAGAGGTTAATGTTAGGACTGGGCGGCCTGGTGGCAAGATCATGCGACTGGGTGGGACATGATCTAAATTCCTACGGTTAGACCAATAAACTGTTGTCCACCTGGCGCCGCCAGTCCAAAAAAATGGAGAACAATTTCTCAGTCTAGCCTGTGGTATGATACCCCAGTGCAAGACATCACTATAAACTGTCACACTCCAGACATCGTACCAATATTAGTCAAATTATTATACATACGTTATCCCAACGCCAAAAAGCCAAACACACACACACATGAAATATCCTCAGCGTTAAGAATTATACACCAACATTTCTGAGCAAGAGTCCCTCAAACAGACTAATGTGTTACTGATCTAATAAAATTGGCAAGAATAAAAAAAACAAATACGTTTCTTCCATCTTTTGTTTTACTTTTAACTTGTTATTTTTAAAAACATCTCAGATATCCTTAAGAAACTAACACATGCCAAATTAGCCCATTTTAAAAAAAAATAAAACAAATTCATACATATTGACTCAAATTTTCAGAAGATAAATGCAATTTAAAATGGCTATGTCATTACCGAATACCGTGAGAATGATGTCCGAGACCAATTAACCAGCAGTTATTCAAGTTACTCTTCAAATTTATCTACAAACCATGTGTGATATAATCCATTCATCAATGTGTGTGGTAACATATACACAAGGTCAAGTTGTAAGGATTTCAAAGGTCAAATTATTAGGCTTTTAAAACTATTCATAATAATCCTTAAATATACAAACATACCATGCTTGGTCAACATCAAGTCCATTTTATGAAGTAATGGTGTTCAAGGCCCATGGCTAATATTGATTAAAACTAATTATAAAGTCATTAAAAGTCCAGTAATGAGAACTACATGTCAATTTGACCACCCACTAGGAAAAGGTTTTAAAATGTATTGAAGATAGGCACAATGATGCATGTTAGATAATACCGTTCAGGTAGGATCCACTACACTATGACAGTAACGTTGCATGTTAGATAATATCATTCAGTTAGGATCCACTACACTATGACAGTAACTTTGCATGTTAGATAATATCATTCAGTTAGGATCCACTACACTATGATATTAACTTTGCATGCTAGATAATACCCTTCAGTTAGGATCCACTACACTATGATATTAACTTTGCATGTTAGATAATATCATTCAGTTAGGATCCACTACACTATGATATTAACGTTGCATATTAGATAATACCATTCGGTTAGGATCCACTACACTATGACAGTAACTTTGCATTTAGATAATACCATTCAGTTAGAATCCACTACACTACGATATTAACGGTAAATAGTATCATTCACGTAGGATCGACTACACTGTGACACAAGTAATAGTGAAAATCTCTTATAAGTAACCATCCTTAATGATGAGAGCGCTGCGATTTCAAAATGGACACCGTCGTCTCTATGCTGGAAGTCAGATTTTCATCTTCATCATCAAGGCCCAATGTTACTTTGCAGGAATAGCTTCAGTAAATCTTCTATGACGATATGACAGGTGCTCAGAAATAGCAACAGTATAAACAAAGTCATCAAGATGGTCAATTTCCAACTAAGTTGATAGTAAGGCTGTCAGTACGTTTATCCATGACCAGCTGTATACTGCAAGGCTAGTTTAGTGAAAACCCATCACTCAAATACACTGTTGCATAACTTGTAAAAGTCTTGATGTGTTTTTCGTTTTTTGTTTCTTGGCGGACGGGGAGGGGGATCAACAACACTTCTGACACGTTATGGGCTATATCATATCAAGAAAATGGGAGCTAAGTGCCTTTCCCAAGAAGACAACGAGGAAGCCGATAGGGGCTGGACTGAGTTCCTAGCAAATCTGCGACTCTTGAAGTATAGGTTTCATTCTCTCTCAGTTGAGCTATCGTGATAACCCTATTAAAGAAGACTTTCAATAACAACATTTTCAACAAGGCCCTATAAGGAATCAAGTCTTTTTCGTAATGCCTACGCCGGTTAGTAAGACCGTTATAAACAGAAATAAATAAATAAATAAAAAAAATAAAATGGCATGTTAAGTGCAACCAAACTATAATGAAAGAGAAACTGACACAAATGTCAGTCCACTTCGTTTTTAAGGGCGAGACTGAAGGTGTATCAATCTTGATTCCAACAATGAATCATAAATAGGTTCAATAAATAAAAACAAACAAACAAAACTGAAGTGGGATAGACGGATATAATCAAACAGTAGAATAAGAAACTATGTATAAACAATACCTTCAGTTTCAGACTTGTGGACAGTGCATCAAATATTCGGAACGACAGCTTCGTGCATTGCTGAAATAATTCGTGACTAAGACCCTGGAACTCTGGAATGCAGTCCGGCCAACTCTACAACGAAAGTGTCGTAATGAACAAGGTAAATACGTTGCAACAAGTGAACAGCGGCAGTGAGCCGATACGGTCCAGGATTTAATTTAAAAAAAAATATATCCCATAGATTTAATTTCCCTGCAAAAGTCGGTCGTTAGCTCCGGATTCCTCCACCTCAATGCCGATATTGCACTGACATATTAGCCGTAGGTGGGTAGCTCCGGATTCCCGCAGTTCAATGGCGATATCACTCTGGCAAGTTGCATGATTGTGTTGTGCAATCGACATACAAGTAAATAAAGGTTCAAACTTCATCTAGGCCGATACCCCGCCCCCGCCCCACACACACACACACACACACAATAAGAAAAATTGTGCGCTGAGACTGGTGGACGACCGGAAACTACCAATCAATATCATAACGGATGCGGCACAGGTGCTCGACGCGAGCTTGATGTCAGAAAAAACAAACAATAATTGAACAGAACAAAATCATACAGAGTGACAAAAGTACCTTAGATTACCCCCATGACCCATTCTGACATAGGACCTTCTCTATCATACTATATAAAATGAGAAGGTTCGTAACTTCTAAATACGTGGTTCCACTCATGACCCTCGATTTCATTATGATATTTCCGTGTTTAAAAGCACACAATCATTATATATGGCTTGTTTTACTCCTGAGATATTTTTCTATTCATCAAGCCAGCATTTGCTTTTCTACGTTGTACCAAACTGAAGTTACGGCTTCCGAAACGTGCGATTTTCGCGAACTTTTCATCTTGGGACAAGTGCGAGCTCATGTGTCAACCAATGGAAGGAGCTACAATATTTAAGATGGTCTTACGTACCTTACTGTCGTCTGCTGGAGTAAAATTGAAGGCCTCCTTGTAGTCTCCTGGTCTCTCTGGATTTAACCTAGTATCAATAATGGAAGCAGATTAACTCACACCATGAACATATGAAGATGGCTCTGCGGAAGGTTTAAACTCGTCTGCTAATTTTTTAATATATCACTACTGGCGTCCTATTATTAACGGCAATAATATAAACTTTATGTCACTTTTCAAAGTCAGCTGTCAGTATATTCTTAAACCTTCAACATACAGCTTTTTCAATTTTTTTTATCTAAACGAAAAAAAAACACAACAACATTAAAGTGGAAGTAATGCGAATAGTTTGCCGCGTACACCGTTTCTTAACTTAGCCAATTAGGGCAGAGGTCCTCGCCCAGCTGAACCATTTATCATCATCGGCCATCACGGTGCTGGAATATATTTATCTGATAAATTTGATTTATTTCAGTAAATGAGATTCCTTTTTTTTATTTTTTTATATAACTAGGTATTTCTAACATATTGGTAGTAATAAGCAACCTGCACTATAAAAATGGCTGTCCAAATGTTTCTTAAATAAGTGCATCTCAAAGTAAATTTAAATCAACGTAACTCATAGGATGAATGCAATTCCTGCCCATAATTTATCGCTCATTTAATTCTTACATTTATATACTGTATTTTATTTTTATCTTGTTAGCGACGATACGCATATATAACAAAACCATGGTATTTGGTTGCTGCCCCTCACAAGTCTCCTATCGCACATACGCAAACACAGCACGTGCATCCTCTTGCAAAGATGGAATTTTCTTATAAAAGCAAAGCAGGTGAACTATTAAAGTCTGATACAATGCTTGTTTCATATGACGTCGCATCCCTGTTTACTAGTAAACTACGAGAGTGAAAGTAGACAGCATGTAAATAAGCAGGCAAAACAGGAACTCTACAAAATCCGCCAACTCATTTCCTATGTAAACTTACGGAGCTAGTCTTGCAACATCTTTGCATGCCCTGGTTCCGATAACCCTATCTACACCTTGGTACAATGAGCAATTATTGATGTGCTTCGGGTCTGTAAAATTCATTATCAAAATTTCATTGTTCAAATTTAAACACTGTTCATATGTATTCGAGACAAGGGAGCACACAGCTTGAATTGACTGATAAAAAAGCAATTGTCCTTTGCCGGTCGCTAGTTTCACAAATACCTCTCACTCAAATATACATGTAAAGGCTTCCCTTTTGTATATAGTCATACTTTCGATGCTAAAAATACAAAGTATCCTTTTTAGGTCAAATGCCCCCACCGTTTTCGGCCGATGTACATTGCACCATGCTATTGGTTAATTGCAATTACATTCTAAGGAAAGCAACACATGAAATCCAACAGATGTTGCTAGGACAAACCATCAATATAGCTGTTCGATCCTTCAAGGTGTAGATAGGGTTATCAGAACCTTGGATAGCAACGATTGTCTTGCAAGTCAAAATGTTCTACAAAGGAAGAAAAAGAATAATCTTTGAAATAATGGAAACATATTGGATACAGAAATGCCCCAGCTTTAATGCTATTAATTTGTCGGGAAGTCTGGAGGGTCAACGTCCAGCATCGACAGAATTAGCATCACAATAATGGGTACGCTTCCTTGATAATATATAAATCAAACTGCAACATGAATTAGAAAATTTGGATGAATTTACATTTTTTATATATAAAAAAACAAGCAAATACCATCCTTTAATAAACTGACCGCAGAAGTCCAAATTTTTCCGGGGTAACTAAAGATATCGGCATAAAACAAAACTCCTCACTAACATCAACTAAAAATCAACCGATAAACATCAGCACTCTCACCCGTCCAACTATCCAAATCTAAAACATTGCATTCGGAACAGATCGTACATCTGAGGATACCCAAAATTTTCTCCGACTATGAAACATTCCAAAAACGGTTGGAATTGTATAAATTTGATGCTCATAAACTCATAGACGTATTAATTTTGGAATCCTAAATGAGAGAGAGAAGGTGTCACAAAGATGATGAAACACGTCTGGAGAAAAAGGTACGGGAAAAGATCCCATTGGAAAATAACTACAAAAAAGGACCAATCGATAAAGATCCCATTGGAAAATACATACTAAAAGGACCAATCTTCAAAGATCCCATTCGAAAATAACTACTGAAAGGACCAATCTTCAAAGATCACACTGGAACGTAGGTACTAAAATGACCAATCTTCAAAGATCCCATTGGAAGATAACTAATATAAGGTCCAACCTTCAAAGATCCCATTGGAAAATAACTACCAAAAGTACCAATCTTCAAAGATCCCACTGAAGTGCATGACAGAACACTTCTCTTCCATTATCCACACATTTAGTCATACAATACTAACTGCAACTGCATACATCCTTAACTGGAGTTCCAAAACCAGGAAAGAAAAGATATCTTAATAATTACATCGCATTTGTGCACTAAATCAAGCTGTTTAAACTAAGAAGATTCCAAAAGGACACTCACGCGCAAATCAAATTGATTCTTTGTTTTAAAACCTGTAATTTTTAAAAAAAAATTATTTTGCTGACCACTCACTCACTCATCTATAATTACTAATGGGCTTTTTGTAATTCTTGCTGGTATTATTAATAGTATGGTTATAACAGAAAAATAGATATTATTAATGATATAAACTACGGATGCACCATTTATCATAAGGAAAGAAATGAATGTCGCTGTTGCTCCTCCTTTTGTACGTCAATGCCAGGAAGGTTTCCATTCTCTCTCTCTGATGGGAGTTCGAAATTAATTAAGCATGATATCGAATATTTTCAGGCATAGTAATTTCAACGCTTTCTTTGGTGTTCATTGTTTGTCTGTTGTCTGTTTTGCAATGGCCATTAACAAAGACAAAATTAGAGTTGAAAGTAGTTGGGCCAATTAAAAACCTGTTTTGCAATTTTCGTTCTGTTTCTTGCATTTACCTTTATCCATGCCTGATACACGCGATCTTTTACTGGATCCTGTGCACTTTAATAAAAGACTATTATTCGCCATGAGAGTTGTTTTCGGTTCGTGTGTGTGTGTGTGTGTGTGTGTGTGTGTGTGTGTGTGAGAGAGAGAGAGAGAGAGAGAGAGAGAGAGAGTGTGTGTGTGTGTGCGTGCGTGTGTGTGTGTGTGTGTGTGTGTGTGTGTGTCCGAAGCCTTAACACAAAACTCGAACACAAAACCTGAACAGCATTTAACAACAAAGACAAAACCGTTGGGATTGGAAAAGCGATATATTTGTTTTGTCTTCACCTAAATTCAAATTATTTGTCATGGTCAGTAACTGCTTTTGTTGATATTTAAACGAGAGAGAGAGAGAGAGAGAGAGAGAGAGAGAGAGAGAGAGAGAGAGAGAGAGAGAGAGAGAGCAAATGGTTATTGCAATACTATCTTTACCTCAATTTTGTTACAGGGTAATTCTGGACACAGTCGTTATCGAATCAAAACAATTTGTGGATATGGGGATTCCGTGTAGATAAATGGCGTTTTTTTTATAAGGGTAACTCTCTCTCTCTCTCTCTCTCTCTCTCTCTCTCTCTCTCTCTCTCTCTCTCTCTCTCTCTCTCTCTCTCTCTCTCTCTCTCTCTCTCTCTGCCGTAAGACACATGCATACTAATGTGCAGTAAACATTCCAATGTGTCGACATCAAATAAAGTGATCACTATGAAATACATCAACATGAAAATAAATACCTCCCGATGATCTATGTGGATGAATTTTTTAAAAAATTATTCATAAACATGTGCACTGATAATTAGCTTCATAGTTCAAGTGGTAATACCCGAAATCTGAGAGAAAATGAATTATACATATTTCAAACAAGCCCCACGGATTTCATTTATCATATACAACCCTGGTATGAATTGCCATTTCCCACCCTGTATTTGATATTTGTTCATTTGTGTTAGGGTTGTGGTTGTACTTGGTTTACGCCAATTCTCAGCACAAGATATGCTATACGTGATGGCAGTTGGGGTTGTCACAAGTATCCAAATATACGTATCTATATCTGGATGGGAAAGTACAGCGGAAACTCGGAATATTACATTGACATAGACACACTTTTAAAGAATACATACAAAAATCAAACATGAGTATGTGCTTGTACAAGCTCCAAATACAATTTATCTATCAGATTTTTCTTACCTTTCTCTTTCCAGCGCCACCCAGCCAAAGTTGGCATCTTGAGGACGAGCATATTTCTGTTTGTACTCAACTGACTGCTCAAAAAAGTCCTTGGACGTCTTTCTGTATGCTTCGATCTGGATTCAAAATTAGCTGCAGATAAGCTCACAATAATTTGTCACAGGCATGTACAAGTATGGGTGATTTTTACATCCGGGTATTTTAAGGTGATACTTCACTCTGCCGTATTGAACACCAGGCTTTTATCTTAATGAAAATCGTAAAACTCGATGGACTTTAATATGCCGACAAAGGCATAAGATATGCTAGTTTGAGGACTCGTTGCAAAAAAATTCATTAAACATTCAAAAGAACAGAGATTTGTGCTGCAAAATACATTATTTGGAATGACTAAAGAAAATGAATCTCTAACCGCATTGAATATAGCGATTATTCGCATGGGATTGGTCGGTTGATATTTATTGGCTTATCAAAATATGAATGGTTACATCGTCTTAAAGCACAGCCTTACTCTGGGATATAATGCGGGGGGGGGGGGGGGGGGGGGGCGCACACGACCTGCTCTGGGCATGATTCGAAACCGTACCCTATAAGAATGTTAAACTGTAAGCCAACCTGTCAGCCACCGACGTTCTATCCGTAAAGGAAACAATCCGTAAGTTTACTATTGTTTCATCAAAGGCATTCCGCCAGTCAGAAACTGCTCCTGGTGTGGTTCTCTCGCTTCTCTCAAAACGTCATCTCCACCCCAAGCTCATATAGCAACATTACGGTATAAACTCATTGTTAAGCCTTAAGCTTGCTCCCTTAGTACTGTTATTGTTAACTTATTTTTGTCGCTTAAAATTAACAGAAAGTGTAATTGAAATGACTACTCAAAACGAGGATGACACTACAGTCACATGGTGTGTGCCAGCAATGCTGTTATTACATACGTTATCGAAGCACTGTTTTGTTAATTTGAAGTGGCGAATGAGTTGGGTTTTTTTTTATCCCCTAAAGCAGTGGTTCACGGTTTTTCGCGCACCACTTTAATATCCCTGACGTTCTCGGTGGACCACTTAACGCTCTTTCGTAATGATGGCTAAATACATTAAAACTTTCCGAGGATCTCTTGAATGGAGCTCGGGGGCCACCAGTGCTCTGCGTACTACAGTTTGAGCATAGGGGCTCGTATAGTTGTTTACCATGCAGGTACTACTTTATATAATAATACATGTACAAGGGAAAACACTTCTTAGTCTGGTTCCCTGATTGATACACCGCTATACTAAGGTCTCACCGGATAGTTTCGTATTTTGACACCTAATTATTAAGGAATAAGGTATGAGTCTATTTATCACAATCCTAGCATTTATAAATTCACACATAAGCTAAATAGGTAATGTGGTTTACATTTAAGTTGCGTTCGGATTGGAAATGGGTTGGCTTGTTGGTGAATGCATTTTACAGTTATACTAGCATAGGAGATCAAATCCGTGACTTGAGCAGCCGACTTGGCTTACGTATTTATGTGTGGTATCACGGTACCAATTGTTTTATCATAAACCTCAATGCTAATGTTTTGTGTAATAAATATACTTTCTATCCTACCTCAGTATGCATATCATACACTGTCATAGAGCACAATGTTAGATTGTCAATTTGACAAGGACAAAACCAGGTACTACATTGCATTAAAGAGAGATAGCTCTACTGGAACTAGACAGGGGTAAGAGTCAGTAATCTAGTCAAAAACAGACACATTTTCAGCCATGTGTACCACATTTTAAAAACAATCATAAAAAATACAAAATATGATCTAGATATGAATTAACATAATCTCAAATGTTGTCAAGGGGCTTAGCTTTTTTTAAAAGCCTAACATAAAGTACAGCTCTTATATAATGTATCAATCACAGCTAGTGTTATTTATTTCTGAATTATATATATATATATATATATATATATATATATATATATATATATATATATATATATATATATGTATGTATATATATATATATATATATATATATATATATATATATATATATGTATATATATATATATATATATATATATATATATATATATATATATATATATATATATATATATATGTGTGTGTGTGTGTGTGTGTGTGTGTATTAGCATTCTTTTCATCACCCCCTCAACCATCTAGATTATATATATATATATATATAATCTAGATGGTTGAGGGGTAATGAAAAGAATGCTAATTTGTTATAGTACTAGTGAATTTTATTCATGCATAAGGCACATAATGATTCTTTTAGCTGCCTTGTCACAGGAAAATATTCAAAATAGCTCTTTCCTGTCAAAAATGAATGTAAGGGTTGCAACGTTCCCTCTAAGCTGCGGTCGTGCGCGCGCGCAGCTGCTCAGGCATCCCCGCGCAGCTGAATTGTAAATTTTTGCTGAATCCAACGTACAATTTTGCTCGTCTTCGTAATGCTTGCGCAGTGCAGCGAGCACTGCGCGCACATCTACCATTCGCTTAGAAGGAAAAATTGAGGGGTTGGTGATAGTGTTGGATCAGTTTAAAAGCCACTAGTTGCATAAGGAATTAACCTTAATACCTCAGTCAGAATCTTACAAGCATCCTTTCAGCAAAATCAATAGTTTTTATTTGTATCTTTAAAGTAATATTATTATCATTTTTCTGCAATAGGTCATTTTCAGATGAAAATATGTTCCCCAAAAACTGTCAAATAAGACCCAAGTCAGGCGAACGCCAACGCTAGTGTCACGTGCTGAAACAAATGCCCTCACATGGCGAGATCTAGTTAATCTAACCGAAGCACATTTATTCTTTTAATATTACTTTCTTAATGGCACAATAATGAATTTTTACTAATACTTTAGATTTGAATTATAACAGCCGTTATTTTGTGTTCAAGTTTAAACACCAATTCGTCACATAATTATTTTTGCAAATATTATTACTACAAGGTTATGATGAATGAAATGGGTACACAACGATATTTTGATAATATTGCACATTTTACACAGCGTTATCATAGAGATTCCGTCTAGCCCAAGATTAAAACGAAAATATCACCCCTCTTTTTTTTTGGGGGGGGGAGTACCGCTCCGATGGCCTAGTGGTTAGAGCGTCCGCCCCGGATGAGGGAGGTCGTGGGTTCGAAACTGAGCTTGTTCATACCAAAGACTTAAAAGAATATGGTACTAACAGCTGTCTCGCTTGGCGCTCAGCATGAAGAGGTTAATTAGGAGATCTGGTCGGCCTGGTGTCAGGATAAGGTGGGACATCATGCTACATATCTGCGGCATGATGCCCCATAGCTAGACATCACTATAAACTGTCTCACTGCAGACATTTTTAAAAGCTTCGTTCAAAATCCTAATCACAAACATACACCCACCCACCCCGCCTCTTTTTCGAAGGAGTGAGGGTAACGATTGTTTTGCAAATATTGCACACTTCACACCATGTCATCTAAATATTCTAGTTGCAATAAATTCCTTTATTTAATTAACATCAATATAAATATCTCGTTGTGCACGACAAATCAGACTTAACCAATTATTGGGATCGAAATGGCAACCCTATTCCACGAGGGGTCGAATATAACGATACGGCTTATCAAGATTAGACACTTCACTCTATTGTCGAGCGACCTATTTTAAATCAACGGCTTTCAACGCTGATAATTCAAGCTACGTGTAGCATAATAACTTTGTAGCGATTTGTGACTGGGCATTCGACTTTGTATGTTTATCCCAAGTTTGACTTGCTATCATACCTTTATGAAATGCCAGACCCCCTGTCTTTCCTTCTTAGCCCATTTATAATTCAAATATGGATCAACTTACCACCGATGTAAGTCTCTCTCTCTCTCTCTCTCTCTCTCTCTCTCTCTCTCTCTCTCGTGGGTGATTTGTGAACTATTTTATATCATGCAAACCAAAACTAATATACCAGACCTAGCTCAACAAGTAGATCTATTTTGTTTATATTTCTGACATTACTGGTAGAGGAGACCAACCATACATGGCCTTATTTTAATTTAGACCAACACATTGTTATCCACCTTTTGTTTTTGTACTGGCGACCGTCAGAGAAAAAAAAGGGTGGAAAACAATTTGTTTGTCAAGGTTATATTTCATACTGAAATTTTCACTTTACTCATTTTTGGGTCTCCGCTACAAATAATGTGTGATTAAAAAAGTGCGGAGATGTACATGATAGTTAATTCAAGATTATATGATTGTGAGTTATCAAGTGATCGGATGAAAGTAGGTTACAAATTCTAGCTCACAGTTTGATGTTTGGTTCACGTACATAGTAATGAAATTAGTGAATAAAAATAGCTCACCAGTGCAGAGGGAATCCCGTGGTTTTTCAAGTAACAAAATCCAACTGTTCTAAAAGCTTCTTCTATTTGTGATCCCACTTCTTTGATTCGGGACCATTGCTTATCTCCAAGAAGTGCGCCCTCTTCGAAAGCTAGTCCAGTGAAATCGATGATTGGAATACCCATTAATGGTTAATCTTAGCTGAATGTTGTCTCGTGTATTCAGACTGTACAACCAACTCAGACTAACCTTACTGTCACAGGTTTTTCAAATGCATTCACTGTTCCCAACATGGTATTCGATATCAATGTCTGGTGTCTGCTCTCAAACCCACAAAGCCTAGGTCATCGAACGGTCAATATCCATACTGCATAATGAAAAGGTAGACTGACGGTGAAGTCCGCTCACAACAACCCAACTGTGCTGATGTATCTAAATTGTGGTTATATTTGACCTAATGATATAAACCATCTTTTTCTAATCGAGATGACTTTTTATTTTCCCAACTGACCTCAGACAAAGAAAAGCTGTTTCCACTGGCCGCACGCTTTGTTTCAACAAAAGCTGGACTATCTCTGACCATTCCTATAATTAATTTTAGTGGTGTTTAACTTCATGAAACTGTCACAAAAGGGTGAAATAACACTGGTAATGTCTACTCTTGACCTAAGCAACATATTTTCTTCTTTAAGATCTGCTTAGATAATATTCTCAACATACTTAATGCAGATAGCATAAAACCTGATCAAATATGTTCCCAAGAAACAAAGAAAAGTAATATATTTTCATGAATTAAGTTATTTTGTTCTTTTATCTGGATATTTTTTCAATCCATAAGAGAAAATACAACTTTAGTGAATAAATTGATATAGTCAATTTGGTATTTCTACAAATTAGAGCAATGATATTTCTTCAAGATACTTGGCAACCGGATTATTTAAATACAAATTGCTATACCAAGAAAACACCTAACGAAAAAAAAAATCATCTTTATGTTTTAAAAGCAATTTGAGATTCAAGGATGCATCTTAGTACACTTAAATTTCGGTTCAGTTTGACAGTAGGTCAAGTAGCACAAATTGACATTCTCACATAAAAGTATATGATACAAAATTCACCATTTTTGCACCACTTTTGAATTGCTCTTGAAAAGAGTGTCACGTCCCCCCCCCCCCCAAATTGTATGTGTTGTAAAACTGATGTAGCCTATATACGAAAATTAACAATTACGTCATGTTTTAACCCCCCCCCCCCCCGTCCCCAAAACAAATTGAAATGACGTCACTGAGAATCAAAAGTTTTGTTAAAGATTGTGGTCAACTATCATCATTGTATATTTTTTGTTATTTCATCACTAGTTGTCAAGGAACAAACACTCATTTTTTAAATTTTAAATCGTCTTTGTTTTTAAATCTTTCTGAGGATACCTGGTATTATCGTCTGTCAATAAATCTACAATAATCTAATCTTTTGAAATGTCTTTGTGAACCACGTTCCCTCTAAGCGAATGGTAGATGTGCGCGCAGTGCTCTCTGCATTGTGCAAACATTACGGAAACGAGCAAAATTGAACGTTTTATTGAGCAAAATTGAACGTTGGATTGACAATACAGCTGCGCGGGAATGCCTGAGCAGTTGCGCGCGCAGCTTAGAGGGAACGTTGTTGTGAACATAGTCAGATTCTGAATTTTCACACTGAAAGTGATAAACTTGAACAGTAGCAAATAGAAAGAAGCATACATAAATTACTCTTGACATAGATTAATGCAGTCACTAAAATATTGCATGCAATGTGCTTGATAGCCACAACTGCAAACTCATATCAGTGTCACCTGCTTTTGAAATCACATCACCTAGATCAGACGGTATTTACGATCATATGGTTCGGTTAGGTGTTGTACGACACACACACACACACACTGAATCCAGCAGAATTTTATCTTTAAGTACCTAGTTAAATGAAGTGTATGCAATCAGTTTATGTCAACTACTTGCTTGACAGGGGCCCCAAGTGGCCCAATGGTCTAACGCGCTCATCGTTACGGATCACGTGGAGTTTTTGGCCGTTGACGGTGATGTTGGGCTCAACATAGGGCTCCAGGGGCCGGCTGATGCAGGACTTCAGTCTTCTTGGTACAGATGGGTAGACCAAAGCTTGTACAGGAGCTGTAGAACTTGTTAACGCTGTATTGCAGGTCGGGGTATGAGCCAACATTGAGGGAGCAGCCATCAGCAAAGAAACTCCTTATGGTGTCTGTCATATCCTTGGTTTTCGCTTGAAGCATCTTGGTATTGAATAGTCTTCCATCTGTACGGTATCTGATACAGACTCAAAGCTTCGCGTCTCTAAAAGCATTAGTCATCATGGCGGAGAAGACTAGACTGAACAGTATCGATGCCAGAACACCATTCCTGCTTGACGCCAATGGTTACTGGGAATGACTGAGAAGTGTCTCCACTGTCCTTGATTCCTACCCGCATACCGTCGCGGAATGGCTGTACCATGGATATACATTTTCTCGGGCATCCGTCATAGGCCATTACCTTCCACAAGCCTTCTCTGCTGACAGTGTCAAAGCGCTTTGTCAAGTTGACCTAGATGGCGAAAAGGTCGGTGTTTCGCTATTGACATTCACTTGTAGGTGCCTCGCAGCAAACATGTCGATAGTCCTACGTTCTTATCGGAATCCACAATGGCTTTCTGAAACACAGCAGTTACATTATATAGCCCACCTTCCTTCTGACACAAATGAAATTTTCTCAAAGTGAAAGAAACGTATTGATCGAAAAAGGGAGTGCTTTCGCGCCTTTTGCGCCCAGCGCGGTGCGCCTATGATCTCACTGACATATTGGGACTTCGCTGTGGATAAATGCTTAACAAGTAGAAAATATTTCAAATTTAAAACGATCTATTTGAACAAAACAAGGGAATAACGATTGTGTACAGGTTAGTAAAACCTTATTGGGAACACATAAGGGTGTAATCAATAAAATATTCTGGCCTGCGACTCATCTTCGTTTACCTTAACAACCTATATATTTCCAAACACGGTTCCCAATTGAATCCACAATTAAACTATTTCAAGAAAATACTGATATAACTTACGTGAACGTCTTCATTTTATGGTGAATATCTGGAATCAAACCTGCTAAGACGTTTGCTTGACGCATATGGTAGATTGCTCCGACGCAGAGGGTAAATCACTCTTATGTTTGCTATCTTCATTCAGATGTTTAAATTTTTCCTTCAGTCGGACTCTGTCCCCAACTGTGTTAATTCGCATCATAATCGAAACTACATCAAACAACGACTCGAACATTATTAATATCGTTTTCATTTTTGTCTAGGAAACTCTGAATTTACACAGGTAAACATTTGAAGCATAAAAACAGTCCATCTTTGGTGGTACTCGGTAATGTCCGTTGGAGTAGCGGAAATCATATTACTGAATTAGTATAATGTAGAAAAGCATTACATATGAAGTTTAATGTATCACGTATATTGGAATATGTACCACGTAGAACGTAATATGCACCACGTATAGTGTAAAAGGCACCGCGTAAAATGGAATATGAGCCACGAACAAGGAAATAAGCACAATGCAGGGCCGGACCTAAGTTTTTCAGGGGGGGGGGGGGGAAACTTGTTATTGGGTTAAGCGAGGGCGCGAAGCGCCGAGCCTTCTAGGGCGGTCCGGGGACATGCCCCTCCCCCCGTAAATTTTTTTTTCAAGGATGCAAAATGGTGCAATCTGGTGCTATCTGAACCTTGAAAAAGGGATCTAACAAAAGTGACTAAAAACTGCAATGTTTTAAAAACACTAAAAAAAATTATTTAAAAAAAAAATAAATAAAAAAAAAATTCGGAACCCCCTTTGCATCTTTAATTAAAAGCAGTGAATATGTTTTGTGTTTTTTTAAAAGGGGGGGGGGAGGGGCGGCCCTCTGGGCCCCTATAGCAGGTCCGGCCTTGCAATGTATTATGGAATATGTACAAGTAAAATAGATAATGCACCACTCATGATGGGATATGTACTACGTATAATGAAATCCACAACATAAACGTACAGTATATTGAAATAAACATCACGCAGAACGGGAAAAACACAACGTTTAATGAAAAAATCACTACGTAGTATGAGATATGCACCACATATAATGGAATATAACCAAATCTGCACACAGTATAATGGAATATGCATCACATATAATGAAATATGTATTACATAATTAAAAAGTACTGCATATATAAAAGTCAAAAACGGAAGACAGTAATAGCGTTCCTTATCATAAAGTATATTTTAATGCTGTCGTGTTATATTCCGTGGTAACACAAAATATTGACTGTTATTGCGAATGACATGAAATAGACAGGTACATGCACTAAATAATACATATTCTTGGGCGCAAAGTAGTTCTGATCCTTTGCTTGAAAGCAATATACAATGCAATATAACGTCCCGTGTAAAGGGGTCGTGGGCACCGAATGAATGTTTAGTCTCTCTCTCTCTCTCTCTCTCTCTCTCTCTCTCTCTCTCTCTCTCTCTCTCTCTCTCTCAGATTTATTAAGTCATACATGTATAAATGACTCACATTTTTTTCTATACTTCCTATTCCATATTTTGGATTATTTACTATTTAATCGAAAAGGGCGAGGCATATCATTTAACAGAACTTCTTTTTAGTTCATTACTGACACAGACCTTCAAAACGGATCCATTTATATGCGCGAATGAAGCGAAAACTTTCATTTTGGACTGATTTAATTAGTGGCGATTACAGTAAAAACGGTTTCATGCAAAATTTAATTCGAGTCCTCCTTGATACAGTATATGCTTGTATAGAAGACGAATCCTACTGTAAACTGCACAGACCCAGATCAGTCACCACATAACGCGTCGGCAGATCTGGATCTGTGCAGTTTGTAAGATGGAATCAGTAGAAGAAGAAGCACAGATCTTCATCTTCACGATTTTTGTTTTTTGACTTGTGTATAAGTGATTACATACTGTTATAAACATTGTAATTTGAAAGTGTAAGAACCATTTCCATCTTAGTATACAGGAGACATGCACTTTTATACATCTTACCTATGGACTTTATTATGTACACACGTATCTGTTGAAATTCCATCTAACGGCGACTCCGAAGGACCACCCAGGTAGGCGGAGCTTAACTTTAATGTCTTACATTCAGAAATAAACAACAACAGCTGTGATTGGTTGATTATGTAAGAGATGTACTTTCTGTTAGGCTTTAAAAAAAGGTCAAGCCTCTTGGCAACATGTGACATTAAGTTAATTCATATCTAAATCATATTTTGTAATTTTTTAATAATTTTTTTTTTTTAAATGTGGGATGTCAAGGTGAAATTTGGTCTGTTGTGACTAGATAACTCGTAGCCCTGTCTAGTTCCAGCAGAGTTATCTCTCTTAAATGTACTGGAGTATCTGGTTTTGTCCTTGTCAATTAACAATCTAAGATCGTTCTCTGTGACAGTGTGTAATATGCATGCTGAATTACAATAGAAAGTATATTTATTTCACAAAAGATTAGCATGGAGGTCTATGGATAAACAATCGTTACCGTGATACCATTACGAGCGTCATTTTATCTTGTAAAGCTTGTTCCTGTTGTGAAGAAATGTAACTGCAGAATTAAAGGGGAAAGAACCCTCTTAGATATAATAAATGTATTAAGGAGGACTAAATATATTGATATTTAACTTTGATTGCAATAAACATTACTAAGTAAATTATTAAAAAGGTAGTAGAAATGTTCAAAAATATGTTAGGTAGGAAACTAATCAAACCCTTTTAAGAAAGACAAACAGAATATAATTTTGTTAATGTAAACTTACAATCGCTTTAAAGAACCAAATATAATAAATTTATAACCAACATCTTGAAAACAGTTATTTACGGACAACGACCATCGCATAAGCTCGTATATTATACGACGCTCTACTGGTATTGAAACCAATTGATTTTGGAGTCTCTTGTGAGACATATTAAATTGCATAAAATTAATTATGTTTAATTCGAAGTACGAGTCTTTTTGCCATCGTAAAATAACATCTTTAATTTAAGGGAACATCAAGTATATTCGTATTGTGGTGAGGTTCTATTTTATTTCTGAAACGTGACAATTTTCAAGCTCAATTAAAGTCATTTTCAAATATATCTTTCTAGAAGTGTATACACGTTAATTTAACGCGAATCATAGATTTTGTCTTAGAACTATAATTATATAAAATAACACCATTCTTCCAAATAGTATGATTACTCGTGCATCACCTGTTGATATAACACTGTGCTTTACTTTTATTCTCTTTCTTTGATTATTTTTTAAACCCCAAAGAGAATTGGATAAACACAGATTGATTTCAAACATGAATGACAAAAACAGATCTAGATAGAAAAATCAGCAAGCAAAGAAAACAAAGAGAGATGCCAATCTACAGTAAACCATCTATCGGGAAAAAAATGTTGCTATTGTAGGGTTTAACGCCATTTTTCAGCATACGATCGATATACACGGCGACCAGTATAAATGGTGGAGGAAAAACTCAGAAAGAACCACCGACCCACGAGAAGCTACGGACAAGCTTTCTCTAGGGACGTCATTTAAGTATTTTTTTTCGGGGGGTGGGGGTGCGGCAAAACTTGACTGGTTTATTAATTTTCATAAATAGGCTACAACAAGTTTACAGAACATGCTAATTCGGGGGAGGGGATGCGTCCCTGGTTTTCTCACATACCCACATTGCGGGAATAAATGAAATACTTAACAAAGGTCTAGAGGGTTATGTGCCTACTTTGATCACCACGCCTTGTAAAATTTAACAGATAATTTATTTCCCTTGAAAGACAAAGTAAAAATGAAGAAAAAAAAAGAACTTACGCATTTAAGAATCAAATTAAAAAAATAACCCAAGAATAATGCTATAACTAAATATTAGAATTCCTAGTAATAAAATGTAATGAATTTTAATTCCATCCCTTACGAAATCCAAAAGAGAAGACGACGACGTATGATGTAGCCTGTATAGTACCGAAGTGTCAACACTTCTCTGTTGAACCACAGAAAATAATCCGGTGTTTGAATTCCGAATAAAACTTCAAAAACTGTCTTTGTCCAAAAATTAATTTTGAGCACAAATATTTCCAGAGTAATGTACTCTTTTAGAATACAAAAGTTTAAAGAAAAATTAAAATGAAACTAAAAAATCTGGTCACAACAGAGGAAAACACTTGTCGTCGAAGTGTTTTTATTTCAACTAAAACTATCTCTGTAATCATAACTATTAAAGTTAACTACTGAGCAATTTCTGAAAACCCAGAATTGCAAATCTGAGTCTGTTTGCATATCTACAGTCGCGTACTCCCAATATGGCCTTGATAAAAACTAGTCATTTTACTCCGAGAAAAACATAAAAATAGAAGGTTGCTTACTTGTCTGAGTGATTTCTGGAACTAAGTCAAAAATAGAAACATCTTTTTCTTTATTTATCAGGTGTTAATGAAAAGAGTCAGGTCAAACTGAAGTTTACAAAAAAAAGTCATAACTATATCACCTAAGGAACTATTGAGTGTTTGTTTAAAGTGTTGTTATGCGAGTCGAGCAGTGGTGTACGAATGATAAATGGCGCCCAGGGAAACTTTGATGGCTCAATGGGGGTTGGGCACCTTCAAGACCTGAGAAGCCCCAGGCTACCATCGAGGCTACCGCCTCTTTACCCACCCCCTCTTAATACGCCACTGGAGACGAGCGAAGTTTCGACCGTTAACTAATCCTCTATTGCTTAGTGAAATAAACAGAAATGACAGCAAAATACGAAAGTTAGGTTTCAGTCATTGATCAGATAAACCCCAGTATTTTGTATAAGAAACGATGGCATCAATTAAATATATTCTCCGGCTATCAAGCATTGTCCCCGAAATAGTTTCCAATTTATAAAACATCTCCTTATCATATTACATTTGCAAATGCGTTCTTTGAGATTTACGGTAGGTCACACGTGCATGTAAACATATTGTGTATGGACTATACTGGACAGATAGCTCCAATCAGTTGTTGCTCGTCCGTCGATTCGACGAGTACGTCTCTAGGCATCCGAGGGTTAGAAGGGCTGGTTCTGTTCTGTGTGAGTGCAGGTGGCTGATGAGCCCAACTGATGCATGGAATGTTCGTTTACATAATGAGCAGGGGTTGAGTAGGACATCTCCAGGAGGTTGATGGCACGTGCTTTTCTGGCATGCCTCTTCAGCTGCTGTACTGCTAGATTGGCAAAATTTGGAGCCTTTGTGCACAGAGGAACGCCAAGTGACTCGATAACTTGCTGTTTGCTCACACGAATCAGGGTTTATGTTGAATGCTTTCACTGCAGTTTGCAGATTGCTTTTAAAGCAGTTATTCTGAGCTCAGTGGGATTGCTGTCCTTGCTTTAACTCGCCTTAGAAGAGTCTCTTAGGTAGCAGGTGATCTGGCACGTATACAACATGTTCTACCCAGCGTAGCTGGCACTGCACCTGGATGGTGTGGATATTGGGGAGACCTGCTTGGGAGAATACCTCAGTGTCTGGAACCTTGTCCTGTCACATGATATTGAGGATTTGCATGAGACTTGTGGTGTGAAAGTGGTTCAGCTTCATGAAGTGACGTTGGTACACCGTCCACGTTTCGCATGCGTAAAGTAGTGTGGGGAGCACAAGTGCTCTCTATACCGTTAGTTAGGTCTGGATGCTGATGCCTCTTCTGTTCCAGACATTGGCATACAATCTGCCGAAAGTTGCACTGGCTCTGGCAATGCGAAATTATATCTCGTTCGTCGTGAACAGTTATATTCCGTGACAGTGTGCTGCCAAGGTAGGAGCCGATCACTACGTTGAAACTTTGGCCGTTGCTGGTGCTGTTGTGCTTAACATAGAGCTTTCCAGGGGCCGGCTATATGCAGGACTTCAGTCTTCTTGGTACAGATGGTGAGACCAAAGCTTGTGCAGGAGCTGGAGAACTTGTCAAAGCTGCAATGCAGGTTGGCATCTGAGCTATCATTGAGGGCGCAGTCATGAACAAAGACTTAATTCCTGATGCTGTTTATGACCTTGGTTTTCGCTTGAAGCCTCCTGGAATTGAATAGTTTTCCATCTGTATGGTACCTGATGCCGAATCTAAAATTCTTCGTCTCTGAAAGCATTAGTCAGCATGGCGGAGAACAATAGACTAAACAGTGTCGGTGCCAGAACACAACCATGCTTGACGCCATTGGTTACTGGGAATGACATATGCCTCTCCATTATCCCGGACTCGAACTTGAATGCCATCCTGGAAATGCTGTACCACAGATATCAAATTTTCATGGGCAAACGTACTTGGTTATTACCTTCTGGAAGCTTCTACGATGACAGTATCAAAGGCCTTTGTCAAGTCGACGTAGATGGATAAAAAAAGCCTGGTGTTTTGCTCTTCATATTTCTCTTGTAGCTTCCTCGCAACAAACACCATGTCTATACGCCCACGTTCTTTTCGGAATCCACACTGGCTTTATGGCAGTAGTCCCTGGTCAAGGTGTGTAGTGATGCGGTTTAGTAGAATTCTGTCGAGTGTCCTTCCAGCAACTGAGAGTAAGGAAATACCCAAGTGGTTGTCGCAGGCCTGGTGTTTCCCTTTGTGCGCTTATACAGGTGGATTACGGATGCGTCCTGATTTCCTGGGGCATCGTCTCTTGTTGCCACACCAGTAACACAGTTGGTGGAGCCTTTCTATCAGGGTTGTGTCCCCTTCCTTGTAGACTTCAGCTGGGATGGAGTCTGAACCAGCTGCTTTGAACATGACCTTCACTTCATCTGGGTTGGTCATGGTTGGAACATAACAAATTATGATGGCAAGGCGCTTTCGTCCAGACAAGAGGGGGATTTTCATGGTCATGAATCTGTCGTTTACTCCCTTTGGGAGGTCCAGGCAATTTGCCAATCACTGCAAAGCTGACACCAGCCTCACGGCGCTTTTCACTTCCTCGGCCGCTCTAAAATGAAAGGGAATCCGGAACCTTTTTTTACAGAGTTCATCTACTAATGCAAGTCGGTTCTCGCTAAAGCCAACGATGTTCACTTTGTATCTTGCGAGTTTCTTTCTTTTTAGAACGGTTCGCCTCGGGGGTCTTTACAAATCGTCTCTGTCCATTAAGTTTTGCACATTGCATGCGCCAAGTGTGAGAGGAACAATCTTCATTTTCTTTTATGTATTTTAACAGCTAAAGTAGGGTCACCGCCAGCCGCATTATGCTGGCTAGGGAAGTTTAGAGGAGGCAATGTTAAGGACATCTTCTATAGCCCATTCGTCATGCCAGGGAGGTGATATGTGCATTCCTTAAGAGGGCTGCTCTGTCACGCATCGGGCTGCCGAACTCTACTGCTGATATATGACAGTGGTGAACCACCCTAATGGCCTGAGCTGGCTGTTTGCAGGTTTGCGAATACGGATGCCAGTGTACCCATACCTGCAGCTTCGTCGCTTGCCTGTCGCCACAGGACTTTAGTGGGTGATGAAATGGGATAGGGTGGATGACAAGAATTATTTCCGTGGTGACTGTTTTAAGTGAGGAAGAGTGGCGCAGTTTGTCGACCACACTCTCTCACTCAAAATCATCTGGGTCCAGCAGTACGACATTGTCGAGATAAAGTTGAGTGCATTGGATGACCTGGACGTCCTATGTCTCTCGTCGTGCTCTTAGCACACCACGGCGCTTTGCTGATAATCGCCTTTCTGTCCGTTGATCAGCTGATGGTTCCACCGCTCAGAATGCCGAATACAGTCTTCACATGTTAGGTAGACAAAGCCTAACTTACCGAGGGTGTAAAACCCGTCGGCTACTCTCAACCTGGTTTAGCCGGCCAGTCGAGGCCGTTTTCCTTTTTGTGGTTCGCTGCGCTTGCCACAGCTTCTTGGATCCACAGGTGAGAGTTGAGTGTCAAGTGTGTTTCCACAGGTGGGCGAGCCTCCCCCGAAGGAGTAAGAGTGTTTAGCCAGCCCGAGGTGTTACCCCCTCTCAGGACACCACATCCGTTACAGTGAAAGTAACATACTATACTTACAACAGCAGTTAAATGATTGTGATCTGAGGCCTGTATTTGTATAGGTACCCACTTTTATGTCCTTTATGTTATTTTTCTCATTTTACCATGCGTTGAAATACAAATATATTATGAAATTTTAAATGTTTCTACTAAACACTGGAAAATTATTCGCACTCTATAGATTTAATATCATTTAAACACAACTTAGGTTATTCTTTATTTTATGAACTTTAAAAAAGTCTCTGGTTGAGAAAGTTCCCAAAATCAATTAGGTTTTAATACCAGTAGAGCATCATAAATATATGAGCTTATGCGATGGTTGTCGTCCGTAACTATTGCATGTCATAACATTTTATAAATAAACTATATTTGGGGTTTTGAAGCGTTAATAATGTTTTTTTATTTAATTTCATCATCAGAAAACATTCATTATCGTTGCCTTAAAATTTTCAGTATAAAACATTTTTATCAAGTTGCTAATACAATTAATTGATGTATGTTTTAAATTGAAAATTAATTTATTTATGCACTCTTTGTATGTGTTTAGGAGATTGGTTGGTTACTCCCCCTGTTACTTTACTGTTACAGTTCTTTCTAAGCTAAAAGCCCTTACATGCGTACACATTTCAGTGATAGCGGGCCCTACAAAAATAAAACATTTCTCGTTTATTTATCAATTATATAGTTGAATTTTCACAAACTCTAGGACTATGTGAATTATTTCAGCTTGTAAGTCGACATATTTCATTAGTTTCATGATCTGTAACATTCACGAAATTACAGACACTTTGTGCCTTTAAGAAAACAATGATATCATACACCTACAATTGAGTACACCACTATATTCTTTTCGGACACAAAAAAACTAATATCGAAGTCTAAACAGTATTGAAACATACGCAAAAGTAAATGGTCGTATTATCTTTACTTTTATTAGAGTTGAAATTTGGATAATTACATTATCACCCTTATGCATGTTGATACATACAGTTATTTCAACTATGTGTGTGAAGTGAAAGTCAGAATACTTTAGTGAGAAATGAATCTATATAATTTAACTATCAGTATTAGTTTCTCTTTGTTCTTTCGTTTTCCTAAAATATACAAAACATCACGTAGCTTGTGCATTAAGGCGCATACCTGACCAGAGACAACAATAATACACATTTAATATTTCTTTGTGATTATGGATTAAATATACAGATCATTATTAATTGCATACGTGTTTACTTCAATTTGAGTTTAAAGATACATTTTTGGTTCTGACCTTAGAAACTTTCAGAAAGTTTTTTGTGTATGGTTTAACGCCATTTGTCAGCACAATATAGGCGATACATGGCGGACAGTATTATTGGTGGAGGAAAAACCCGGAAAGAACCACCGACCCACGAGAAGCTACTGGCAAGCTTTATCACCTAACTATATTAGCAGAATCTTAGACTCGAACCCACGCAGACAGAGGTGAGATGGCAGTGATCTGTAACGGACAGCGCTTTAGACAACTCGGCCACTCGGGGCCCCTCTTCAGAAAGGTAATTTCCCAGTTGATAGAGTATTTCCAGAAAACGGTATTTGCGACCTATGTGAAGTAGAGAGGTATGTAATCTTGTTACTTGAAAGATATGAATTTTTACTATTTATTTATTTGTTTATTCAAATTATTATTCACTGGAATCACAAAGTGCTCAATAATATTCTTTGACTAAAACATTAAATTGGAATTATACAGAATTCAGACAATGAAATTTTGGATTATAATATTGTGATACATCAAAAGACTGTTAACACATTACCACATTCCAGGCCATAGGCACTTTAGCATATCAGTATTATTAGGCAGGTCGATACCGGATTTTATTTGGTACGTTACCTTCGGAACAATACAATGTTAGCGACTTGACCCTGAACGTACCGATACAACATGGTTAATAGAATATATGTAGGCGTTTGCACCGAGACAAAGGAAGCAAAGTCGAGCGGTAACATTATTTGTCTGCATGCGATGATCTAAAGAGCAGGGAGACAAATAATGCAACATTGCAACATTGTGTCTATATTGCGGCGTCTTTGAAGTAATCAGTTTACACGCACATTTTTAAAATCTTACATTTAACTGATTTCCAATTTGTTTGATTAGGAATTTTAACGTAGCTTTAAAATATATTCAGTCATGTCGCTACGATTTCTGCAGTGAGACAGTTTATAGTGATGTCTGGCACTGGGGCATCATGCCGCAGACATGTAGCATGATGTCCCACCCAGTCACAAATACCTGACACCAGGCCGACCAGTCCTAACACTAATATCTTAATGCTGAGCGCGAAGCGAGGCAGCTGTCAGTAACATTTCTGTAAGTCTTTGGTAGGACTCGAACCCACGACCTCTTGCTTCCGCGGCGGACGTTCTAACCACTACGTCACCGGAGCGGTTTCCAATTAGACTTTCCTTTGTTGATATCAAACATAAACGTCTGTGTTTTTTTTTTCTTCTTTACAAAACCGTCCCAAACCCTATATACTTTTTGGTACCTTTCTTGTTTTCGATAGATTGTCGTAAAACAATACAGGGAACAAATAATGGTTCAACAAGCTAGAGTTGGGTTTTTTTTTTCGGGGTGGTGGGCAAACATGTAGTGATCATCCATCCATCCATCCCTTGAGCCTACTTGCAGGCGCCCATGCTGAAACCGTTATTAGACAATGTTTGCAATTTTAGATTTGACATTTGATACCGCTCATGTATGTCGTATTATCGAGAAACTCTTATCCAATTATCCTAAAATACATACCTGGCGCAAACTTGACACTGAAATGCGTCCAAATCATGAGCATATTATTACGTGTGTGTGCGTGCGTGTGTGTGTGTGTGTGTGTGTGTGTGTGTTGGCTTGGTCTTGAATCTGTTGTCTTCACCTACTTTACACGCGACATTTGCATGACTTTTATCAAAACTTGTATCTGTCGTGGCTCCTTCCAGGAAAACGTGCCTATTGAGCACAACACGTTTACCAGGAATCAATTTACGACATAAATGACTGGAAACGGGAAGGGAATATGAAAGTACAAGTAGAAAACCACACCAGGGCGTCCGTCATGATTTAGGTAAGTGATTTATGTAGTTGTACGGGTAATTACAGTTTATAATATATTCATTTACTGTTATTTCACTATTTAAAAAATCAGGATGTCTGTGGTGTGCATTGCATAAATAATTATTGAGCAATTTGTATTCCACGCTACAAAGGTGAGGGGCGAATTGTTTAGTTTCTTAGTTCGTACGTTCGGCATTTAGGTAGCTGTTTAGGAACCTCTGTTGTACGAACACATTTCGAGTTCTAAGTATTTAGCATGTCTTGTAGGAATAAATTAGAGCCCGTACATATGGTCTCCCTAACCCCGATTTCACCTTTAAACATTATTGGGGCTATATCCGTAAAACTTAATAGCTGACAATTACATGTTTTGCCCTACCCAACCCCGGAAAATAATGTTGCCGGCTTCTCTGTAGTATAGCTTCAGCTTATCGGAAGGAAAAGAAGAACTAAAGAAATAGAAGAATGTTGTTCTGATATGTCCTGAAAATCCAAGAACAGTCTCGAGAAACTTATTTCATACTTTCCATGTTTTTTTTTTAAAAAAAACAAAACAAGATTTGCAGTCAGCGTCTTGTAAAGATGGCGGGGTAGTATGGAAAATTAAAAATTCCCGATGTACAAACTGGACCCCCCCCCCCATAGAAATACTTCTGGTGGTTTGGTTAAAGTGGGTGTGTGTGTGTGTCTGTGTTATTTGCAAATATTACATTTACAGTCTTTATCCTTCCAGAATAAATTTAATGATTTGTAATAAATTCACATTTGATTCATGCCCAAAGCCATATGTAGTGGTTTTAAGTTTAGAAACATCTAAAATATCTGGATATATCAATATATATATATATATATATATATATATATATATATATATATATATATATATATATATATATATATATATATATATATATATAATGTAAAACCTATAAAATCATCAAAATATCGGGTAATAGACTTATCATGGAATTCGAAGTCTCGAGAGTCATTGACTTTATCATGCGTGTATTTATGATTTGCACTTTGTATGGAACTTCATTGCTTGTCGTCTATAAATTTACCTTGTCCATGTCCTACCATATGTCTTAGAAACGTAACACAAGCATGGCAAAAATTACTTTGGGATAAATCACTTGTTAAATTTGCATCATTGAGTCTGTCAAAGAATTTCCGAATTGTCTCTAAGTTATCCAGTGATTTTTGAAGATGATGTAAGCATCACAATTATCAAGACCAGACGTAATCCTATTCATTAAACGTTGGAAAGTATCAGAAAATTGCCGGGTTGAAGACTTAGTGACAAAATAAACTCTATGTGCTAAGGAATACTCATCAGCTGTACAATTAGCATTTTCTAAAGTTTTGACCCGGTGTTCATCAAGATAAGACTTGACATCTCTATGGACGCAATTTATGAACTTTTCAACTAATATGAGTTGTCTGAGATTTCGTAATCTTGCCCAACTTTTTGGGCTAAGAACCACCTAACAAGTATATGCTCTTTTTCTCTTGGAAATTAAATATCAGTTTATCCAGTTCCTATTTCATATTTCTAAACTTGTGTTGATACGCCTCAGGTAACAACTCATAACCCTTCGAGACGCATTCCTTAGCTACACCATAATCAACACTTTGCTGTATTGACAGGTAAGTGTAGATGTGACGAGAACTTTGCCAAAAGTGCACTTTTTAACAACAAAGTCCAATGTTCTCTTGGCTATTTTAAATTTTCAGTAATTTGTTTTCCGAGAAAAATATTTATCTTTATTTCTTTTACAGAGTGTCCTAACCTAATTATTAAGTAACATCCAAACATTAATTGGTGTGCAAAGTGGAGGATTGAAATTCACTTGATGGCTCTAATTACCTAAATCTAAATTTGTGTTTCCATTCCTTTTCTCTTTCTTTCTGCATCTTTATTTATCTTTCTTTTTGTCTTTCTCTATACGACTGTAACGCCATTCTCCTCATTTTTTTCATGTTTCTCTTACTGCATTTTTATTTGTCTTTCTTGTGGCGAAAACTTTTTTTTTTAAAAAAAAACAACTCTTTTCCATTCTTGTATTGTAATTTCAATTCCATAACTTGCAAGTTAGGGCTGGATGGAACACACTAATCAAATAAAAAAAATCGTTTATCGAAAACATACGTTTCCACCAAATATAGGGCTAACATGTGTTGTTTTGTTTTGTTGTTTTGTTTCTTGTGTCGTCAAAGAAATATTTGCCTCAAAAAGATAATATGTTCTGGCAAGGTGAAGTAATTTTCCATTTTGAAGGATTCTAACTGTTTTTGGGTAGGAATTGTAATAAAGTACACCACTTAGATGATATTTTGAAAGATTGATGGTTTCACTAAAGATTTCTAAAATGTGAAATAATACATGGGACTTAGAAAGTTCTACAACAAAGATGAATTTGAATTTCAAACTAAGGTTTGGTCAGTTTCCTTAGAGAAATTAGTATTTCAAGGACGAGCTCCAACATTTCTAGTACAATTCTATAAAGTAATTAAAAAGAGTGAGAAGCAACACTCTGTAAAATTGAACAAATAATTTATTTCCGGAGAACACAAAGAGAAAATTTCACCCGGATGTGAGAGGTCATGGGTTTGAACCCCGGCTTTAAAGATACCAAAGACTTCTAAAAATGGTACTAACAGCTACCTCGCTAGGCGCTCAACATTAAAAGGTAAGTGTTAGGACTGGTCTGCCTGGTGTCATGATAATGTGACTGGGTGGTACATAATGTTACATATCTGCGGCATGATGTCTCTGTGCTAGACATCACTACAAACTGCCACACTGCAGATATCGTAGCTATATGGCGTAAAAGTGTTAAAGTTACGTAAAAATCTAAATCACACACACACACACACACACACACACAAGAAGTGAAAATATAAAAATGGAATATAAAACAATCATAGAATTATATACACAAGTCATAACGATTGAAGTTCTGTTGGTAAAACTTCCTATCTCTATTTTTAAGAATATTATTTTTGAAGAGCACTTTTCATTTCCAGATAAGAATCATTTAAATTAATTAATTTAAAAAGAAAATCAGCTCAAACGAACTTTTGGACGCAACAACAACACATTTGATTATGCTAGGATCTTAAATAAAAAATACAAAAGTTCTAGAAAAACAAGTTTATATAGTCCTCTACTTGACCTCAGGTCACAATTAGCATTTTCTTAAGAAAATCCATTACTTAATGGAAAATAATCTTGTTGAAGGCTCCTAATGTTTACAAAATCAACTCGCAGTCACTATTAGAAGTCTATTACTAAAATACAGATATAAAATTTGTAGTAAACACAAGATAGACCTGGCGATTCATGAGACATTTCAAAGTTCTTGACTCAGATTGAGATACACACGTTTACTACAAAACCAAAATCAATGTTTCGCATAAGGTAGAAACGGATCTTAATTTTGTACAGGGTCAAGTTCAACATACATTGTTTCATTCTCAATAGCATATATTGAAATTTAAAAAAAAACTAATAAACAATGCAAATTAAAGATACATAACATGAAGTTTATAAATTAAGCAAAGCGCATCCGGAACCATCAAATAGAAGGTAAATTATAGAGCTCCGAATGTAGACACGTGCACCACATGCATCGATAATACAACGGTATAAAATAACGAAATACCTGCATATCATAAAAAATTCATATATAATGTCGAAACCACTGCATATAATGTCCAAGTTACCTCATTTAATGATGAAACCACAACATGTAATTTCAAAACTGCCACATATAATAAGCAGATAGTAGCGTATTACGCTTAAACCACAGCATATGAATAAATGTACACCAAATTATAATACGCACCAGATATGAAGTTTCATACTTTTGTTTAAATAAGAGATTTTTGTAAATGTTTGTGAAATCTTCATTTAAACATCTTAAAGAACACTTGTATTTCAAGTATTGTATGCAAATCAATTCGGAAGTGTCAAAATAATCGCTTGCAATTTCAGAGGGTTTACTTCCATACAATTTGCTGTGAACAAGTCAGTTGGTATCTTGCTCTCTTTGTAGAACAGATATTACATTTTTTTTTATCTTTATGGATGTAAGATATGGTATTATCCTGATCATAATTATAGAGTGTCGTTTGTTTTGTGAAGCAGATATATATATATATATATATATATATATATATATATATATATATATATATATATATATATGTAACAATATTTAATACTAGAAGTCCTAGTATTGAGCCTTATGGTACGTCGTTGGAGGTTATATCCCAGTTAATATACGAGGATTTAGTTTAACGCGTTGGTTTTTTTTTTTTTGGTTATACTAATAGTTTTCAATTTTTTTTGATTGAATAAAAATCAGTGTTGTATGCTTTCATTTATTCGATGATGTGATTGTGCGGAAGACTGTCAAGGGCCTTGGACAGGTCAATAAGTATTGCACTCACATTTGAACCATTGTTCGATGAGTCCTCCACCAATTCAAATAGAGTTTTTTGACATCCATACCCTTTTCTAAACATAAGAAGCTATGAAACACGTTACCGAAATACATGTGTATCTGATTACACAGACGTCGTTCAAACATATTGGAGGGGCGAGGTACTTGTACTTCTTTAAGACGACTTAGAAATGTCCATTTATCAATGCAAGCATTAAGAAATTTGCTAATTTTTACGCATGAACTGGTGCACACAAATTAAGCAATTTAGCTGGTATGTTGGCAACACCTATATATTTCTTTGTATCAAGTCTTTTCATAATTTGTTGAACTTTTTTGGACACAACAAGTTTCATTTTGAAGTTGGGTATATTCCAAGTTGTTGATTATCATGAATAGATTGTATGCTATGGTAAGTATTAGTGTGATTTATGAGTTAATTAACCCATTTTTTGGGTACTATTTATGTAGTATTTATTGAAAATGTTACACACATTTATTTGGTAAGTATGTAGGATATCTCCCCTACCCGATGAAGATGATGTTAGAGTCTTAACGTGTATTGTGTTTTTTTTTGTATGGGGATAATACGGGTTTAGAGGTGCGACAAAAGTCCTTAGATTTGAAACCACCACTGCATCTTTCGAAGACATATAATCTGATAGATTCTTTTATAAGCTTTGACACAATATATCTCAGTTTTCTGTAAGCCTCCCAGAATCATTGAGTATTATTACATTTTTTAAATTTGTAATGTGTCATACACTTTTATATATGACCTTTGTAAGCTCTTTGTTCATGTAGGGAAGTGCTTTTCTCAGGATGGTTGGGTATTGTTTGCTTTTTGGTACATGATTATCAATAATCTCCAATAGGAGCTTTTCATACTTTATCTCCATCATATCAAACGTGTAAATGTTTATCCACAAACTTATTGTAGCCTCTGAACGTAATTTTCTAAAAAATTGTTTGAGATATAATATTCTTTTATTGATGTGGCTATCATGTGATGCCAGTCACTCATGCCACATTCGAAATTTATCCTATTACAAAAGAATTGTGGCTTGTTAGTTGCAATAATATATTTCAGCAAAGGAGAGCAGCCTGTTATATAGAACAAAGGTCACATTTAAAATAGCACCTTCCAAATCACCAAACCTGCGCCTTTATCGTGCCTCTAAAACTCCATTACAATTTAAACTGAACACGTAAGAAAGAATATAATGTATTTTTGCATCTACTTTTATCACTGATGTTTATCACAAAGTGATAAATGCATGGAACAAAAACCTTAATATTTTTCAACCTGTTAATGGAAATGTTGCTGATTATTGGTCATTGGAACAAAACAGCATGGATCATGGCATTATAATGGCACTGAGGGAAAACAAATATCTAACTGGTAAACATATCAGAGAGTTGCTTAAATTGATTAAAGGGGCACACTTAAAGAAGAATATATATATATATATATATATATATATATATATATATATATATATATATATATATATATATATATATATATATATATATATATATATATATAAATGCAAATGGTTACTTTATAGCAATCACAAATGAATACGAAAATCAATGATACAATATCTGATCACAACTTATTAAGATTGGATATTATATATAATAATACATTATTTAATCCTGCTGAAAAGTGGCGCCCCATCTATCAACAGTTTAAAAGAATTTCGCCCTCAACAGTAATTTAGTAAATTAAAACTTGATATCAATGTATACACTTCTACATGATTAACCTACTAAAATAAGGAACTATACCTATGTTACTATCGTCTTTAATAATCTTTAAACTTTGACAAGTAAAAAGAAAAGCATTGTCAAATGCTAATACCACATTTACATAATTGTAGATTTAGAGCATATTATTAGTTAACCAGAAGTTCCTCTATTTAGTGCTATACTCACAGTTACCTAAAATGTACAGTCTCAGAGACCTAGGTACCAAATTTCTAAGCTTTGTGTTGTTGTTTTTTTCACGTGTCACGCAGGATCTGCACATAGTGTGGTTTGTAAGCTTACTGCTATCCTTAGTTAACTGTTCATACGTGGATATTTATATTTTATGGGAACATCTTTGTGTATTGGATTACGTTTTGTCTTTAACTGAACGTTTTCATAGTTATCGTAGCCAGAGTGGACAGATTCTGTGTTTTTACTTGCAGCAATTTGAACATTTTATAAATAATTCACAAAGTCATTTACCTTAAAATCTTTCAAAACGTCTTTAGGGTTTGTTTTTATATTCTGGTTGCAGAATGTACGAAGTCTCTTGGGTCTCTAAAAACACTAAGAAAGTCAATAATTCCGGCAATCATATTCTAGCTGTATATACACTGATATTGCTTATTTGCATCTACAAGATCAACATAAGATGGATTGCATTCGTAAAGCATGTAGAGTTGGAGTCCAATAAGATATCTCGATTTTAATTGTATTGGGCAACAATTTTGCTGCCATGTATGAATATTTCATTAAGAGGCGCACTGTTTGTGATATTCTTACACAGGATGATATATAGGACACCGATATACTTAGAACCCCAAAGAATTCTGACGATAGGCTAAACATACCTATTTGGAGGAAGCATTTAAGACACACATAGAGCAAACAACTATACATTATGAATGTCTTTGGTGGGAAAGTAAACTTAATGTTATTTGATGTTGAGCGTACAGTGTTATGTAGTTTACGTTTGATTTATATCAGTACTATTAAGGACTATGAAACCCATTCATTGAGGACTTACTGATTTCTGGTAATGTTTTCTATAAATATTTGTAAAGCTTAAATGTCGATATAAATCCATTTTATAGATCTATGCATCATTTGTTAAAAGTTGCATTTGCTTGGGTCTGTCTTACTTTGCCTTCATCTGTCAGGCTAACCCTAATGATACGCCACCCTACATTACCAGCCATTTTCCAACTTCTTTGAAAACGGGTATGTAATTGTACGGCATGTCCGCCTATGATTCTGTCTGTATGTCTATCAGTCAGTCTATCTATCCTACATACTTGTGTATGCAATTATGTATGCATGTATGTTTTATCTATCAGCCTTCCTCTACTTATATAAATATATGTCAGTACTTTTGACTGCCTCTTTATTTAACTCTTGTTTTTATTTCCGATTAGTCGCCAGATGATGGCATCAAACAAGATCTTGTCGGTAGCGTTGGATTTTGGAACAACATATTCCGGATACGCTTTCTCATTTCGACACGACAAAGAGAACATTATAACTTCAAGGTGAACTCTCTCTCTCTCTCTCTCTCTCTCTCTCTCTCTCTCTCTCTCTCTCTCTCTCTCTCTCTCTCTCTCTCATATGAAGAATACCGTATTCCTTGATATTTGTACATTTTGTATCTAATTGGTCAGGTCAGACCCAAACCTTTTAAGTTTGCGAAGCCCGAGCAGAGCGTAGACGGTGAAATTACTTTAGTATCATGAGAAAACCTCTTTCCTTTATTCGTAATAATAGTACTTTGGTTTACCACATTATATATATATATATATATATATATATATATATATATATATATATATATATATATATATATATATATATACTATTTTCAGTTTAATGTCACTTGAGCTAAGGCACAATAAAATGGCCATGATGTGGGTGAAAAAACTTTGCTTCTAGAACATTCTAAGTTTGTAGACAATGTTAGGCTTTGAATGTAAATATATTTTTCTTTAATGGCATAGGTCAGGTAGGCACAACTCTCAGCCAAGACAAAGGTCATGAAGGCCAAGCTTAACCATCCATCAATCACGGAAAATGGTCAAACACACAATATAAATTTAATGTATATTACAATATTGAGTATTGGATTCAGCTTTATTATACAACTTTGTCCTAATAGTTCGTATACATGTAATTGTGATTCATTAAAAGCAAACAATCACTACCATTGTAGATGGACAGGGAAGGACTATATTTCTGTCAAAACACCCACAAGCGTCCTTTTCACACCACAAAAGAATTTTGACTCTTTTGGCTTCGAAGCTGAGGACAAGTATGCTACACTATGCAAGAATGAAACCCATAAAGACTGGTATATGTTCAAATACTTCAAACTGGTGCTCATACATGAAAAGGTATGGTAATTTGTATTAATAGTAATTTTGATATGCTTTTTCGCCATAATTATTTCTTTCCTTTTTTAAAACTAATCTATAATAGTTAAGTATAATGCATTGTTCACGTTCTATTTTGAGTTTCATTGTATACATTGTGAAATATATCTTCTGAATTGGATTCAATATTAATGTTTTAATATATTGTTGTGTCAGTTTAATCAGCCTAAGTGTATTTTGTCTAAGAAAGTTTAAGTTAAGTTCCAATTATTCTCTAGACACTTGTTATACGCTATGTGAGTATATTATTTACCCGCGGTCCGTTGTAACTACATTGTCATGTATGGTAATCCGTATATCGTCCATCGGGGCTTGCTATTGTAAACTTATCGATCATATTAGACCAAATTAAATTAGAAGGATGGCTAAATCAGAAACTTGGCAAACTCGTATAAATGATGAGTCTCCTATTAAATGTAGCGGCAAAACAAAAGCATGCAATGGATTGGGTTGGGGGCTTTAAATTAATTCACCCCAACATCTTTTAACATATTCACTTATTGTGCTAGAGAGATTTTAGGCAGAAAGGGGTTCTTCAAGTTTGGCTGCTTTTCTACGAATGATGCCTCTGCGCCATTACCAATAGCCATGGCTAAACAAAACTCCAAGGAAAACAGAACAACAACAAAAAACACATTTTCCTCCATCCCATCAACAAATAGAAATGGAAATAAAAAAGAAGAAAACAAAACAACAAACCATTAAGCGGGTATTTCACAAAGCTTTCGAACCGAATTGGATATAACTAGACATAGAGTTCTGCTTAACATTAAAAACATTTGTTGTGCCGATTGAACATCTGATTTGGCTCCCGTTTTGAATAAATGGAAAACTTTAAAATCTTTCTGATAATGTACTCTGAGGAGTTGTACTCAGTTTAAAAGAGAGACGTGTGTAACAAGGCCTTACATTCTGCGAAATATCTTTTGCCAGAACATATAGCTAATGTTGTTAAAATTGAAAACCCATTATATATTTTGTATACAAAATCCTGTTCTTAAAATCCGCTAAACAGATTTTGACCAGATTTGACAGAGATTTTTCTTCCATCAAGGTGTGTAAGCCTATTCAATTGATACTGAGCCACCATCAACATTATTGACGTGTTACTGAGATTAGAAATACATAAACAGGACTCCTCTAAAACCATGTAATCCCGTCAAATATAATCCTCCAGATAATACCATATCATATCAAACCCTTTTAATTCTTTAAAAATTATATTTATGTCTCCGCATCAGATATCACTTTCATTTCATAAAATCTGAAGAAAATGAAAATGTAAACAACCTCTACCAACCAGCATGACAAATTATGACCATCTTTTACATAGACTATTTAATGTTTTAGAATAATATTAATCAACCTATCAAATCTGAGTTGACCAACACCAGTTGGTTAATCATTATAGTATAGAAGTCTTTCATCATAGAGCACCTGCCAAATTTATACTAGATTTGTAGTCTAGACTTATTCAAACAAGGCGAGCGATATCAGACACACTTTGGTCTCTTGCTTCCACCACAATGACATACGTTCTTATAACATTATGTTTCTGTATGCTATTGGTGGCTATGCATATTTTCCCTTGAAGACATTGCTAACGGCTGCCATACTTGTCAAATCCAAAATAATAAGCTTTAGGCGTATAAAAAAACAACGTCATGTGGTTTTAAAGTTTTTATATTTGCAACTCTGTATGTTATGATCGCCTTATAGAGAGACAGATGGACATATAAAATATGAAATGATAATACAAATATATATTTACTGTTTATTTTTGCAAGAATATAATGACTTCTTCATGAATGTGATATGGAGATTCAAAAAGAGAATAAAAACATTAAAAAATGAATTTCTTAAATCCATGGACTTTAAACATATTAGCTTCATTTTTCTACGAGTAGTGTCCCTGACTTGATACTTTTTAGGCAAGATTTAACATTATACAAGTTGACTAATCTAAATACCAACGTCATTGCTATAATTGTAAAAGTTACAATATTCCATGTTCTAGACTCAGAAGTTCTAAATATACATTTTTAGAAACTTAGTACAGTTACAGAAATACAAGATGTCTACGGGAAGAAAATGGCAGCCATGGATGTGTTTTCAGCAGGGATAAAATTCCTGAAAGACGAATTTAGTAAAAACTACAGCAGTCAGAATGTCATGTTGGATGATTCATACGTCCAATGGATCCTGACAGTTCCCGCTATTTGGGATGACGCTGCCAAACAATTTATGCGCTTGGCGGCAAATAAGGTAACACTAGTATTTCATTTATTCAGAATGTACTTATTACAATAAACATTTTATTACAAATGAGAATATTGTTTGTTCTCTCTCTCTCTCTGTCTCTCTCTCTCTGTGTCTCTCTCTCTCTCTCTCTCTCTCTCTCTCTCTCTCTCTCTCTATATATATATATATATATATATATATATATATATATATATATATGTTTTGTAAACAGCTAATCAAAGTATCATCCAATTAGTATCTCAGCTGTTGAAAGACATAATGAAATCGGCTTTGAAACAATTTTTCTTTAAAAAAAAAAAAACAAGTTTATGCACAAAACTTGTGCACGTATTTTGTGTAATTGTAGCTCCCAATAGTCATGTAAATAATTTACTGCAGCTGTAGAATTTGAATCAGTAAATCAATGAGGAGCGTACAAATCATTATGCGGTGTAATAAATACGAACTGATGTATACTTACACTGATGTGTTATGTTTTAATGAATTAGGAGTACATTTGGTACAATATAATATCATATTCAGATGCGTAATAAACACAACATTATAACCATTAGAGAGTATATATTTTTTTGTTGATACATCATTACTACTCGAGAACAATCAGTTAATAAATATTAACCACTAGAGGGCAATAGGTTGATACATTATCTACACTAGAGAGCAATTTGTCGGTGTATTAACATCGCTAGATATCAGTCTGTTGGTACGTTATAGCCACTAGAGAGCAATGTATTGATACATTAATGAAACTCTGTACATTATAACCACTAGAAAGCAATATGTTGATACAGTATAACAACTAGAAAGCAATATTTTGATATATAATAATAATTTGAAAGCAATATGTTGATATAGCACAGCCACTAGAGAGCAATATGTGATACAGTATAACCACTAAAGAGCAATCGATTGATACATTATAACACTAGAAAGCAATCTATTAATACATTATAACCACTAGAAAGCAATATGTTGATACATTATAACCACTAGAAAGCAATATGCTGACGAATATGTTTGGAGCAAGCATTATGAGCTTTAAGAAGAAATGATGTCAAAATTATTTTAAAAGATGCAAAACAAGCATAACGTCTCTCATCACTGACAGCAGATAATCATTATGTAATTTGTCAGTTATGTTTATTTATTTTAAAAGATGCAAAACAAGCATAACGTCCAATGTCTCTCATCAATGACAGCAGATAATAATTATGTAATTTGTCAGTTAGTTTTATTTTTAAAAAACTGCCTCCAAAGGAACCAATGGAGTATTATTTAATCAATACATTGCTCTGTCACTCGTGTTTGTGACCAGAGCGGTTATTTGGAGTTTTGTCATAAATTGTTCGTTAAACTGAATGTAAAGTATTTGTCAAAAAATTTGAAATAGTAGCAGAATATATGTTGGATGAAAGATTAACTTTTTTTGAGTTTGCGGTTAATTGGGATAAAACCACCAATTGTGTGTTTATAGGAGAATCAGGCTGGAACTTGTCAGATTTGTAATGCAAACAATCGGTCTATTATTCGTAACCACACGCACCTGGAAAGCAATTAGTTCCACAAATATGCAGTTTCTTCATCAACTAAAATTCTGTTTCTATACAATCTTAATATATTTTTGTGAAGTCAAGTCATGTAACATCTATTCCAGACTTCATTATATGCCATTGCGTAATCTCTCATTCATTAGAAAATGTGTTGTCCTATCTTCTTATATTTCTTTTTTCCTCTAAACTAGGCAGGAATCCCTGATGAAAGCCTCATGGTAGTGCTGGAACCTGATGCAGCAGCTATGGGATCATCCATATACAGTATGTGTGAGGAAGGTGACAAGTACCTGATACTGGACTGTGGAGGTATTTTATTGAAGTTCGCTCTTGATTCTTTTCAACTAATCTACATCTGTTAGTGTCATGGAAACCATGGGTCACACAATTAAAATCGATACTCCCCCACCCATAACAACAATGCTTATTAGGTGTATTTTTAGAGGTACGCTGCCCATGACTTCGCTAGAAATTCTTACTTTGGAGTTTAAAATAGGCTGGAGAAGTAAGGCATAAAACCGCTAAGAGACAAGACGGTAACCTTTTGGGGATATCCATTAATTCTCAGTGGAGTACGCATACTCTACTTGAGTGAGAAGCACGACAAAAGATTGTTCCCATTCATGTTTGTAATGGGATTTATTGTCAAAACATGGTGCAAGGGATGCCAATACATTAGAACATGTAACCGGTGTGGGAACAAAGATCACCTCCCTAGAGAATGCTCCAACTCCCAGATCCGGTGGAAGAAAAAACAAGAACTTGAAACCTCCGATAAAAGCTTCAGAAATGCTAGAAGCGCAACTGAAAGTAACTGGGGGGGGGGGATCCCAACTGCAGCATAGATTCCAATCCCAACTCCTGGCAGAGCTATGAGCAAACAAACTCGGCGGAAGGAAAAACTAGATGAAAAAAGATAAGCAAAGATTTAAGTGAAGAAGAAAAAGAGAAATAATGAAAAAGGGGATAATTCTTGTAAAAAATAATGTGGCTTCATTTTTTGAAATCATTGAGCCCAGTTTTACCTCGCAAAAACTATCAATGAGAGTGGGGTAAATAACTCTCAAAAATAGGGACTGTGTCTATAGCATGGTTGAGAGCCCCATTCAAAATGAGCCCTCTACCTCAAGAATGGCTTCAGAGGAGAAAGATAACAACAAAGGGGATGAGTTAATAGAAATTCACTAGACCTCGACCTCGCCTCACTGCAGACCTCGTAGCGATATGACTGAAAAATTGTTAAAGCTACGTTAAAAATCCTAATCAAACAAACAAACAAAGACCTCGACCTCCCCCCATAAAAAAAAATCGAAAGGAAATGGAGTTAGTCCACATGTAGATTTCACATGGGGGGAAAAATCAAAGACTTTATTCAATCAATTCAAGATCCAGATGAGTGTATTGCACGAGCAATACAGAAGCTTTCCCATAAAGGGAACCAAGAAGAAACAACAGATTAAAAGAAGGGATGTCTCCCTTACAAGGAGTAAAAAGGAAAAAAACACAATTATAAGTCTGGACCAATACAGGTCAAAAAGATTCTATTTTAAATTTTATACTTGCACAATCACAATCAGTGAAACACACACACACACACACACATACATACATACATACATACATATATATATATATATATATATATATATATATATATATATATATATATATATATATATATATATATATATAGATATATATATATATAGATATATATATATATATATATATATATATATATATATATATATATATATATATATAGAAACATTTTAAACTTTCGACAATAGGGGATTCTCTTCTAATGACTCTGAGAGGGACTGCACCAATAATGAAAAAGAATAAAATATGTGATGTGCTGTAAATGAATTTGCTGGTGTGTGCTTTTTAGGAAAAATATATTAAAACAGACTTAGCCAAACCAAGCCTGGTACTGATTGTACAATGTGTACTCCAACAAAGAACAATCAAACCAGTACTGACTGTACAATTTGTACTCCTACAAAGAACAACCAAGTCTGGTACTGACTGTACAATTTGTACTCCAACAAAGAACAACCAAGTATGATACTGACTGTACAATTTGTACTCCTACAAAGAACAACCAAGCCTGGTACTGACTGTACAGTTTGTACTCCTACAAAGAACAACCAAGTCTCGTACTGACTGTACAATTTATACTCCTACAAAGAACAACCAAGTCTCGTACTGACTGTACAATTTTTGCACATGCAAAGAACTTTCAGTAAAACACTGAAATATCATATACAAACAAAAGACTTTCATATATTCTTTGCAATTTATTGCAAATTATTTTATAATTGTGTATCTATCTTTGGCTTTCAAAAACAAAACAAAGCAAAAAATAAATTAAAGATTTTGTCCTAAAGCTCTTGCAATTATGTTTGCTAAGTGCAAAATATTCACAAGCATATTAAAAACACAGCTTCTTTCATATAGATCTAATTTAAAGTAGAAGATAAGTGGTGTCAACATTAATATACAACAGCAAATCTTTGTTTGAAACCTTTCTTTTCTTTTCAGTTTCAACACATGTATAAACTTACATTCACAATCAAACTTATGTCAGTTAATCAAGTGAGCAAAAAAAGACAAATCTTGCCCATTTGTTTGATTATGCACCAACGGAATTTGCAAGATCCATTATCACATGGAACGATTGCTAAAGAGTGAAACTTATCTTTGCGATAATATAATTAGGCAATGAAGTAAATCTTTCTCTTCATACGACAAACATTCATTTGATAGTTTGTTTCCCACAATTTCAGGTGGAACGGTTGATGTGTCCATCATGAAGAAAACTAGCAAAGGAAGAGTGGACTGCATCTACAGACCCACAGGGGGTATTTGGGGAGGGACCAAAGTTGATGACGCTTTCCAGGAGTTCCTGATTGAAAACTTCGGAGTTGACAATTTTCAACGTATGGAAAAGTATGAAATTCTTGAGGTTCTTCGGTCTTTTGAAAGCGCCAAGAAGAAAGCACAAAATCCAGACGAAAGACAAGTCAAAATATGGCTTCCATTGACACTGAGGGAACACGTACATATGTTGCCAATAAATGAATGCATTAATCGTGATAAACTCATCCTCAACGTTGACCAAGTAATAAAGCTTTTCCAGAAGCCAGTAAGCAAAATTGTTTCACATCTACAAGAGGTCATGCAAGAGCCAGAGTTGTATGGACTGAAGTATATTATCATGGTTGGGGGATTCTCTGAATCAGCTATTCTGCAGTCTGCTATTCGAACTAATTTTCCAGAAATTGATGTCCTTGTTGTGGAGAATCCAGGATCTGCAGTGCTGGAAGGAGCTGTCGGTGTTGGACATAATCCAAAGGTCATTGAGAGTAGGAGATCCGCGTACACATATGGCATAGAAACAATGAAAACATTCGTAAAAGGGTTTCATAACCCGACAAAAGTGGAGATAATTGATGGAGAAAGATTATGCGGAGACATATTTTGCAAATTTGTTAAAATCAATGAAGTTATAGAAATTAACCAGACCACAGTGACGAAATCGTTCAAACCAGCACGCTTTGGCCAACAATCATCGCTTCTTTCTGTCTATAAATCTACTTCGGAAAATCCGATATATGTTACAGATTCAACGTGTGAGAAAATTGGTGACATTGTTGTTAAGATGCCTGACACAACAGGAGAGAAGGATAGAAAAATTAACGTTTCTATCTCATTTGGAGAAACGGAGCTTCGTGTTGAAGCGACTGACAAGACAACTGGCCGGAAATATACAGCTGCCTTCGATTTTCTGGGCGACTGAATTGTATATTTGGCATAATAAATATGGTACATTAATTGCAAACACTAAAATGATTCATCATCGGGATGGGCTTGAGTGAGTCAGTTTGTGATCATTTTGCAAGATAAACTGAAATAAAAATATTCATCATCTAGGTAGTAATATAGTTTTAAAATTATTTAGCTTTTTTAATGCTAGAATGATATCAGCAACCATTTAAGATACCGAACAACTTAACGATGTTATCTGTTTACCACAATGATTACAGCAAGTTTCGTCGTGAGACAAGGAGGAGGTGGTGGTTATGTATATAGTAAAATAATTTATGACAAGTGGGAAGTCTTTTACAGGGAGGTTTACAAAACAAGATCAAGTCATCTATGCCATCACCAAAAATATAAATCATTACCAATGGCAAAAGAAAATAAAAATTACACAATCTTTGGCAAATGGATTTTTTTCAATATGTTAATTGCTTCTAGAAGCTTACCAAAGATAAAAGATAACGTCTTAGTGACATGTGACATTTTTAATAAAATAATTTCAGACCCATGGCAAGAAAATGTTACACAGCTTTTCAATTCCTAATGGTTCCAATAATGGCATATAAACAATACCAGCAATACCTGGGTGAACTCAAGTTTGGTAACAGATCACAAACAACTTACTCAAAAGGTTTGAAGAACTCAGCTCTAGTATCACTATTAATGTTTACACTCGGAACAGCGCATAAACTATCCCCCACATATACAAAGCAAACCATCATATGGGTTTGAACCCCGGCTTTAAAGATACCAAAGACTTCTAAAAATGGTACTAACAGCTACCTCGCTAGGCGCTCAACATTAAAAGGTAAGTGTTAGGACTGGTCTGCCTGGTGTCATGATAATGTGACTGGGTGGTACATAATGTTACATATCTGCGGCATGATGTCTCTGTGCTAGACATCACTACACACTGCCACACTGCAGATATCGTAGCTATATGGCGCAAAAGTGTTAAAGTTACGTAAAAATCTAAATCACACACACACACACACACACACACAAGAAGTGAAAATATAAAAATGGAATATAAAACAATCATATAATTATATACACAAGTCATAACGATTGAAGTTCTGTTGGTAAAACTTCCTATCTCTATTTTTAAGAATATTATTTTTGAAGAGCACTTTTCATTTCCAGATAAGAATCATTTAAATTAATTATTTAAAAAGAAAATCAGCTCAAACGAACTTTTGGACGCAACAACAACACATTTGATTATGCTAGGATCTTAAATAAAAAATACAAAAGTTCTAGAAAAACAAGTTTATATAGTCCTCTACTTGACCTCAGGTCACAATTAGCATTTTCTTAAGAAAATCCATTACTTAATGGAAAAGAATCTTGTTGAAGGCTCCTAATGTTTACAAAATCAACTCGCAGTCACTATTAGAAGTCTATTACTAAAATACAGATATAAAATTTGTAGTAAACACAAGATAGACCTGGCAATTCATGAGACATTTCAAAGTTCTTGACTCAGATTGAGATACACACGTTTGCTACAAAACCAAAATCAATGTTTCGCATAAGGTAGAAACGGATCTTAATTTTGTACAGGGTCAAGTTCAACATACAATGTTTCATTCTCAATAGCATATATTGAAATTTTTAAAAAAAACTAATAAACAATGCAAATTAAAGATACATAACATGAAGTTTATAAATTAAGCAAAGCGCATCCGGAACCATCAAATAGAAGGTAAATTATAGAGCTCCGAATGTAGACACGTGCACCACATGCATCGATAATACAACGGTATAAAATAACGAAATACCTGCATATCATAAAAAATTCATATATAATGTCGAAACCACTGCATATAATGTCCAAGTTACCTCATTTAATGATGAAACCACAACATGTAATTTCAAAACTGCCACATATAATAAGCAGATAGTAGCGTATTACGCTTAAACCACAGCATATGAATAAATGTACACCAAATTATAATACGCACCAGATATGAAGTTTCATACTTTTGTTTAAATAAGAGATTTTTTGTAAATGTTTGTGAAATCTTCATTTAAACATCTTAGAGAACACTTGTATTTCAAGTATTGTATGCAAATCAATGCGGAAGTGTCAAAATAATCGCTTGCAATTTCAGAGGGTTTACTTCCATACAATTTGCTGTGAACAAGTCAGTTGGTATCTTGCTCTCTTTGTAGAACAGATATTACATTTTTTTTATCTTTATGGATGTAAGATATGGTATTATCCTGATCATAATTATAGAGTGTCGTTTGTTTTGTGAAGCAGAATATATATATATATATATATATATATATATATATATATATATATATATATATATATATATATATATATATATATATATATATATATATATATATATGTAACAATATTTAATACTAGAAGTCCTAGTATTGAGCCTTATGGTACGTCGTTGGAGGTTATATCCCAGTTAATATACGAGGATTTAGTTTAACGCGTTGGTTTTTTTTTTTTTTTTTGGTTATACTAATAGTTTTCAATTTTTTTTTGATTGAATAAAAATCAGTGTTGTATGCTTTCATTTATTCGATGATGTGATTGTGCGGAAGACTGTCAAGGGCCTTGGACAGGTCAATAAGTATTGCACTCACATTTGAACCATTGTTCGATGAGTCCTCCACCAATTTAAAGAGAGTTGTTTGACATCCATACCCTTTTCTAAACATAAGAAGCTATGAAACACGAGCAGCAGAGAGGGTGAATCAGACAACATTTTTAGACAAGTTTTCACTGAAATCACGCTTAAAAACAATGAAACCAATGACATCAGGCCCCAATGTGTGTGTGAATCTGATATCGTTTCATAGATTAGGATCAAATCAAAAAAACAACATTTTCAATTAAATCAGGTCCTAAAAAATCAATGAAATTAATGAAATCCTCCATCGATTTTTGGGAAAAAGGGACTACAACGTCGTTGTCACTCACCCTCTCTGCTGCTAGAACTTTCAGTTTTGGGTTAACCGAATATTTGATCCAGTCCGATACGATATCGTGTTCGAGGGTCATGTAAATTTATTGTTACAAATCCGTGTGGGGTAGACTGAGCATGACTAAAGAAATTTCTAAATTGATTGAAGTCCATATCAGAACACCATGTCTGCCAAATATTTCGTAGCGTATGTGTATCAACGCCGTTAAATACACACAACACATTACAATTATCGCGAATCACTTTTGGTATTTGTATGTAGCGTTGATTGACATAGATCACGTCCGTGTTTTTATGCCTGCCTCGGGAAAATATTCTAGCAGGATTTTTTTGTTTATCTAACATGACATCATCGTATACAACTAAATTGTTGATACTTCCATCGAGGTCATTCACGGATGGCGCCTCGTCAATATCGGTTATAAATTCAATAACATCCTCGCCGGCAATCTCTGAAGCGTTTTCATTAAAATCTTTTAGCACTTCATAGCATCGTTGATCATCTACGCTAGGGGCAATTAAATACAACTTATCCCACTTCATCCATCACATTATTAAATTGAGCAACAATTGCGTTTTACCGGATCCAGATGGCCCGATTATAATTGCGCGGATAGAGTTTGGTAGCGCTGCATGATGCTTCACTGGTTCTCTTGTTTTAGTCGCTGAAAAATCAATTATATTCATATCTCTATACATAAATTATGGATCTATATTGCGTGAAGTGTAAGGCGCGTACTGGCACAGATGACTTGACGACGATTACAACTAAAAATAACCGATCAGCGCTTTCTGGTAAATGCGTACAGTGTAGTACAAAGAAATTTAGATTTGTTTCTAAACCCAAGGAACCCAAGGAACCTTTAAAAAAAACGAGGAGGTGATATCGCTGCCAAATTAGCAAAACTCCCTGGAACCCCATGGGCAAAATACCCCGGAGAAAAACACCTTCCAGGGTATAGTTATTGTGGACCGGGAACAAGACTTGATATCAGATTCAATGATCAAAATCAGCCCCGACCCGGTGAGGAACCAATAAACGTTATTGATAAGGCCTGTCACCTTCATGATGTTGCTTATAAAAGTAGCAATTTGCAACACAGGCATCTAGCAGATGTGAAATTAATTCATGCGTTGAATTCTATCACTGATAAATCCTTCAAAGAAAAATTGGCTTCATTTTTGATAAAATCGGCTATGAAAAGTAAATTGATGTTAGGTGCTGGTAATTAATAACAACATGGAATCTATTTATTATTCCCCAAGAGGATACTGGAAGGGTAACGCTGCAATCAGTAAACTCGCTAGTGCTGCAAAAGTGAAAAAAAAAAACACTGCGGCTCATTGGTTATCCAAACAGGCACTATGGCAAATTTATCTACCACCGCCTAAACAAATTCAATTTTTGCATTTTGATGTAACCGGACCCAATGAAGTTCATCAGGCTGATATATTATTTCTGCCACATGATCGTGGTTACAAATATGCGTTAACTGTAGTTGATATTGCAAGTCGATACAAAGAAGCAGAACCGTTAAAAACAAAATCGGCCACTGAAGTGGCTTCTGCATTTGAAAGGATTTATCGAAGGAGTCCTCTGCACTGGCCAAATCTATTACAAGTTGATCCTGGCAAGGAATTTCAGGGTGCAGTGTTATCTACAATGAAATATCACAATGTCGCTATCAGACGAGGGCATACTGCACTGCATCGTGATCAGGCCATTGTAGAACGATTTAATCGGATTCTTGCTGAACGGTTATTTGGATATCAATACGCAAAAGAATTCATCCAAGAAAAAAGATCCCGTGAATGGGTTAAGAGATTACCAGGTGTAGTTACCGCACTGAATAACGAGATTACTAGAACCATCAACATGAAACCTATCAACGCGATTAAAAAGAAGTCGATACCTGAAAAACCACAAAAGGATTTTAGCGTTTCCCAACCAATTCTTGGTAGTAATGTCATTGTGAGGTATTTATATGAACCAGGAGAGCTTGAGGGTGGCACAAAAAGGGCTACTGATCCTATTTGGAGTGTTACTGCACACAAGATATCTAGTATAACACGATCTACGGGTAGACCTCCAATCTATAAACTGGATTCAACTGCCCCTCAACGGGGTTTTACTAGACAACAATTACAAGTGATACCCGAGGATACTCAATTGCCACCCCATGGTCTTAACTAGCACCCTTGCGTCTATTGCACTCAAGACAAGTCAACATCACATTATTTCTGACATGACCAAGATTGTTATTTTTTCTGTCTACGGTGAATTGGCGAGGATCCTTATCCGAATACTGCCAACGCATTATACAATTGCAACTCGCGCAGTGATTATTCTGTTGTTGCTTCAGAGTAATTATTAACTCAGCATCAATATCAAATTCTCGTTGTTTTTTTTTGTCTTGTTGTTTGTAACCGGAGAGTTTTTTATCAATAATATCATCTATTGTGGTGTCATTATCATCGCCAATGATTTCATCATCGAAGACAATTCTTCGAAGTTGATTTATTTTTCGTACTCTGGATACTGAAAGATAGACTAAATTCGACCATTCTATGCGATTATCTACCATCCAAACAATTGTATCCGATATAGTCAATCCCTGTGAAGAATGTATCGTCGCTGCGTATCCTAGCGTCCATGGGGATTTATTAGCACGCAATGCATCTTCAACGACATTGATATCAACCAGCACAATATCATTTAATACGAGAATCTGCTTTTCACTCTGTCCTGGAATATCAACTTCGATGTTCTGTTTTCGTGTATCCGATGGCCTATAACATAACGGTACTGGAAGTGTTGCAAATTTTTGTTTATGCAATTCAAATAATTTCATCTGAAGTGTGTCTCTGACTATTTTTCTACTTGCAATGATCAAATCGTTTGGTCTCCACATTTCCCAGAAATCATTCATGGGAGTTTCCGAAATTATTTCACGGGCTATTTCACACTGGATTCTATCCGGTTGTAATCTAATTAATTTCTTAAACTCTTTTAATTCATTATCAAGTGATCTATGATCGGTATCAATTTCTTCATAATAGTCTACAAAACCCTTTAGCCATTCATGGGGGGATGCACCGACAAATGGTGGTGGTTGCCCGTGATCACCGCACATGACGACTTTTGTATTCTTCAATAACAACCACTCAAGAAATATTTTTAAAACATCTTCGGATACTGTGTCTATTTCATCCCAAATCATGATTTCAGGAATAAATTTCTCTCCCATGCGCTCAGGAGTCCATTTATCTCCCTTCCATCGGAAAAAGCTGTGATAAGTGCAAGCATTTACCCCTCTCTGTATCATTTCTCTTGCAAGTCTATGAGTTGGTGTTAGCACTTGGATTGGAAACACGAAATAACTCAATTGCCCGGGTTGTTTTTCCTGACCCACCACAGCCGTTTAAATAAACTGTTTTATATCTACAGATTGGATCAGAAATCGGTGGTGCACTAGAAAATTCTGAACACTGATTGCTTTCTAAGTAATTATTTTCAATGGTAACATCTGCTGATTGAATATAATCATGAATCATTTCTTTCTTAATTCTCCATGATCCCCATTTCTCGTTGCCCGTTGCCAGTAGCCTTAAAATCAGCCATTTTGCTATTTATGTAAAATGAGTCAGTAGCAACTCTAACTGCGGTGGTAGGAAATCTATTGATCATTGAAAACAGATTGATAGAAGCATAACCGAGCATAGAAGCTCTTAAGTGTGTGTACTGCGGATGGTATCCATCATTGTAGGTAACAATTGTACCCAATTTGGTTCCATCGGACAGAAATGCGTCCTTACGATTGACATATAGGCCCCTATTCGTTAGATCCGCGATTACAAAATCGTATTCAGCGTTGTCTATAATCAATCGTGAAGAATATTTCGTATTATCATCTTTGCCACCTTGGGTAAATTTACCGATTATTCTTCGTCCAAGATTTTTTGCTTCATTGTTTCTGATTTCAAATAACTGTTGGGACCAATCCATGATTTGTTGTTCATTAAAATCAGGAAACAGTTTTCGCTCTTCGCTAATTATTTTTTCTAGATCAGGTTGGGGTAACCAGACTGATTTCTGTGCTCGATAGGATATAATTGCTTCACTGACAATTAATGATTTTAACATCTTACAATCAAGCATATACCGTAATAACACTATTGGCATCCAGTGTTTTTCAGACATGTGTTTACCAATCCAAAGATAACTACACGGATGAAGTCCTGTAGCCATTTCAAATGATACTACACAAGCGAATCCGGTTAAATCAAAATCAGGAAGTGGTCCATTAATAGCAACACGGGTCATTTCGTGTGTGGGGTGTCCAAATCGTTTGAAATATTTCTCACACTCTCCATACCCAAGAAAACTTCCTGGATAACACGCAATCATATCAACGGAAATAACGGTATCAGCGGTGTATTTTGTGTTCCATAATCCGCCGTGGCTGTATTCAAGACAGGACAATTTGACATCTGATAAGAACTCACTTCGTGTTGGTTTCCACGCGTTTTTCTTTCTAGCAAAATGTGCTGCAATGGATGGTACTGTGAAACAGTTTGCTAATAACTGATCGTTGTTTTCTCCGTCCCCAGAAAACTCACTAGCTAGTTGTTTCATTTGATTCTGCAGCTCTTCAGTACGGTATAATTCTCCGTTAGGCCTTACAAACTGATCAAATTTGCATTCTTCGTCTGAATTACTATGAAATAGCCACACTGACACAGGATCGTTTTTAGTCAAATGGTAAATAGCATCAAATAATTTCTGCTCTGAAAAAAACTCTTTGGTTTGGGATAGATATCTTACGGTTCTATCCCGTGGGAATATTGTTACTGCAGATGACCACGCGTGTGCGTTATGATCAATAATTTCAATGGGGGTTCCCTGTGATTTATATTTCGATTCGTATAATACTTCTCCGGTGATTGTCCTTACCGATATTGGAAATCTTAATGATTTTTCTAATTTAGTTATATCCTGAATTCTTGCTCCATGCTCTTTTACCGTGAACTCCCACTCGGTTATTTTTTTTCGTCTTAGATCAGTTAGTTTATTTCCCCGGGACGCATTTGTGAAGTGTTCTATTATTCGTTCTGCTACACAATTGAGCCCTGTCGAATATTTCATGGGTGCTAGTTTTGAAATATCAGGTTTTTCATTGAGCGGATAGATCCCGTAAACAACTGCTGTGACAGGATAAGATCTTTCGTAGTAGGGTTTATCAATTCCAGTCAAAATTCCTGGTTTGGAATCCTGATTCACGGTGACAGTTTTTTTGCCCCTGAGAATGGGTTCAAATTTATCCCTAATAATCCATTTGCCATCCTCACGGATAATGAATTTGATTCGGAAAAAATGACTTTTTTCCCCAACATTTGAGATTATCACTGCTGCTTTTTCATCATTCATGGTAGCGTCAACAACACCATCAATTCGAAATGTTGACCAACAATAAGATGCTCCATCACGCTTGAATTCATTAAAACAGTCTCTGATGAGTTTATCAAGAATTTTATTCTTGGGTGTATTAGAAACTATATCAAGATTGAATTGAGCATCCTTCCATGGTGATCTCATGTTTCCGTCTCTTGGACGTTTGTTACGTTTTTTGGGTCTATCGCGATTAAATCTAGGATTGATTTTCAATAATCTCTTAAACTCCTTCATATTTCCGTCTATTGGACGTTTGTTACGTTTTTTGGGTCTATCGCGATTAAATCTAGGATTGATTTTCAATAATCTCTTAAACTCTTTCATGTTTCCGTCTCTTTGACGTTTGTTACGTTTTTTGGGTCTATCGCGATTAAATCTAGGATTAATTTTCAATAATCTCTTAAACTCCTTCATATTTCCGTCTATTGGACGTTTTTGGGTCTATCGAGATTAAATCTAGGATTGATTTTCAATAATCTCTTGAACTCTCTATCGGTATTGAATTTAGCATTTTTTGAAGTCAATCTCTTGAACTCCTTCATGCTATATATAAAACAAGCATTTAAATGAAAGATTTATGTATAATGAATCACTGCAAATGGCTCATGATGGGAAATGTAACCCCGTGTAACAAATCATGCAGAAAAAATGAGTACTGTAGGTATCATATGCAAAGTTTTCGACGTGGAAGTCTTGGTCCGTTACCCTGTATTCGATGTGGGGTTGGGGTTAAGGGAAGATCACAATTGTGTATTGATTGTGGTGGTAAGCGATATAGGGAATTGAAGCGTTATTATGATAAAAGAATAAAAAATGGACAATCCATCAGAAATTATGACCCTGAAAAAGTCTTTGACCCTGATAACGTCACTGACAAAATCATAAGAACTCCGCAAGACTACATCGAAAGATTTTCCAGTGATGTAATTATTGAACCAAACACTGAATTAGACAAACAATAGAATAGTATATATGAACCAAGAATTCAGACCACATCCAATGATTACAAATTATGAAGCATCCAGTGATGGTACTGTCAGAAACCGTAGACTAAAGAAACCGGTCGGTGTTGTGAGTAATCGAGGGTATTTGTTGTTTGGCGCTGGAAAGATGAAATATCACAATCATCGTTTCGTATTTGAATGTTTTAATGGATTGATCAAAGATGGTTTTGTTATTGATCACAAGGATTCTAATCCAAAGAATAATTCTGTATCAAATCTGCAAGCTATCACACAGAGTGAGAATACCAAACGGGGGAAGACTGGGAAAAACTCGAAAAAAGCGAGACCAGTAAAATCTTTGACGAAGAAAAAATATTTAAATCAATATATGAAGCCGGCAAATATTTCAATATTTGTGGACCCTCAGTACAATTCGTTGCAGAGGGAATTTATCGATCTGCTATTTCAAAAAAGAGCGGGCAAAAAGTTCAATTTAGTTATGTCTAATGAGTCATAATTTCCAATTAGAGATATGTCATTCTTATAGAATAATGAATTCTGAAAACATGAATACCATCATAGTTGAAATAGCAAAATTGAAAAATCAGGATATCAAACTATCAGATGGGTTAAATCCTGATCAAATTGTGTCTGATTTTCAGGATATAGAATACGGAGTTAACAACAATAAATATATGCTACCCAAGAAGTATGCACTCATCAAAAGAATTCAGAATTCTATTAAAGACTCTCTTTCATTTTCCAGTGACATCAGTGTGTTCGTTCCGTTGTATACTATCGTAGAGGGAATACGAAAAGAATTAGGTAACGAATACGAATTGAAAAAAGAAGTCAACTCTAAAATTAGAAACCTACGAGCATTAATTCAAGAAAATGAACAATTTTGATTGCCCGACCATTGATTGCCCGATCATTATCATTTTTTGATTGCCCGACCACTATCATTTTTTTTAGCCGACCTTCAAGAGGAAATGTCAAAAAATCAGTGATAGATGATCAAAACTAGAATGTTGAAAGTGTCAGTATTATTTATTTTATATACAATTATGACACTTTCAACATCATTGATAGAGCCGTTAAAACAATCAAATAGCACTTCCATGACCGTATCAAAAATCATCTGACATGTCAAAAAAGTGGGGAAAGTGTGGTATTAATTATTTTATATACAATTATGACACTTTCCCCATCAAAGATAGAGCCGTTAAAACAATCAAATAACACTTCCATGACTGTGTTAAAAATCATCCGACATGTCAAAAAATCGAATGAGGAAAGTGTGGTATTAATTATTGAATTCCACACTTTCCTCATCAATGATAGAAGGTGTCTCACGATGAAATAACACTTCCATGACCGTATCAAAAATCATCTGACATGTCAAGTGTTTTGCAATTGAAAAATGGTTTCTGATTTCAAATAATGGTCAATGAAGCTTTAACAACCCGATTAGCTCGTGAACGATTAGATGCAATTAAGAGATTTGTACCAATTCGTGACTCTGTCAGGAATAAACTGCAACAACGACAGAGTCTTCAGACTGATTTTGCTTTAGGGTCTGAAGAATTGTTTAAACCAGTAACCACAGCAACGAAGGGGGTAGAGCGTGCTTTACTGGGAGATGGTCCCGAGACGGGAAAATCTGTTATTGGTGAACTCAAAAAAATAGCAGCGAAAACTGAACAAACAAAACAAATGGAATCAAAGAGAACAGTAGATGATTTACGCGTGAGATTTAACGAGGAAGGGTTAGCAGAAATTGATAAGACTAGTCCAACAGAAATTCCTGCGCTTGTTGTTACGTCTTATGAAAACAGAAAAAAATGGTTGAAACCAGAACATCATAAGTTTGTTAAGAATTTCACTCATTGGGCTGATATATTTTATAAAATCAAAACTAAAAAAAGTCAAATTAAGACAGATAGTGCATCATACATCGAATATATCGATGCGGTGGATATAATGCATAATCAATACGAAGAGTTTAAACAACCAAGATTGCAAAGAAAGCGACAGCAGCCTGCAAAGAAAATATCTTTCTCTCCTAAAAAACAACAACTACCACCTGATGATGATGATGATGATTATTTACAAGAAACGGGTTTAGAAAAACTAGATGAAGCAGCTGGTTATAGCGGAAGTGGACTGCAAAATCCAAGGATTGGAAACACTTGTCCTGATAGTGTTATCAATGATATATCACGATTAGATGTTCTTGTAGGAGGATTCCGAGCTGGAAATAATTCACCGGAAATAATTAATGAAGCAACTGATATCTGTAGACGGTTATTTGCCGGCGGTATCATGGATATCAAAACATATCGAGATTTCATTGACGAGTTAGCAAATGGGTATCATAGTGATTAAATAACAATTGAAAACACTATTGTTTTTATAATAATGATCGTACACTACAATCATGATAAACCAACCCTCGTCTATGTAGTTAATATACGGTTTCCAGTTTATAAAGCATACTATGGAGATGGCCTCGGCAATACCATATTAGGATTCTTTTCAAGAATGGCCCCAAAAGTGATGCCGTTAGCTAAACAGTTATCAATGAAAGCCATTGATGTTATTCGTGATAAGGGTATTAGTACTGTTGGAGATCTTGCCGGGAAGGCGTTTTCAACTGCGAAGGATAAAATAACATCATTAGTGAGGCGAAAAAAGAAACCGTTACCGTCTACAGAAGAAATGCCTGCAAGTGTTAGTAAAATAATAAATAACGCAGTAGATGAAAAACTAGCGTCGATGGTAAATCAAGGGGACCAAAGCAATATTGCAAACATGATAGCGGGAAGTGGCTTTAAAAAACCACGTCGATGAAATCCTATGGATTTTCACGCTAGCGTTTTTCACGATGAAAATGGAAAATCGTTTACGATTTTACGATTTAGACTCTGATAAATAGAATAAAATGTTCAAAAGGTCACCTGATCCAGCATTTGATATAGATGCCCCAGTCCCCAAGAATGATTCTGTACGCGATTATCAATATTACGCCTATCATGCCATAAACTCAAATAGTCGAGCAAGAATTGATCTTCAAGTCCATGATACCAGTAAATACTTTTTACCCTGTGAAGCATTTATTGAAGTAGAAGGAGAAATTGTAACAGCTGCTGATACTCCTACTGTACCAGCACCGTATCCAGCTGGTACTCAAGTCGGTTTTGTCAATAATGGTATTATGGCGCTATTTGAGAGTGCTAGATATCTCATTGATGGAAAAGAAATTGAGTCCATAGATCGTGATGTTGATGTGGCTACAACAATAATCGGGTTAGCGAGATATTCCGATGATTATACAAGATCAGCAGGACCCTCTATGATGTTTGCAAAAGATGGTAAGAATACCGCTGGAGGAAATCCATTTGTTGTAAGACGACCAAAAAAACGTGATAATAGTGATGCTGATGTCGAGAATATGATTATAAACAACGATGCTAATTTCAATCTAGGAGCTGCAACACGAAACGCAATGTTGCAAGGAGAGCGTAAATCATTTTCATGCGCGATTCCACTGCATCACATATTTGGATTCTGTAGAAACGTCAGAAAAGTTATCTACGGGGCGAAGCATACAGTATCGCTTGTACGAAAAAATGATGATAATGATGCAATTTGGAGGATTCCAGCAGATGCTGCAGCCCCCAATGCTGATGCCGGTAGAGTCGATTTAACAAAAATATCATTGTGGATGCCAGTGTTGACTCCAGCAATCACCGCAGAAGAACGATTACTATCATTTATGGATCAAGGAGGAAAGTCGTTGTTGAGTTGGCTAACCGTGAGTACAGATGTGAAGCAATCAAATATCAACGGGTTATTCACTTGGAACCTAGCATCAAAACAAGGCGTTTCTGCGCCACGTCATATATTCGTAGCGTTACATGATAACGCACGAGTTAGTAATCAACTCTCCAGCCATATGATATTTGATCAATTAGGTGTGAAAGACGTCTCACTGAGAATAAACGGCCAGCAGGAACCATCCGAGGATATACAACTTAATTACACAGAAAATCATATTGCACGAGTTTATCATCGTCTGTTGTCATTTATGGCACGCGATCAAAATGTGGATACTGGTTTGCAAATATCACAATATGATTTTAAAAATCTGTATCCGATCTATTACTTCTCACTGGAACATCTCGATTTGACAAGACAGTCAGTTGTTGATATACACTTTAGAGCTAATGTGACTCGTGGTGGTGTTGCTGATTATAGAGCGGTTGCTGTCATTCTCAGTGATAAATCAATGCTACTCGAAGGTGTTGGTGGAAGAATGAGAGTGGTAGATGCCCCAGTAGAAAATCTTTGAACGATTTTTCTCGATTTTTCATTGAATTAGAATCAATCTATTATGTATAATGTCATATAGTGTTATTAGTGTTGCGTTAACTCCTGGTCAAATCAAAAAATTGCAATCAGAATCGGCTAAAAAATGTGGAACCACAATCACGTTGAAACCTAATCAAATGACTGGTGGTGCAAATAAATTATCGCTGACAACTCGTCAGGTGAAACATTTCAATGATGCACTTGCAGCCAAAAAAGGTGTCCAGATTACTCTTTCTGCGGCTGCTATTAAAAATATGATAAAATCAGGTGGTATATTTCCATTGTTAGCTGCAATACCAGCATTGATTGCAGCAGCAGCCCCAGCAGTGGCTAAAGCAGCGGCGTTAGGAGCCGTTGGTACTGCAGCAGGAATGGCACTTAAGAAGGCAACTGGGAAGGGATATAAAAAAAAGGGACGATCCGTTCACGGATTGGGTCTAAGATTACCAGGAACCCCGTATTCGTGGTACAGCGGAAAGGGTCTAAGACTACCAGGAACCCCGTATTCATGGTACAGCGGGAGATCCGTTCACGGATCAGGCCTGAGACTACCAGGAACGGTTTATTAATTGAGGAGTCTATGGTTCCAATGTCCAATTTTGATTTAATGGATGCGGCTAAAAAACTAGTGATTAAAAATTTCAGAGGTGTTTTTATGAAAGATCAATTACCACATCAACCAAACAAAACTGAAACAGGTATTATTAATCTCGATAACAGCACCGGACCTGGAACTCACTGGGTTGCATACGCTATTGATCCACGTGGGATTGTCTATTTTGATTCATATGGATTAGCCCCACCAAAAGAGTTTATGCGTTACATAAAACAATTTCCAATGAAGACTTGGTATTCTACGCTACCAACACAACAAATCAATGACCCACCAATATGCGGCAGTGAAGTATTAAATGTCCTTAACGCTATTTCAGCATCTAGAAAACCACCTCATATTGTCGTAAATGACTACACCAGCAATCGCTTTTTAGAGAGAGAAAGAGTTTTACAATAACATGATTGATATTTGGGGGAGATCTTTGAAACCCAAACCCGATGGCACTGCACCACCTGATTCTATCAAGGATGTAAAAAAACTAATCAAAGATGAAATAGCTGAGACGTTGAACTTAACAAATGTTGACCCCGGGGAAATAGTTGTATTTCAAGACAAACAGAGTAAATTGAAAAGCAGTGATGTGTCATTGGATGATATTTTAGTTAAACAACGAAACGCAATCGAGAACACCGTTGCGTTATTTTCCGATCAGGGTAAATTGAAAACCAGTAATATTTCTCTGGATGATATTTTAGTTAAACAACAAAACGCAATCGAGGATACTATCGCGTTATTTTCCGATCAGGGTAAACTCAAACCGGGTGTACTCGTTTCGACGATTACAGATCGATTAAAAACTCTCAACGATGAATTAAAAAATTATGTGGTTGTACTAACAACACTTGAATCTAAAATTGAAGAAAACGGAAAACATTTTTCAGTTTTTCGTAAAAATATCATTGATAAATTTATTGGAACCCCGTTAGATAAAATTGAAATAAAACTCCCTGATATTAAAAAATCCATCGATGAGACGAAAACCTTCATCGAAGCCGTCAAAGGTGATTTTTCGAGGATGATAACAATCATTGAAAAAACAAAAATTCCTCATGAGAAAACCAACAACATAGTATATACAATCCAACACGGATCATTTGCGTGGACACCTTCACACAACAAATTAGATATCACTGCAACCGTTACAGGTATTTATCGATTAACACTAGTGACACCATTGACTCAATTTAATATTTCATCGTCCAGTTCATCTGGGGTCAATAATACGATTTCAACGATCATCGACAAGAATACAACTAAAAAGTTCACAATCACATCTACTGATAAAAATTTGATTAAGGTTTCAGCAACCTGGTATGTGGAATTCGTAGCGGATTTAAGTAAATAAATTGAAAGGATTTCACAATTGAAAACGCTAGCGTTGTTAAAATAAAAAATGATTTCATCATCGCAATATCGCTATGATCAGGTCAGAGAATATCAAACTAGACTCAAAACCCTGTCTGAGGAGTATGCAATGAAAATTAAAAAATACCGCAGGAGAATTACCGCAATTGATGTTACTGTGTACGCTGTGAGTGGTGTAATCACCGGAGCTGGTATTATACTGTCTTCAGTGACAATGATGGCCCCGATAGCTGTTCCAATTTGCATTTCTGCGGCAACAACAATCGCTGGAATTATTTCAATAATCACAAAAAAAATATCCTCATGCAGCCAACGGAAACTACAAGACTACATAATTCAATTTCATGTTGTGTCCACTGCATACTCGCAATTATCCTCATTGATATCGTCATCGCTCGATGATACAATTATATCAGAGAGTGAGTTTTCAGCGATGGTAGATATATATGATTCTGCGATGTCAAAATTAGAAATACATCATGAGTATAATAACAATGACAACACAGATGGAATTACTTCAACAAATAGTGGAGAACACAAATCCAGTACAAACAAGCCTGATCTCAATAGCATCAACGAATCCAGAATTCAGTGTGAATTTCCCCTATCCGGTCCCAGTGAAGGAGATAGCGCTAGCAAAATTACGAGTGTATCACAGTTGGCCAAATATTAGGTCAAAATCATTTGGTGGTCAACAACCCAATAATTCACTGGTATTTGCAAATAAGAATAAACCAGACGGTACCCCAGACTGGAATGTTGTTTCCATACCAACCGGATCATACCAAATCGAACAAATCAATAATGAATTCGCGCGTAGAATAAAATCGATTACTGGAAAAGAATCAAAAATAGCTATAACAGTTCATGAGCCAACACTGTCATCTGCCATTGAAATAAGCACAGAAGGATACGTCGTAGATATCTATCAAAGTTCTATTAGAACCGTACTAGGATGGCCTGAATTACCACCCGGTGGAAAAACCGTTGATTTACCAGAACCAAAAAAAAACTGATTATGTCACAGACAGGACAAAACTTGACAATCTAATAAAAAGCTATAGCGATTATGACAAATTGAATTTTTTCACTGAATTAGATGAGGGAGGGGAGAAATACTACATAACTCGACAGGATAAAATCACTGAAAATTTCACAGCGTTCAATAACGATATTTCACTGTTGTTAATATCCCTTAAATCCGGTACTCTCACCCGAGATGAATTTATCAGCGTCATAGAAACATGTAACAGAATCCTCAGTGACATGGAAACATTTCATTCACTAATCATGCGAGAGGTATCCATTGCCAACACTAACACGAAAATAAAATTTGCGATGAAATATATAAGCTTAAAAAATTCGTCCGAATTCCATCTACCAGGATATAATATCTTAGAACTACAAAAATCTCTCAGTGATGCCATCGATGTCGGTTTTAAAATAATTCATGATACGTGGAAAAAAACAACATCACCGGGAACAACTACCCTGACACACAATAATGACCCAGATGGTGGTGGCAGGCATATCGCTCCGTTCAATGTGAATATTTCATCGGTGATGGCGCTCAATTTAGTATGTGATGTTATCGAAGGAAGCTATCAAATTAATCTAGAACGATCAAATCAAGCTCAGCAGGGGTATATTTTGTATTCATTTGCACCAATAGCTCCTCCAGGGTTTTTAATAATTGAGTCCCCGGTGAATCCAGTCTATATGCGGTGTCATAATAATTCATTAACCAGAATTAATTTCAAACTCACTGACCAGTCTAATAATCTGATTGATTTACAAGAGGAGGTTTTACAAATTAGTCTGTTTGTAAAGTCGTAGTGATTTTCGTCGTAGTGATTTACATGACCCTCGAACACGATATCGTATCGGACTGGATCAAATATTCGGTTAACCCAAAACTGAAAGTTCTAGCAGCAGAGAGGGTGAGTGACAACGACGTTGTAGTCCCTTTTTCCCAAAAATCAATGGAGGATTTCATTAATTTCATTGATTTTTTTGGACCTGATTTAATTGAAAATGTTGTTTTTTTGATTTGATCCTAATCCATGAAACGATATCAGATTCACACACACATTGGGGCCTGATGTCATTGGTTTCATTGTTTTTAAGCGTGATTTCAGTGAAAACTTGTCTAAAAATGTTGTCTGATTCACCCTCTCTGCTGCTACACGTTATCGAAATACATGTGTATCTGATTACACAGACGTCGTTCAAACATATTGGAGGGGCGAGGTACCTGTACTTCTTTAAGACGACTTAGAAATGTCCATTTATCAATACAAGCATTAAGAAATTTGCTAATTTTTACGCATGAACTGGTGCACACAAATTAAGCAATTTAGCTGGTATGTTGGCAACACCTATATATTTCTTTGTATCAAGTCTTTTCATAATTTGTTGAACTTTTTTGGACACAACAAGTTTCATTTTGAAGTTGGGTATATTCCAAGTTGTTGATTATCATGAATAGATTGTATGCTATGGTAAGTATTAGTGTGATCTATGAGTTAATTAACCCATTTTTTGGGTACTATTTATGTAGTATTTATTGAAAATGTTACACACATTTATTTGGTAAGTATGTAGGATATCTCCCCTACCCGATGAAGATGATGTTAGAGTCTTAACGTGTATTGTGTTTTTTTTTCTATGGGGATAATACGGGTTTAGAGGTGCGACAAAAGTCCTTAGATTTGAAACCACCACTGCATCTTTCGAAGACATATAATCTGATAGATTCTTTTATAAGCTTTGACACAATATATCTCAGTTTTCTGTAAGCCTCCCAGAATCATTGAGTATTATTACATTTTTTAAATTTGTAATGTGTCATACACTTTTATATATGACCTTTGTAAGCTCTTTGTTCATGTAGGGAAGTGCTTTTCTCAGGGTGGTTGGGTATTGTTTGCTTTTTGGTGCATGATTATCAATAATCTCCAATAGGAGCTTTTCATACTTTATCTCCATCATATCAAACGTGTAAATGTTTATCCTCAAACTTATTGTAGCCTCTGAACGTAATTTTCTAAAAAATTGTTTGAGATATAATATTCTTTTATTGATGTGGCTATCATGTGATGCCAGTCACTCATGCCACATTCGAAATTTATCCTATTACAAAAGAATTGTGGCTTGTTAGTTGCAATAATATATTTCAGCAAAGGAGAGCAGCCTGTTATATAGAACAAAGGTCACATTTAAAATAGCACCTTCCAAATCACCAAACCTGCGCCTTTATCGTGCCTCTAAAACTCCATTACAATTTAAACTGAACACGTAAGAAAGAATATAATGTATTTTTGCATCTACTTTTATCACTGATGTTTATCACAAAGTGATAAATGCATGGAACAAAAACCTTAATATTTTTCAACCTGTTAATGGAAATGTTGCTGATTATTGGTCATTGGAACAAAACAGCATGGATCATGGCATTATAATGGCACTGAGGGAAAACAAATATCTAACTGGTAAACATATCAGAGAGTTGCTTAAATTGATTAAAGGGGCACACTAAAAGAAGAATATATATATATATATATATATATATATATATATATATATATATATATATATATATATATATATATATATATATATATATATATATATATATGCAAATGGTTACTTTATAGCAATCACAAATGAATACGAAAATCAATGATACAATATCTGATCACAACTTATTAAGATTGGATATTATATATAATAATACATTATTTAATCCTGCTGAAAAGTGGCGCCCCATCTATCAACAGTTTAAAAGAATTTCGCCCTCAACAGTAATTTAGTAAATTAAAACTTGATATCAATGTATACACTTCTACATGATTAACCTACTAAAATAAGGAACTATACCTATGTTACTATCGTCTTTAATAATCTTTAAACTTTGACGAGTGAAAAGAAAAGCATTGTCAAATGCTAATACAACATTTACATAATTGTAGATTTAGAGCATATTATTAGTTAACCAGAAGTTCCTCTATTTAGTGCTATACTCACAGTTACCTAAAATGTACAGTCTCAGAGACCTAGGTACCAAATTTCTAAGCTTTGTGTTGTTGTTTTTTTCACGTGTCACGCAGGATCTGCACATAGTGTGGTTTGTAAGCTTACTGCTATCCTTAGTTAACTGTTCATACGTGGATATTTATATTTTATGGGAACATCTTTGTGTATTGGATTACGTTTTGTCTTTAACTGAACGTTTTCATAGTTATCGTAGCCAGAGTGGACAGGTTCTGTGTTTTTACTTGCAGCAATTTGAACATTTTATAAATAATTCACAAAGTCATTTACCTTAAAATCTTTCAAAACGTCTTTAGGGTTTGTTTTTATATTCTGGTTGCAGAATGTACGAAGTCTCTTGGGTCTCTAAAAACACTAAGAAAGTCAATAATTCCGGCAATCATATTCTAGCTGTATATACACTGATATTGCTTATTTGCATCTACAAGATCAACATAAGATGGATTGCATTCGTAAAGCATGTAGAGTTGGAGTCCAATAAGATATCTCGATTTTAATTGTATTGGGCAACAATTTTGCTGCCATGTATGAATATTTCATTAAGAGGCGCACTGTTTGTGATATTCTTACACAGGATGACATATAGGACACCGATATACTTAGAACCCCAAAGAATTCTGACGATAGGCTAAACATACCTATTTGGAGGAAGCATTTAAGACACACATAGAGCAAACAACTATACATTATGAATGTCTTTGGTGGGAAAGTAAACTTAATGTTATTTGATGTTGAGCGTACAGTGTTATGTAGTTTACGTTTGATTTATATCAATACTATTAAAGACTATGAAACCCATTCATTGAGGACTTACTGATTTCTGGTAATGTTTTCTATAAATATTTGTAAAGCTTAAATGTCGATATAAATCCATTTTATAGATCTGTGCATCATTTGTTAAAAGTTGCATTTGCTTGGGTCTGTCTTACTTTGCCTTCATCTGTCAGGCTAACCCTAATTATACTCCACCCTACATTACCAGCCATTTTCCAACTTCTTTGAAAACGGGTATGTAATTGTACGGCATGTCCGCCTATGATTCTGTCTGTATGTCTATCAGTCAGTCTATCTATCCTACGTACTTGTGTATGCAATTATGTATGCATGTATGTTTTATCTATCAGCCTTCCTCTACTTATATAAATATATGTCAGTACTTTTGACTGTCTCTTTATTTAACTCTTGTTTTTATTTCCGATTAGTCGCCAGATGATGGCATCAAACAAGATCTTGTCGGTAGCGTTGGGTTTTGGAACAACATATTCCGGATACGCTTTCTCATTTCGACACGACAAAGAGAACATTATAACTTCAAGGTGAACTCTCTCTCTCTCTCTCTCTTTCTCTCTCTCTCTCTCTCTCTCTCTCTCTCTCTCTCTCTCTCTCTCTCTCTCTCTCTCTCTCATATGAAGAGTACCGTATTCCTTGATATTTGTACATTTTGTATCTAATTGGTCAGGTCAGACCCAAACCTTTTAAGTTTGCGAAGCCCGAGCAGAGCGTAGACGGTGAAATTACTTTAGTATCATGAGAAAACCTCTTTCCTTTATTCGTAATAATAGTACTTTGGTTTACCACATTATATACTATTTTCAGTTTAATGTCACTTGAGCTAAGGCACAATAAAATGGCCATGATGTGGGTGAAAAAACTTTGCTTCTAGAACATTCTAAGTTTGTAGACAATGTTAGGCTTTGAATGTAAATATATTTTTCTTTAATGGCATAGGTCAGGTAGGTACAACTCTCAGCCAAGACAAAGGTCATGAAGGCCAAGCTTTACCATCCATCAATCACGGAAAATGGTCAAACACACAATATAAATTTAATGTATATTACAATATTGAGTATTGGATTCAGCTTTATTATACAACTTTGTCCTAATAGTTCGTATACATGTAATTGTGATTCATTAAAAGCAAACAATCACTACCATTGTAGATGGACAGGGAAGGACTATATTTCTGTCAAAACACCCACAAGCGTCCTTTTCACACCACAAAAGAATTTTGACTCTTTTGGCTTCGAAGCTGAGGACAAGTATGCTACACTATCCAAGAATGAAACCCATAAAGACTGGTATATGTTCAAATACTTCAAACTGGTGCTCATACATGAAAAGGTATGGTAATTTGTATTAATAGTAATTTTGATATGCTTTTTCGCCATAATTATTTCTTTCCTTTTTTAAAACTAATCTATAATAGTTAAGTATAATGCATTGTTCACGTTCTAATTTGAGTTTCATTGTATACATTGTGAAATATATCTTCTGAATTGGATTCAACATTAATGTTTTAATATATTGTTGTGTCAGTTTAATCAGCCTAAGTGTATTTTGTCTAAGAAAGTTTAAGTTAAGTTCCAATTATTCTCTAGACACTTGTTATACGCTATGTGAGTATATTATTTACCCGCGGTCCGTTGTAACTACATTGTCATGTATGGTAATCCGTATATCGTCCATCGGGGCTTGCTATTGTAAACTTATCGATCATATTAGACCAAATTAAATAAGAAGGATGGCAAAATCAGAAACTTGGCAAACTCGTATAAATGATGAGTCTCCTATTAAATGTGGCGGCAAAACAAAAGCATGCAATGGATTGGGCTGGATTGGGTTGGGGGCTTTAAATTAATTCACCCCAACATCTTTTAACATATTCACTTATTGTGCTAGAGAGATTTTAGGCAGAAAGGGGTTCTTCAAGTTTGGCTGCTTTTCTACGAATGATGCCTCTGCGCCATTACCAATAGCCATGGCTAAACAAAACTCCAAGGAAAACAGAACAACAACAAAAAACACATTTTCCTCCATCCCATCAACAAATAGAAATGGAAATAAAAAAGAAGAAAACAAAACAACAAACCATTAAGCGGGTATTTCACAAAGCTTTCGAACCGAATTGGATATAACTAGACATAGAGTTCTGCTTAACATTAAAAACATTTGTTGTGCCGATTGAACATCTGATTTGGCTCCCGTTTTGAATAAATGGAAAACTTTAAAATCTTTCTGATAATGTACTCTGAGGAGTTGTACTCAGTTTAAAAGAGAGACGTGTGTAACAAGGCCTTACATTCTGCGAAATATCTTTTGCCAGAACATATAGCTAATGTTGTTAAAATTGAAAACCCATTATATATTTTGTATACAAAATCCTGTTCTTAAAATCCACTAAACAGATTTTGACCAGATTTGACAGAGATTTTTCTTCCATCAAGGTGTGTAAGCCTATTCAATTGATACTGAGCCACCATCAACATTATTGACGTGTTACTGAGATTAGAAATACATAAACAGGACTCCTCTAAAACCATGTAATCCCGTCAAATATAATCCTCCAGATAATACCATATCATATCAAACCCTTTTAATTCTTTAAAAATTATATTTATGTCTCCGCATCAGATATCACTTTCATTTCATAAAATCTGAAGAAAATGAAAATGTAAACAACCTCTACCAACCAGCATGACAAATTATGACCATCCTTTACATAGACTATTTAATGTTTTAGAATAATATTAATCAACCTATCAAATCTGAGTTGACCAACACCAGTTGGTTAATCATTATAGTATAGAAGTCTTTCATCATAGAGCACCTGCCAAATTTATATTAGATTTGTAGTCTAGACTTATTCAAACAAGGCGAGCGATATCAGACACACTTTGGTCTCTTGCTTCCACCACAATGACATACGTTCTTATAACATTATGTTTCTGTATGCTATTGGTGGCTATGCATATTTTCCCTTGAAGACATTGCTAACGGCTGCCATACTTGTCAAATCCAAAATAATAAGCTTTAGGCGTATAAAAAAACAACGTCATGTGGTTTTAAAGTTTTTATATTTGCAACTCTGTATGTTATGATCGCCTTATAGAGAGACAGATGGACATATAAAATATGAAATGATAATACAAATATATATTTACTGTTTATTTTTGCAAGAATATAATGACTTCTTCATGAATGTGATATGGAGATTCAAAAAGAGAATAAAAACATTAAAAAATGAATTTCTTAAATCCATGGAATTTAAACATATTAGCTTCATTTTTCTACGAGTAGTGTCCCTGACTTGATACTTTTTAGGCAAGATTTAACATTATACAAGTTGACTAATCTAAATACCAACGTCATTGCTATAATTGTAAAAGTTACAATATTCCATGTTCTAGACTCAGAAGTTCTAAATATACATTTTTAGAAACTTAGTACAGTTACAGAAATACAAGATGTCTACGGGAAGAAAATGGCAGCCATGGATGTGTTTTCAGCAGGGATAAAATTCCTGAAAGACGAATTTAGTAAAAACTCCAGCAGTCAGAATGTCATGTTGGATGATTCATACGTCCAATGGATCCTGACAGTTCCCGCTATTTGGGATGACGCTGCCAAACAATTTATGCGCTTGGCGGCAAATAAGGTAACACTAGTATTTCATTTATTCAGAATGTACTTATTACAATAAACATTTTATTACAAATGAGAATATTGTTTGTTCTCTCTCTCTCTGTCTCTCTCTCTCTCTCTCTCTCTCTCTCTCTCTCTCTCTCTCTATATATATATATATATATATATATATATATATATATATATATATATATATATATATATGTTTTGTAAACAGCTAATCAAAGTATCATCCAATTAGTATCTCAGCTGTTGAAAGACATAATGAAATCGGCTTTAAAACAATTTTTCTTTAAAAAAAAAAAAACAAGTTTATGCACAAAACTTGTGCACGTATTTTGTGTAAATGTAGCTCCCAATAGTCATGTACATAATTTACTGCAGCTGTAGAATTTGAATCAGTAAATCAATGAGGAGCGTACAAATCATTATGCGGTGTAATAAATACGAACTGATGTATACTTACACTGATGTGTTATGTTTTAATGAATTAGGAGTACATTTGGTACAATATAATATCATATTCAGATGCGTAATAAACACAACATTATAACCATTAGAGAGTATATATTTATTTGTTGATACATCATTACTACTCGAGAACAATCAGTTAATAAATATTAACCACTAGAGGGCAATAGGTTGATACATTATATACACTAGAGAGCAATTTGTCGGTGTATTAACATCGCTAGATATCAGTCTGTTGGTACGTTATAGCCACTAGAGAGCAATGTATTGATACATTAATGAAACTCTGTACATTATAACCACTAGAAAGCAATATGTTGATACAGTATAACAACTAGAAAGCAATATTTTGATATATAATAATAATTTGAAAGCAATATGTTGATATAGCACAGCCACTAGAGAGCAATATGTGATACAGTATAACCACTAAAGAGCAATCGATTGATACATTATAACACTAGAAAGCAATCTATTAATACATTATAACCACTAGAAAGCAATATGTTGATACATTATAACCACTAGAAAGCAATATGCTGACGAATATGTTTGGAGTAAGCATTATGAGCTTTAAGAAGAAATGATGTCAAAATTATTTTAAAAGATGCAAAACAAGCATAACGTCTCTCATCACTGACAGCAGATAATAATTATGTAATTTGTCAGTTAGGTTTATTTATTTTAAAAGATGCAAAACAAGCATAACGTCCAATGTCTCTCATCAATGACAGCAGATAGTAATTATGTAATTTGTCAGTTAGTTTTATTTTTAAAAAACTGCCTCCAAAGGAACCAATGGAGTATTATTTAATCAATACATAGCTCTGTCACTCGTGTTTGTGACCAGAGCGGTTATTTGGAGTTTTGTCATAAATTGTTCGTTGAACTGAATGTAAAGTATTTGTCAAAGAATTTGAAATAGTAGCAGAATATATGTTGGATGAAAGATTAACTTTTTTTGAGTTTGCGGTTAATTGGGATAAAACCACCAATTGTGTGTTTATAGGAGAATCAGGCTGGAACTTGTCAGATTTGTAATGCAAACAATCGGTCTATTATTCGTAACCACACGCACCTGGAAAGCAATTAGTTCCACAAATATGCAGTTTCTTCATCAACTAAAATTCTGCTTCTATACAATCTTAATATATTTTTGTGAAGTCAAGTCATGTAACATCTATTCCAGACTTCATTATATGCCATTGCGTAATCTCTCATTCATTAGAAAATGTGTTGTCCTATCTTCTTATATTTCTTTTTTCCTCTAAACTAGGCAGGAATCCCTGATGAAAGCCTCATGGTAGTGCTGGAACCTGATGCAGCAGCTATGGGATCATCCATATACAGTATGTGTGAGGAAGGTGACAAGTACCTGATACTGGACTGTGGAGGTATGTTATTGAAGTTCGCTCTTGATTCTTTTCAACTAATCTACATCTGTTAGTGTCATGGAAACCATGGGTCACACAATTAAAATCGATACTCCCCCACCCATAACAACAATGCTTATTAGGTGTATTTTTAGAGGTACGCTGCCCATGACTTCGCTAGAAATTCTTACTTTGGAGTTTAAAATAGGCTGGAGAAGTAAGGCATAAAACCGCTAAGAGACAAGACGGTAACCTTTTGGGGATATCCATTAATTCTCAGTGGAGTACGCATACTCTACTTGAGTGAGAAGCACGACAAAAGATTGTCCCCATTCATGTTTGTAATGGGATTTATTGTCAAAACATGGTGCAAGGGATGCCAATACATTAGAACATGTAACCGGTGTGGGAACAAAGATCACCTCCCTAGAGAATGCTCCAACTCCCAGATCCGGTGGAAGAAAAAACAAGAACTTGAAACCTCCGATAAAAGCTTCAGAAACGCTAGAAGCGCAACTGAAAGTAACTGGGGGGGGGGATCCCAACTGCAGCATAGATTCCAATCCCAACTCCTGGCAGAGCTATGAGCAAACAAACTCGGCGGAAGGAAAAACTAGATGAAAAAAGATAAGCAAAGATTTAAGTGAAGAAGAAAAAGAGAAATAATGAAAAAGGGGATAATTCTTGTAAAAAATAATGTGGCTTCATTTTTTGAAATCATTGAGCCCAGTTTTACCTCGCAAAAACTATCAATGAGAGTGGGGTAAATAACTCTCAAAAATAGGGACTGTGTCTATAGCATGGTTGAGAGCCCCATTCAAAATGAGCCCTCTACCTCAAGCATGGCTTCAGAGGAGAAAGATAACAACAAAGGGGATGAGTTAATAGAAATTCACTAGACCTCGACCTCGCCTCACTGCAGACCTCGTAGCGATATGACTGAAAAATTGTTAAAGCTACGTTAAAAATCCTAATCAAACAAACAAACAAAGACCTCGACCTCCCCCCATAAAAAATAAATCGAAAGGAAAAGGAGTTAGTCCACATGTAGATTTCACATGGGGGGAAAAATCAAAGACTTTATTCAAGCAATTAAAGATCCAGATGAGTGTATTGCACGAGCAATACAGAAGCTTTCCCATAAAGGGAACCAAGAAGAAACAACAGATTAAAAGAAGGGATGTCTCCCTTACAAGGAGTAAAAAGGAAAAAAACACAATTATAAGTCTGGACCAATACAGGCCAAAAAGGCCAGCTAAATATATATGCATACATTAGTATAAAATAATAGTAACATCTGAGGCAAAGATCACAAATTAAAGAAAGACTCATAAACAAGTATGGGTTTATAAAAATGAGTCTAATGAAACACAATGGCGGTGCATTAAACCTTAATCAAATTTCTATAAAATTGTATCAAGATTCTATTTTAAATTTTATACTTGCACAATCACAATCAGTGAAACACACACACACACACACACACACACACACACACACACACACACACACATATATATATATATATATATATATATATATATATATATATATATATATATATAAACATTTTAAACTTTCGACAATAGGGGGTTCTCTTCTAATGACTCTGAGAGGGACTGCACCAATAATGAAAAAGAATAAAATATGTGATGTGCTGTAAATGAATTTGCTGGTGTGTGCTTTTTAGGAAAAATATATTAAAACAGACTTAGCCAAACCAAGCCTGGTACTGATTGTACAATGTGTACTCCAACAAAGAACAATCAAACCTGTACTGACTGTACAATTTGTACTCCTACAAAGAACAACCAAGTCTGGTACTGACTGTACAATTTGTACTCCTACAAAGAACAACCAAGCCTGGTACTGACTGTACAATTTGTACTCCTACAAAGAACAACCAAGTCTCGTACTGACTGTACAATTTATACTCCTACAAAGAACAACCAAGTCTCGTACTGACTGTACAATTTTTGCACATGCAAAGAACTTTCAGTAAAACACTGAAATATCATATACAAACAAAAGACTTTCATATATTCTTTGCAATTTATTGCAAATTATTTTATAATTGTGTATCTATCTTTGGCTTTCAAAAACAAAACAAAGCAAAAAATAAATTAAAGATTTTGTCCTAAAGCTCTTGCAATTATGTTTGCTAAGTGCAAAATATTCACAAGCATATTAAAAACACAGCTTCTTTCATATAGATCTAATTTAAAGTAGAAGATAAGTGGTGTCAACATTAATATACAACAGCAAATCTTTGTTTGAAACCTTTCTTTTCTTTTCAGTTTCAACACATGTATAAACTTACATTCACAATCAAACTTATGTCAGTTAATCAAGTGAGCAAAAAAAGACAAATCTTGCTCATTTGTTTGATTATGCACCAACGGAATTTGCAAGATCCATTATCACATGGAACGATTGCTAAAGAGTGAAACTTATCTTTGCGATAATATAATTAGGCAATGAAGTAAATCTTTCTCTTCATACTACAAATATTCATTTTTTTATAGTATGCTTCCCACAATTTCAGGTGGGACGGTTGATGTGTCCATCATGAAGAAAACTAGCAAAGGAAGAGTGGACTGCATCTACAGACCCACAGGGGGTATTTGGGGAGGGACCAAAGTTGATGACGCTTTCCAGGAGTTCCTGATTGAAAACTTTGGAGTTGACAATTTTCAACGTATGGAAAAGTATGAAATTCTTGAGGTTCTTCGGTCTTTTGAAAGCGCCAAGAAGAAAGCACAAAATCCAGACGAAAGACAAGTCAAAATATGGCTTCCATTGACACTGAGGGAACACGTACATATGTTGCCAATAAAGGAATGCATTAATCGTGATAAACTCATCCTTAACGTTGACCAAGTTCCAGAAGCCAGTAAGCAAAATTGTTTCACATCTACAAGATGTTATACAAGAGCCAGAGTTGTATGGACTGAAGTACATTATCATGGTTGGGGGATTCTCTGAATCAGCTATTCTGCAGTCTGCAATTCGAACTAATTTTCCAGAAATTGATGTCTTTGTTGTGGAGTATCCAGGATCTGCAGTGCTGGAAGGAGCTGTCGGTGTTGGACATAATCCAAAGGTCATTGAAAGTAGGCGATCCGCGTACACATATGGCATAGAAACAACGAAAACATTCGTAGAAGGGTTTCATAACCCGACAAAAGCGGAGATAATTGATGGAGAAAGATTATGCGGAGACATATTTTGCAAATTTGTTAAAATCAATGAAGTTATAGAAATTAACCAGACCACAGTGACGACATCGTTCAACCCAACAAGCTTTGGCCAAACATACATGCTTCTTTCTGTCTTTAGATCTACTTTGGAAAACCCGCGATATGTTACAGATTTAGGGTGTGAGAAAATTGGTGACATTGTTGTTAAGATGCCTGACACAACAGGAGAGAAGGATAGAAAAATTAAAGTTTCTATCTCATTTGGAGAAACGGAGCTTCGTATTGAAGCGACTGACAAGACAACTGGCCGGAAATATACAGCTACCTTCGATTTTCTGGGCGACTGAATTGTATATGGTACATTAATTGCAAAAACTAAAATGATACCATCATCGGGGTGAGAACCAGAAAATGTTTGATCCTAAATATTTTAAACAAAAGTTGGGTTTTAGTGAGTCAGAATGTGATTAATTTGCAACTAAACTCAGATAAACTGAAATAAAAATATTCATCATCCAAGTAGTAATATAGTTTTAAAATTATTTAGCTTTTTTAATGCTAGAATGATATCAGCAACCATTTAAGATACCGAACAACTTAAAGATGTTATCTGTTTACTGCAAGTTTCGTCATGAGACAAGGAGAAGGTGGTGATTATGTATATAGTAAAATAATTTATGACTAGTGGGAAGTCTTTACAGGGAGGTTTACAAAATAAGATCAAGTTATCTATACCATCACCAAAAATATAAATCATTACCGATGGCAAAAGAAAATAAAAATTACACAACCTTTTGCAAATGGATTTTTTCAGTATGTTACTCGCTTCAAGAAGCTTACCAAAAAAAAAAAGATTATGTCTTAGTGACATGTGACATTTTGAATAAAATAATTTCCGACCCATGGCAAGAAAAATCAAATTAATATGTTACACAGCTTTTCAATTCCTAATGGTTCCAATAATGGCACATAAACAATACCAGCAATACCTGGGTAAACTCGCTTTTGGTAACATATCACAAACAAGTTACTCAAAAAGGTTTGAAGCACTCAGCTCTGGTACCACTCTTAATTTTTACACTCGGAACAGCGCATAAACTATCCCTCACATATACAAAGCAAACCATCCTATGGGTGGACCTATGTAGGTCTGCTGTTGCTAAGTGATATGAATAGTTCAGAGATGTGGATCCATTACTTGTGGATAGAACAAAATTACCGGTCGCTTTATAGGAAACCAATTATAAAAGTAAAAATTGTTGTGTCAATTTTGCCTGCACGTATGTACCATCCCAACAATTGCTCGCTGACATGACATTTAATGCGGTGGAATCAGTGAAAAGCTGCAACGCATAATCATGCCAGAACCTGGTAAAAACATTATGCAATTTACCGCGGTGCATTGAAAAATGAACGCCCATTATGTTATATATGCACAAAATCGATTCTGGAATGTTCCCATTGCTGTGTATATTTAATTTGCACTGTTTGTTTGTTCTTTTTATTCATTATATGCTTTGGGTTATGTAAAATTGTGCTTAATAATGACCTTGTCCAAAAGAAAGTGAATTTTCTACCTGATCAGAATCATTCATTTTGGTTTTTTAAACAACATGTTTATCTCAATCTGAGCCATAAACATTGGAAATCCCCCATGAAATGCCGGGTGAACCTGGTGTATACCATATTGTGTATTATAGTTTTTAGTAAATTAATTATATTGTTTTATTATAGCATGGATTGTTTTGGAAATTAACTTTTGTCCATCGTCCTAGATCTTCTTTTGTGTCTAATTTTTTCCTTTTTATATTATCGGTTTTTTTGTCCTTTGCTATATCTTGAGACAGAATCATTTGCTGTGTCCGTAGTTTGATTTGGGCTGGAATTTATTTATTTAACATATTTATTCACTAGAATATGAATTGCTCAATAATATTCTTGGATAGAGACATTAACTAGGAATTATAGTGAATACAGACAAGGAAACCTTGGATTATAATGTTGTGATTAAATAAAAGACTGTTGTCACATCAATACAGCTTAAGTCATTGGTACATGAGTACATTAGAGACTAACAGTCATTATAGGTAAATCAACACCGTCAGCACTCGAAATTATTTGGACTACAATTGACGTTTATTCATAACATTATTCATTAGGACTAAGTCTCTGATTATTTGCAATCTATTCGTAGTATCGTAGGTTCTTTTTACATTTTCGATTTGTTTTCTTGGCAAATAAATTATTTGTTGCATTTGCAAAGCTTGCAGTTTTTCTTTCTTGTCTTTTACTTACTTTAAGACTACAGAGTCGTAATACCATGAGTTCCAATGACCAAGAAATTCCCTCGGTTTAATGATACGATACAATTTACGTAACAAGTTATATGGAGTTCCAATGACCAAGAAACCCCCTCGGTTCAATGATACGATACAATTTACGTAACAAGTTATATGTAGTTCCAATGACCAAGAAACCCCCTCGGTTCAATGATACGATACAATTTACGTAACAAGTTATATGGAGTTCCATTGATCAAGAAATTCTCTCGGTTCAATGATACGATACAATTTACGTAACAAGTTATATGTAGTTCCAATGACCAAGAAATTCCCTCGGTTCAATGATACGATACAATTTACGTAACAAGTTATATGGAGTTCCAATGACCTAGAAATTCCCTCGGTTCAATGATACGATACAATTTACGTAACAAGTTATATGGAGTTCCAATGACCAAGAAACCCCCTCGGTTCAATGATACGATACAATTTACGTAACAAGTTATATGGAGTTCCAATGATCAAGAAATTCCCTCGGTTCAATGATACGATACAATTTACGTAACAAGTTATATGGAGTTCCAATGATCAAAAAATTCCCTCGGTTCAATGATACGATACAATTTACGTAACAAGTTATATGGAGTTCCAATGATCAAGAAATTCCCTCGGTTCAATGATAAGATACAATTTACGTAACAAGTTATATGGAGTTCCAATGATCAAGAAATTCCCTCGGTTCAATGATACGATACAATTTACGTAACAAGTTATTTGGAGGTTTTGCTACACTTTTATCAGATGCAATGGAGTAATATTTATTTTGTCTTTATTAGTCCTTGAACCGAGGGAATTTCTTGGTCATTGGAACTACATATAACTTGTTACGTAAACAAGTAACAGCAAGCTATGTCATCAATAATTAATAAAACACTTACCGGTAATACCAATTAGGGAAAATAGTTAAAAGAGGATGCAAATATATTTCCTGTCAAAGGGTCAGTATATATGTTCTCTTATGTCAATTATGCCTTCTGTTTCCCAGTATTGATATTTGCAATAGCATTTAACATTGTATTTGATTTTCTCAGTTATTTGGCCATATCACTTTAGAAGAGAATAGTACAAACTACATTGTAATAAATTTTAACAGAGTAGCCAGATTATATTATCGAAAGTGCAAGTAAGTAAAAAATATTTAATCAACCAACCTTAATCACGGTGTGTGTTTGTGTGTAAGGGGGTAGGGTGTGCGATTTTTATTTACTTCCTAAAAGTTCACAATAATGGTGCTTGAAAGATTTCTAAACATATTTGAAACTAACCCTGCACCATTTACATAAGGATAAATGCATACGAGCCTTTAGATCATAATGTTCGTCCGAATTTTGTTGTTGCTGACAAAACATTATCGTAACTAATCATACATAAAACACCGACATGCATAATTTTAAAGACATGGCTCCTTTATAGTGTGTTTATGAACTAAACCTTTCTTTCCAATTGAACGAACACAGAAATGTGAGTGCCTCAATTTTTAGAAGGAGAGGTTTTCGTAATGTTATCCCTACTACATAAGTATAATCATATTATGAAAGACGATTGGCTTATTTTAAATGTATTAAGCTCTTAAACGAAAAAATAAATTGGCATGGTTACACTAACCTTACCGTGTCCGCCATGACAGATAACGTAAGACTCTCGACGTGACCCCTTTTCTAAATAAGGTTTGCCAGACCATATTTGGATATTCTACGCTATATTATTAATTGTTGAATGACATAACGCACGAAGACGAAGAATGAATACCTGCAATAATTTGCGAAAGCCATTTTATTGTTCAGAAAATGCAATGTCAATGACTTTCCAAATCCAGAGGGTAGCAGGGACAAATGCTTTTATCAATCAAGTGGCGAATAATTTCTTGGTGGAATTTCAAATTTACCGATAAACGGTATTTATTTTTGATGCACATAATTTCTGACTCAAACTTCGCCATATTATTACTATAATTTGTTTACGTTTCCAAATAAGGCTTAAATGCTCTTTTATGGCACACAAACACACGAGGCTGAGAACGGAAGTAATCATTATTTGAACTAATATGGCGAACAATCTAAACGAAAATATCAGATAAGAAGGGTAAACGAGATTTTACAACTATTTCTACAATGATTTGCGATACTTCCGGTATTAAGAGGACTACTCAATGTATTTCATTATATGCAAGGATCATGTTCAAATTGTAGATATTAGACTACAAATGCGCCAGTGTAAATCAAAGGTGCTGGACGCAAGCTTGATATTGAGTTAAAAAAAGACAATAATCTGAAGGAAAATATAATACAGAGTGACAAAAATACCTTAGATTACCGTATTGCCTGCTCTGACATTGGACTCTATCATACTATACGAGAGTGAACGTACGTAACTTTCAAATTCTTGGTTCCACCCATGACCCCCGATTTCCTTCTGCTGTTTCTGTCTTCTTTAAAGGCACACGACCATATTCTCTATTATTGTTTTACTCCTGAGATATTTTCTATGCAACAAGCCATTATTTACCTTCCTGCCAAACTGATGGTACGGGTTGCGAAACGCGCGATTTCGCAAATTGTCAATTTTGGGTCAAGTGCGCGCTCATGTGACAACCGGTTAAAAGAGCTACATGTACCATGATTGCAACTCTACGATACATACATTTTTAATTAAACAGAACACTGGTAGATGCAAAAGTAAGTTTTTACTTACCATCAACTCTTTTTAACTTCACGAACCCTGTTCCATGGAATAATTAGACATCGTCTTCATCGATCCACATACTTGGTAAACAAGCGACTATATTTTCAATATACGTAAACTATGATGCACACACGTCAAATATCCAGATCACCGATTCTGTTCTCAAAACACAAATTGCTGTTTAGATACTATTGTAAAAATTTTGAAACACATGTTCGTATATTTTAAACATCAAAGGATAACGTGCAGAAGTCGCGTAGTGATAGTTGCTAAGTTAACCCGGGAAAGAGTTAATGGTCAATCAAATATCAAAACACATGCTTGTGAAAGTGCAAGAGTTTGTCAGTTTAACTGATATAAACACTAGCTGGCTTAATGAATTCATTTCGCTAGAACACTATAACTAACCTGGCTAAATACACTCAGTAGAATGTACCTCTAAAATATCACTGGGCGAAGTCATTTTCGCTTTCCAAACAGAAGAAGGCGAAGTTTACATTTTGTGAGAGACTGTCGCCCACTTCGCCTGATTGCGTGTTCCCTAGACGGCTAAAAAAAAAAAACGTAAAACACTCACTGATCACTCAGGAAACTGTGTATACATTATTTATTTGTAATTGTTTTCCTTAACACAATTAAATTAATAACTGACAATAAAAAAAATTAAAAATATTTTTTATAGATCAGAAAAAGTACTTGGTGTTTTACTTTTTTACACGTTAATTATCTACGTAGGATATAAATACAATGTTTGCGAATACATGATAGCCGCTTTATTTTAAAGGAAATAAAAATAAACATTACTTAAATTATGTTATTTTGTTCGCTTATGGCGAAATATCTGCTTGAATTTTCTGAGGATTTTCGTTCGTTCTCATAGACAGCCAGCAATGTTCTGCAACTTTCACCTGATTTGTGGCGTCAAAAAATATATTTCTGTGTAGTAATTTAAGCCTTTCCTTAACACACAATCTGAAAAATTCGTGCAGCTCTGCAGTGTCGGTCAGCAGAAATAAGTATGCCATCGATGATGCATTTCGTCATTTTATGCGTGTCATTGTTATCAAAAACAAACTAAGTCAAATCAGTTTCTGTCATACGATTGTAACCAGACCTGTGCGATATTTTTGTCTGGTGGATCAGGTCAAGTTAATTTTGAGGAAAATATGCGTGAACATGTCGAAATTCATGAGTTGTCGGCGGAGCACCAAGTTAAATGAATTTTTGCAAGGTTATCTACGGTCTACAATATTATCAACATGTATTAGTGTTCTAGCATCACATCATCGTACACAGGATGATTCTTCCTTCTAGGGCCAAGGTCGTCAATGGTAGTGACTTCATTAATTGTGGAAAAGAACCCATTGGTGGAACATAAATTGCTTCTTGACGAGCTTTTCGGCAAGGTAAGCTTTTCCGTAAAACCGTGAGTCGATTTTAACATGGCTGGTCGTCTACAGATGGTGCAATCACATACAGCTGATCCGTGGTAGCCATCTCATGATGAGATTGAACAATAATTTAATTTTTGGGATCAGGCTGGGCCAATAATCGACGTGCGTGCAGAGTTAAAAGAAAATATATCATCGTGTTTGGGTGGTCTCTTGTTTTGATGAAAAGAGAACTCAATTACAGTGAAATAAAATTACCTTAAGTTACACTACAAGTGAAGTTCCTTGTTGCTATGTATCTGTTGTTGTTTGATTTTAAAACAACTTTGTCGTAGGGGGGGGGGATTATGTTCAAATATTGAAAATCGTGACAGTATCATCAATAAAAATCTTTTCCTAATTTATTGCAACTTATTTTACAACATATATTACACTTTCCATATAATAGATTACAAAACACGCTCTTTAAAAGAAAATTCAATTAGTCTTCAGTTCCATGCCCTTGCTCAATTCTCTAAAAAGTTGAAGCTCATATCAAATAGTGAAACTCAAAATTTGAAGCCAGCACAAACTATTGGCAAATTTTATCTGAAAACTACATTCAGCAAAAATATTTTTCATCATAAGATACTGAAGACCGAATTATAAACTTTTGCGCTGCATAGGGCCAGAGCTGACTGAATTCAACTGTAAATGTAATGACGCTAAATTGATTGTATTCAACTTTACGTGTAATGATGCTAAATTGATTGTATTCAACTGTACTTGTAAAGATACCAAATTGATTGTATTCAAATGTAAACTAAATGACGCCAAATTGACTACCGGTATATTCAACTGTAAGTGTAATGATGCCAACTTGAGTTGATGCCGAACTGATTGTATTCAACTGTAAATGTAATGATGCTAAACTATGATTCACAGGACACAGTAAATTACCAAACATGTGAATAGCATGCATTTATTAAATCATTATTTATATAAACAAAATCATCAAGAAAAGTCAGTGTAACAATAAAAAAACTTTATTTTACATCACAATTCTTCTGTTATTCAGCAGACTTACAATGAAAGAAAATGAACACGAATTTGTATTGCACCTTGTGTACATTGAACACAACAACTAAAGACCATTTTTATTATGTGTAAAAATGCATACAACTGTGAACAGCAGAGACCCATATCTGCCATTCTGATCGGGTCTACCCAAGTAAACAGCACAGATCTCGATCTACCATCACATACTGTACCAGTTGATTAGGATCTGCCCATTTGAATAGCACAGATCTCGATATGCCAAATTACATGTTAGCCAGTGGGTCAGGGTCTAATCAGGACAACAGCACAGAAGAGACCATGATCTGTCAGTACATACTGTAACAGTTGTCAAGGGTCTCCTTGTTTGAACAGCAGAAACCATGACCAGCCATTGCATATTTTACCAGAAGATAAGTGTCTGTCCATGTGAACGGCATGAACCTCGATTTCCCAGTTCAACATGTGCCAGTAGATAAAAGTCTGCCCATGTGAACGGCACAGACCTCAATATACCAAATTAAATGTTAGCCAGTGGTCGAGTGTCTACCAAAGAACAGCACAGACAATAATCGGCCATCACACACTGTACCAGCAGATCAAGTTCTACTCAAGTGGACACCAGAAACCTTTATCTGCCACTGAATACTATCTAATGGAGTTGTGTCTACCCAAGCTAACAGTTCAGACCTTGTCTGACCATTATAAACTGTGCCACTGGATTACTATTTACCTAAATGAACATCACAGACCTTGATCTGCCATCATACAGTAAACCAGTGAATCACTTTCAAATAAAAGCATTCACCTTGTTATGCCAATGCATACTATTTCAATGAATTATAGCCTATGCTAGTGAAAAGCAGAAACGTTCATCTGTCAGTTTGCTCTGATCACTCTCTTTAAAGGTTTCTTGTGAACATCACAGATCTTTGATCTACTGAGACATCTAAGTCTATGCTGTTTACAGTTCATAGCAAATAATAGGGAAGTAAATAGTCTTAATAATGAAGCAGACATTAATTATAAATCTCTACAAATAACATGAATGCCCACTATCAATAGGTCTAATAGAGGCCACAACTCAATTCAAATTAGTTAGAAACTGTCAAAATTGAACCCTTCCTTATATAAAGCCTCATATCAAATTTGGGTTCAATCAATCAAGTCCTTCAAAAGTTATTAACTAGAAATGAAAACTGCATCAGATGAGACAGAAGGAGATTACTAACAAAAACCGTACCCTCCATATATGGCTAGGACATAGCAGTAATTGCAACAAGTTGGATTTCTTATTTTCAAAACGTCCACTGCAACAGGTTTGCTTTTATAATCACTATAATGTCTGAAAATAGAACATCTTTGAGTTCTGATGAAAATAAGAATAATAATCTTCAGAAAATATTGCAGACAACTATAATAACTATATTTCAAATTGACAACTGTTAGACTGACAAGACCCAGACCATTTTCATCAACATCTGACCAATCTGTGGCCTCTATTCGACTCAAGTGTTTGTACATGCATATTCATTTCTTTTGCTCAATTACTTTTGAAGAACAGCATAAAATTCGATACCATTTGATAATCAGGTGCATATGCATTTTCTGAACACATTCCTAGCATTTCTTTGCAAACAAAGGCTTAAGAAAATTGGGTAATACATGTAATAGTTAAAAAGGAACACATATATGCTCACACATAACTTGGATCCAACTGCAAACAGCACCGACTCATGTATGCCATCAGATAATTCTTTGACAGATCTGGTTCTGGGACTATTCAGTTAGTTACGACTATTCAGTAGAATCAACAAACCATGACCTGCCATTGCACAATATGAAGACAAATCAGTGTCGTCTATGTTTTTTCCAGTTGGACTGGACTTGTGTGTGAGCTTAAATGGTTTGTCTAGAAAACAAGTATACAGTATTATGCAAAAATGATGCTGTACACTAATAACAACTAAATAATTTCAGAGTAAGAATAATTAAATCATAATCAAGATGCTGTACACTGATAACAACTAAATGATTTCAGAGTACCGTAAGAATAATTAAATCACAATCAAGATGCTGTACACTAATAACAACTAAATAATTTCCGAGTAAGAAAAATTAAATCACAATCAAGATGCACTCTTGGTATGTCTCTTTAGACAGAGACTTTTTCAGATCTATTCCTTAAAAGCACGCACCTTAACGAGATAAAATTTTACATCTTCAATCTGCAAGAAAAATGACGCATTCTTTTCTTTGTAAAGTACCAAAAGACCGATGATAAATTTTTAGAAATTTTGTTTACAAAAATCATATATTTTAAGCATCAATGATAGGTATTCCATATCCAAGGACAATATGAAGACAGATTCTACTTATCAAAATAATTGTTTTAAAACAGTATTTCTGAAAGTCTTTATCTTCATATTTTTTAAACATAACTGTCATGTTTATCTTAACCTCATCTATTTTCTTACAGATTTTGCAGAGTAAAACAAAGAGATGACACATAAATGTATTATTACAATATATTCTCATGTACAAGTTGAGTCCAACTGCAAACTACACAGACCTTGATTTGCCATTGGTTAATGCTTTGTCAGATCTGGACTAACACAGCTGGTGTTAAGAACGTTCAGTGAACCAAAGACAGACCATGATCTGCTGATACGTAATGTGGTATTTTAAGTTGGTCTTCAGTTATATACAAGTATATACCGTAACTGCCCAAAACACATAAAGCCACTGAACCTACCATAGTCCTGAAAGAAGGCATTATGCGTATTTGTATTTAGTACACAACATTTATTATACTTAATTCATGTAGTCTACACCAATAATAATAATAAATACTATACATCAGTGGTGACAAATTTTGGCAGTGTTCCCAAATGAACACATTGACAAGGGTTTATTTAAACACTATGGTGTCCAAAAGTCTACTAAATTCTATAAACATAATTGCTACTATAAATATTTATTGTATTTAATTTTGGTGCTGTTCAAATAGTTTTGGCATTATTCATCAATATTTCTAGAACTGCAAAATAGAATGCAGTTTGATAATAATTCAACAACAGATGTGTTCTATTCACATCAATTATGCTGCCATTGAAAAATATTGTACACTAGAGAATATTAAAATAATCTTTAAAAAATGCAAAAGTAAATTAAAAGCTATACAAAGATACTGAAAATTTTGGTTTGAACTGTCCTCCCCCCTGAAAACAGTAAATTTTCAAAATATAGCATGGCTTCAACAAAAAAACGATGGTAGTGGTAGGAAAATACCATTTGTGACTTTCATGCATTTAGTTGATTTTCAGTACAATTTTTGAGAACTGCCATGAATTGCATAATTATCATAGATACTGCAAACGTTTCTCTTTATGATGCCATAATGACAATAAATCATAACAATATATTGATACATGATAATGATACATAACAATTATATGATGATAATGATACTTTAGAACAATGATGCATTGGTTTTGTTTAGTGGGTTTAATGCCATTTTCCTGCAGTTGAAACTACACATGGTGGCCAGTATAAATGATGGATGAAGAACCAGGGTTATAAAAATGGAAAAAAGTGCCGAGTCCATGGCAAGCTAATGGCAAGCTCTTTCAAATGCCGAAAATGGCCAAGTCAAGACTCAAATCCATGTGGGCAGAGCTGTGATGTTAGTGATCTTATACATGTGAGTGCCTTAGTCTACTTATCCACCCCACAGTAAGATGACGATGATACATGTTAAAGACAATATGATGAAGTTGTTGTTGCAGGGTTTAATGCCATTTTCAGCACAAGATAGACTATACATGGCAGCCAGTTTTAATGGTGGAGGAAGAAGCCGTGAAAACCCGGGGAAAACCCCTGGCTAGAACCACCGACCCAAGAGAAGCTCCTGGCAAGGTTTCTCACATATCCACATTGGCCAATTCCGAGACTCGAACTTATGATGAAGTTGTTTAATGAAGGGTTTAATGCCATTTTTCAGCACAATATAGGCTATACATGGCAGCCAGTATTATTGGTGAAGGAAGAACCTGGGAAAACCCCTGGAAAGAACCACCGACCCAAGAGAAGCTACTGGCAAACTTTCTCACATACCCACATTGGCCGATTCCAAGACTCAAACCTATTATGAAGTATAACAATGAGATAATCATCATGCATGATAACTGCAATATGATTTCAATACACAACATTAAAACATGATGCTTGATAAATGATAAGAACAACATAATTCTAAATGATAAACAGTTATTGGAGAGATGGAGAAATTTCATTACATTTTTAAGTAGGAGGGGTTTACAGAAAGTAGAATTGTGATTGGATGAATCAGGTATTTCTTTTTTATTAGTGTAGCTAGCATTAGAAGCTAAACTAGTGGGGTGAGAATATTGATATAACATCTATGTTAGACAACCGCAAACAACAATCCTTCAAAGGGACTAATGCTCAACTGTCTTAACAGAATTTCCATGGAATACATAAGACTTCTTTTGAACTGCTGAGTATCAAAACCATCTCTGATGTTCTAGGGTGATAAGACTGTCAAAGCAGCACCGTGTCAGCGATAAGGTATGTAAAATCAGAATCACTGATATTTAGAGCAAAGTAAACACCATTTAAAGTCTTTTTGGTAAAAACACCATTTAAAGTCTTTTTGGTAAAAACACCATATCCATACGTCTACTGCCCATTTATTCTGGAAAATTTGTGACAAAATATATTTCAAATATTTTCATTTTGGCAGCCATCTTTGTGGCCAGATCAGCACCATTTAAATTCAAGACCAGCTAGATGTCATAAATAGAAACCCCACACAATATGACTTATCATTTTTGAATACCAATAACAGGATTTTAAAGATGGCTGCCAACTAGGCATCATGAAAAGTCTTTAAGTAAAAATCCCTTATTGATACAACAATCCATTCATGAGGAATAAAGATACAACTTGCAAGCCGAGGTGTGGTAACCACATTGGATGTCAATATATATATATATATATATATATATATATATATATATATATATATATATATATATATATATATATATATATATATATATATATATATATATAATTAATTTACAATCAACTTGACATAAAAAGTCTTCTTGTCAATCCTCATATCAATAATTTTTGTGTTCAGAAAGAGAAGCAAAAAGATTTCAAGATAGCTGCTGTGATGGCCACATCAGATATGAGATTAGCACCATTTTCATTCAGGATCATCTAGACATCATAAGAAGTCTTTTTTTGAAAACTTCATGTAGATATGACCACCCATTTTGGAAAAGCATTAAACAAGTTTTTCAAAATGACACTGTAGTAACCAAACTGGACAGCCAAGATGAACCAATGTCATTTGGGATCAAACTGATATCAAGAGAAGTCTTTTTGTGAAACCCCATGTTGATATGACCATTCATCCCGGAGGAATAGTGATAATAAGATTTCAAGATGGCTGCTGTGGTGACCATACTGTATGTCCAAGCAACACGATTGTCATTTAGGACAAACCAGACATTAGGATGAATGTGTAAAGTTTCATGTCATCCTCAAAGAAGTTAAGGTGGAGCAGCAGCAACAGCTTGTTCTAACTGATGGATGGACAGACAACAGGCCATTTCATAAGCTGTTTCAACAGTTGAGCTACATATTATATTATTTGCAGTGATATAATAAATGATGAGATATTCAAGAATTATTGGTGAGATGAAAAGAAAATCAAAATACAAAACCAAAATACAACAAGAGGACCATGTAACTTTATGTATTTTTGGATAATGCTGACACAACTTTAAATTTGCTTATGTTCCTTTAAATCAATTCCCATTCATTTTGCATTACTGAAACTATTGACCATTTTCTTCTTATGAACGAAACTGAAATCTGCATGTTGTGTTACCAATCATCTAAGAAAGTACATTTGCTTATAAAAAAACATTGTCAGCGTAGACCATGATGGTAGGGTAATAAAAACAGCACAAATTTTAAATTTCAGAACAATTGTTCAATGCAATGCCAATCCTGGTGGTCATCTTAGGTGTTCTAGTGGTCAATGAAAATAAAAAAGATAAGACAGTCACTTTTAACTGAAAGCTATCTTGGTCTCACTTTCATTAAATAAAATATGAAAATTCCAAAATCTGTACAAATGCCATTTGAAAGGCAGACACATATTCCTGAACACTCTACATTAAGTTTTGTATCAAGAAACTAAACATTCTCTCAACCTGTGTCTCTAAAAAAAAAACCTGTTCAAAGATTTATCCTAATTTTGTGAATATATAATAAAATGTTGAATTATCAACAAATATTTGAAACAATTTTGTGAAAGCCTGGATGGCTGACATATCTGCATTATACATATTTAGGTTTTGCTAATTGTAACATATACAAAATGCAAGTTTAGCTAATGGACAATTACAAAAATCAAATAATACAGCTCAAAATCTTTCTTAACCATCTAATAAATAACTAAATACTGGTAAGCAGGCAATATGGAAAATTAGCAAGACAATAATAAAAACATTGAAATTCAAAAACCTACCACAAGTTGTGCATATCTCTTAGGCATATGTAGAGTATGTACATAAAAATATATGTACTAAATCCTCATATGTACTAAATCCTCAAGACTCACGATAGCTCATTCTGACAGTGTAATTAAGGCATCACAAGTGCTCACACAACAGCAGCGATCAACCTTCACCTTTGTTGAAAGTACAAAATTGAAGTACTTTGTGTGCATTATGCATATTGCCAACATGAAACTACCAACATACATACTGCAGTTCATAAGTCATTTTCAATCTAGTCATCATGGGAATGACTGATGTGAAAATTACATCACTGGCTATACAAGCTGGAGAGATAGATACTCCTACATACTGGTCTAGGATAATGGCTGCCAATTTTGGCTGCTACCTGCAAAAGATGTGATCTGCTCTATCACTATGGTGACAAAGCCAAATGGTATTATTTTTGAGATTCATACGAACTTGCACAAACTCAAAATTTCACTCATTTCAACACAAACAGCAAAATAAATGATAAAAATAATAAATTACAAGAGTACACATCATGATTATTATATTCACAAAAAATGTTGAAAAAGTAATGACTGAAACTGCTTTGTCCCATTCAATCAAAACAATCCGAATTGGACAAAAAAAATTTAAGCTGACAGCCACCCTACTCAGCTGACAATGTCTCTAAGTACCAACTGAACCATCTCATGCAACAAAATGTTCCAATACCCCAGAAATTCGTAATAATGTTCTACATTTTGAAGAGACTAATGTACATGCATAATATGATAAAGTGATACTTTTTTTGGTGAATCCTAAAAGTTTTTTTTGGTCCTTAGAGGCCATAAAGTCCACATCACAAAGTCAACAAGCCTCAATTCCAATGTTAAATATTACAAAATCATCAAGTATTCCCAATTTAAGCAATTTACTATTGAAAATGCCTATTCATATATTTTTACATTTTTTCCCAAATGATAACTTTGGGGTCAATCTCAATTACGCAACAAAAGATGGTAAATAGCAAGTAAATTACTGTCATGAGTTACAACTCCATCATAGTTATCTAGTCATGTGGTAAACTGCAGTATTTAATATTATTAGGAATTACAACTCCAACATAGTTATCTAGTCATGTGGTAAATTGCAGTAGGTAATATTATTACTAGGAATTACAGCTCAAACATAGTTATCTTGTCATGTGGTAAATTGCAGTATTTAATATTATTATTAGGAATTACAACTCCAACATAGTTATCTAGTCATGTGGTAAAACTGCAGTAGGTAATATTATTACTTGGAATCACAAGTCCAATAAGTTATCTTGTCATGTGGTAAATTGCAGTAGGTAATGTTATTACTAGGAATCACAATTCCAACATAGTTATCTTGTCATGTGGTAAATTGCAGTAGGTAATATTATTACTAGGAATTACAACTCAAACATAGTTATCTTGTCATGTGGTAAATTGCAGTATTTAATATTATTATTAGGAATTACAACTCCAACATAGTTATCTAGTCATGTGGCAAGCTGTGGTATGTAATATTAATACTAGGAATTACAAGTCCAGCATAGTTATCTAGCGATGTGGTAAACTGCAGTAGGTAATATTATTACTAGGAATCACAAGTCCAGCATAGTTATCTAGCGATGTGGTAAACTGCAGTAGGTAATATTATTACTAGGAATTACAAGTCCAGCATAGTTATCTAGCGATGTGGTAAACTGCAGTAGGTAATATTATTACTAGGAATTACAAGTCCAGCATAGTTATCTAGCGATGTGGTAAACTGCAGTAGGTAATATTATTACTAGGAATCACAAGTCCAGCATAGTTATCTAGCGATGTGGTAAACTGCAGTAGGTAATATTAATACTAGGAATTACAACTCAAACATGGTTATCAAGCAGTGTGGTAAGTCATGGTAGATCCATTGGTACATAATTAGGCTCATATTATAAGCCTTGCAGGTTCCATAACCACCCAGGCCAGCAGTCCATGTCCATGGCAAATATAAATAATTCCCATTTCCTTTGCATTATATGGTCAATAATAAATTAAAAGTGCCACTAAAATCAAATTTTAAAAAATAATCTAGGTATGATGAATAATCTAAATATCTTAAAGTAAAAGACGAAAGTGTTCTTATTTCAACTTTTTTACCTTTAAGACGACATTATCAGCAAAGCAAAACATGTGCAAAACAATTTCCAGTTAATATAGCTTTCATTGTTTAGTACATCCTAAGCACTAACAACAATATCAGATGCCAAAGTTATCAGTTCACCTTTTTTTTTTATGGGTTATGTGAACTTAACCCAAATATAAGAAAATGCCCATGAAAAAAAATACTTTCAACTAATCAAAATCAAAGGTTGATCAGTCATGAAAAACAAATTAATGATCTTTAAATTTTCAATAAATTCTTCAAAAAATTATCAAGCTTCCAGTTACAATAAAGCAAGAATTTCTCCGTGAAAGGATAAAAAACTTGCACAAATTTTGTATCAAGAAATAATATTAGATTATATAAAGGTGAAGCTTTCTCCAGTTTGCAGGTACACCATTCAGAAGGTTAACAAAATGTACCACTTTTTAACAATCCAGATTGAAAGTTCACATAAATATTTCACTGAGTAACCTGTTAACATATATAACTGCTTATAAGTCAAGTTCAAATGCAAGCTGCACAAACCTTGACCGGTCATTTTAATATACAATGGCAGATCTGAGTCTGTACAGTTTGTTCAAAGTAATAATGTAACAAATAACATAGATCATGATTTGTTGGCATAGATTATGATTTGCTGGCATAGATCATGATTTGTTGGCATAGATCATGATTTGCTGGCATAGATCATGGTTTGCTGGCATATAATGTGACAGCAGATCAGAGTCTATTATGTTTGCTGTTGTAGGGTTTAATGCCATTTTTCAGCACATGATAGGCTATACATACTGAAAAGTATTAATGGAGGAGGCCGAACCCGGGAAAACCCCCCGGAAAGAACCATCAACATCTGAGAAGCTACTGGCAAGTTTTCTCACATTCCCACAATGGCCAAATCTGAAAAATGAACCCATGCAGACAGAGGTGAGATGGCACTGATCCATACTGGAGATAGCTTTAGACTACTTGGCCACTCGGGGGCCCCCTATTATATTTGCAGCTGAATTCCACTTATAAGGAGTACATACAGTAGGTGATAGGTAAATATTTATGTGACTTCATTACATATAAAATTAATAAAAGGCATTGAATAATACAACAAAATCATTCACTGAAAGAAATTAATTAAATATATAACAATTATTCAGCTAGTTTCATGAAGTTAATATTTTATGAAAAATGAATATTTTCTATGTGTGCCCTGAAGTTCTGAAAATAATATTAAGTTTTATTGATTTATGCCCTGTCATATCAAATGAAAATATTCTCACATTATATTCATTACAAAAAACCACTTTTTATTATGAAAAATATAACTCTTATAATATGTAATTTTTCACAACCTTCTGAATTGTGCGCCTACAAACTGGACAAGGTTTACCTTTTCTTTTCAGTCTTACTGCACAAGAAAAGCAGCAAACTTGATGCCCTGAGCTGCCATGTATAATACTGGCAGTTTTAGGTTTTGACAAGCAGATCATGCAGGGGTCTGCCAGACAAGCACTCTGATTGGCTACTCTTGCAAAAAAGCTATCTTGATAGGCTGATTTTAAAACCTCATCTTTTTTGGACTTTTTTTGAGGAGAGCTGAATGATGAATTCAATGAGGAATCTGTAGATGGTGTGGAGTCCTTTCTTGCTGGGACACAACGAAAGTTCGAGAGGCTATGTCGGACTTCTAGTGATTCTGACTTAATGGGTGTCTTGTCTTCATATGATGTAATAGCTTTAGTAGTCGATTCAATCACCACTTCCTGACTAGATGGCTGTGTTGAGCCGACACCAGAATCTGTCACATCCACCCCTGGACACTGTTTAGGAACTACATGCCTAGATCCCTCACAAGTCTCTTTCAAAGCTTCTTTGCACATGTCCTTGTCGACTTGAGTAGATTTTTTTGGTGACAGCCTTTTTTTGGACCTAGCACAATGTCCATCTCTTTTTGATGGGTAAACATCACTGTCAGATGATGAAGGAATTCTGGTTTCAGGCATTGACTTGAGATTATTTTGTTCAGATTCATCCGGCAGCCATCCAGGACGCAGCTTCCAGCAAAGATTACAGTAACGCTGAACTGCAGGGTTTCTTGTTTCACATTCAGCACATTTCCACTTGTCCTAAAAATTAAGAACAATACTGATTACAGAAATGATATTTTGTTACTGGTTTTTGCTTGGAGAAAGCAGTATGTTCTTGACTCAAATTATTCTGTTATTTGTAAAACCATTATCTAAAAAGAGGCCTAAGTGTGCCTGATATCACTCACCTGAATTACATAACTTGACAGCTGATAATTTCATTGTGTAATCTTCTCTTGTACTGCAAGAAACTTATGCAAACTATCTGCCAGCCTTCAAATCGTGTGAACTTACCTATATTTTACAACTGGATACAAATTATTTCCAAAGATAAATGCATAATTATTACGCATAGACCTCACTCACATTCAAACTTGTTCAACCTATTAACTAAGTTTTAGAAAAACTGGTTGAGATATAGTTTCTTACACTTTACACTTCCTGCTGAAGCCTTCTAAAAAAATTTGCATGTTTTCAGCATATCATGATTTTAGCACCAGTTCACATTAACTCAGGACATGATATTCTTTAGAAAAACTAGAAAGCTGCACAGATAAAAAACTAGAAAGCTGCACAGATAAAAAACTAGAAAGCTGCACAGATAAAAAACTAGAAAGCTGCACAGATAAAAAAACTAGAAAGCTGCACAGATAAAAAAAAATAGAAAGCTGCACAGATAAAAAACTAGAAAGCTGCACAGATAAAAAACTAGAAAGCTGCACAGATAAAAAAACTAGAAAGCTGCACAGATAAAAAAACTAGAAAGCTGCACAGATAAAAAAACTAGAAAGCTGCACAGATAAAAAACTAGAAAGCTGCACAGATAAAAAACTAGAAAGCTGCACAGATAAAAAACTAGAAAGCTGCACAGATAAAAAACTAGAAAGCTGCACAGATAAAAAACTAGAACACTGCACAGATAAAAAAACTAGAAAGCTGCACAGATAAAAAACTAGAAAGCTGCACAGATAAAAAAACTAGAAAGCTGCACAGATAAAATGCGAAAATGGACTTTAGTATGTTTACAACTTAAGAATAAATAACTGAGTTTACTACAGTGAGTTTGTTTACATCTGAGTCTATGGGTAGTTGAATTAACCAAACTGTTCACAGATCTGGATTACTATATGTTGTTTATAAGAAGCCTGACCACATCAAGCATCACAAGAAACCTGGTGACTCTTTTGTACCTTAATGTAATATTTAGTTTACTGCAATCTCGATAAATAAAGCCATATGTTTGTCTGTGGATACATATTTCAACCAGTTCTGTAAAATCCCATTTCTGTGTCATGGTGACATTGCTTTTTGACCGCATATTATGTGAACACAGCTGAAAAGGATCATGCTTATCCAGAATAGGGCTGTACTGATAAAGAGATCATTCTGATCCAGAATAGGGCTGTTCTAGTAAAGAGATCATTCTGATCCAGAATAGGGCTGTACTGGTATAGAGATCATTCTGATCCCAAATAGGGCTGTACTGGGAAAAGGATCATTCTGATCCAGAATAGGGCTGTTCTGGTAAAGAGACCATTCTGATCCAGAATAGGGCTGTACTGGTAAAGAGATCATTCTGATCCTGAATAGGGCTGTCCTGGGAAAAGGATTATGCTTATCCAGAATAGGGCTGTACTGGTAAAGAGACCATTCTGATCCAGAATAGGGCTGTACTGGGGAAAAGACCATTCTGATCAAGAATAGGATTGTACTGGGAAAAAAAGAGCACAATATTCCAGAACAGGACTGTGCTATGAGAGAAAGCTGTGCAAATGAAAGTAAGACTATTCTGACAAATTTCACTTGCCCAATAACAATTATGACTTTTTTCTTGATATTTTTTCTTTTCCAAGAGTGGTATATATAGCTGATTCCACTTAGATAATTATTCAGATTTTCATAAAAGAGTACAAAACGTAATGACATTTATATAGAGTGAGAAGCAATAACAGTACCTGATAGAGCTGTACCGATGTCACTTTTTGCCGATTATGCCGATACTGTGTATAGCCGATTATCAAAATTGCCGATACCGATTATGAGACCGATTATTTGATTATCATATTATGTACTCAGGTATAAGCCGACAAATTTAGAAAACAATAAAGGTCTGGAATGGGGGGGGGGCTTATCCGTGGGCCAATGTCAAAACTCTACAGGTTTTAGGTGTTTTTGTTGTCTATTGTAACGGCAGTACATCTTGGGACAAAAATATCCGTGTTCTAAGACATAGGCATGTTAAAAAAGTAACTTTTGGTGACCTGAAAATTATTAAACTTATTGCCGACTTTCTATGAGCAAAGGTCGTCAGCTTGCTTTGACAACAAATACTCGTTATTGCTGCGGCAACATCAGATAATTGTAAAACATTGATATAGAATTGTTTTATTTGTTTAGTATATGTCGGTGCTTCAAAGGTACAGTAAAACCTGTTATGATTTATGAGAGACCGCCCCTTCTGCCAGATGGTGGCTTGGTGAAACACTAACAAAAGAAATAAAAAATAATTTTAAAAAATCCGGAAATGATTCTCACTTACTAGTATTAAGACAATGAGTTCGTTCACCCTCCAGGCATTACGGATTAACTGAAACTGAAAGACAGACGACGTACTCAAATCTACACTGAAGCCCTTTCAAACAATTTCTCACTGGGACATAAGGACTATCGGTGTTTCGTGAGTTTTCGTAAAGATAAAGAAAAAACACAAACCTCAAAATTGACTGTGTATATATCCATCATTACTCCCTTTGATGTTAATCTTACTGGCTATTCACATGACTTTGGCACTACAATGGCGGTTAGCGACATGTACTTTAGTCTGGTTTACTGCAGTTTACAAATGTTACCAGACGCTGGAGTTGAAAATTTCGCACAACTGGCAGCAAGATAAATTCTTTTTAAATACTTTATTAGAGCAATCTCTTTGTTACAATAGATTAATTGATGGTTCGATGTGTTTATCTCAATATATGGTTATTCGACTATACAGTAGTGTTAGTTAATGAGCAACTTGTTTGCATACTGCATTTATCCCGAGCTCTAGTGTTACAAAGGATTAAGTTACGGTCAGTCAAAACACGACTGTATATACAACTTTTATCAGAAAAAATTGGTTATTTAAAAAAATTATTTGCATCAGCACCGATTATTTTTGCCGATACCCGATTATACCGATTGTGCTAATAATCGGCCCGATTACGCGTACGGGCGATTAATCGGTACAGCTCTAGTACCTGATGAATACTGTGTTTGACTCAGCCAACTATATTTCAAGGTACAGGGTTATTTTAATTTAGTTATAAAAGTTGGGTGAGAAAAAAATTATGTTTGTTTTTGTACAATTTCAAGGAAATCTCAGTCATGGGGTTGCATTATTTGTTTTGTGGCTAGACAAATAATATAACTCCATGACTAGAATTTCTTTTCTTGGTCCAAAGCAACATAGATTCTATTATTATCACTTGGCCTCCTTAAACATGTAAACAGCTCTTTCCTTATCACCTGGCTTCCTTAAGATTGTTTATAGCTTACAGCAAGCATGACTGGAATATGCATTCTATTGCAAAACATATCAACAAATTACTTTATTGGCCTTTCTGTATGAGCCATAATTATTCACATATCATGTTGTGGTTACAGTCTCAAGCATGCCTGAGTAATAATACCAAGTGTATAATGCAAGCCATCCTAAGTTTTACTTAATGCACAAATCACCCATCAGCCATCCTAAGTTTTACTTAATGCACAAATCACCCATCATTAAGGACAATTCCAGGAAAATTAGAGTTTGTTATTTTTAATCTGTCTCTTTACATTGTTCTTCATAATTATAGCTGTAAATAAATGTTTCCCAATGAAAAGAATTTGTTTCAAATTTAAAGCATTTTTCAATGAGGACTTATCATTTACAATCATGTTCTATTAGTTTCTGAAACCCATCTAGAGTTCAAGCACTTTTCATTGTAACCATAATAATCCAAGCACTTTTCATCGTAATTCAAGTACTTTTCAATGTAACCACCAAAATTCAAGCATTGTAGCCATCGTAATTCAAACACTTTTCAATGTAACCATTGTAATTCAAGCAATTTTCATTGTAACCATAATAATTCAAGCAATTTTCAATGTAACCATAATAATTCAAGCAATTTTCATTGTACAGTAGTCCCCTCCTTATACGGCCACCCCTGCTGTACTGGGAAAGTGGCCTTATAAGACGGGTGGCCATTCCAGAGGGGGGCTAAATTTATTATGAGAAGTACATGTATATGTAATATACGTAGTAAGAAAGCTACATACTTTAAAACATTAAATATCTTCGTCTAAATGAAACATTAATCATTAAAAGGTTCTTTTTGTTATAATAAAAAATTTATTTCAACTGAATATACGTTACTATTTTTTCTTTCTTGGCGTAAGTGTGATATGCGAGCGAGTATTGTTGTCATACACATTGCAAATACATGTACATTCAAAAACGTCATTTACATCTTGGTACATACATAATTATCTTTAGATTTGCTCCATTTTCCCTCTGCTGCTGAATATAACTGTCTTATTGGTTATGACTTTGTTTATTCAAAGTATTTCAACATAAACTTGTTTTTTTCCGAGTCTTTTCTACATTAAATTGTTCGGCAAGTCTCCCCATACCCCGATGTCGTCGAGTAGAAGATCTGACTTTCTTCGAAAATAATGTCTCCGTTAATGTGATGACATTTTAATGTTTGGTAATGATTTATTCGATTATTGCTGACTGTATGCGATTTAATTATGCAGACAAAACTTGTGTCGAGTGTACGAGATACAGTTTTTGTAAAGGAAGCCATAATGTGTTGTCACGTGATTTTTCCAGTCTTTGTCTGGTACCTGTTGTTTTTTTAAGGTTCTCTGTGTGTGCCAATGTACAAAATCTATTTTTAGCCTATGCTGACCCTGTTATGATTATAACAATTACGTCTGGTTATAATCATTAAAGAGAAGAACTCGACATAGGTGTTAAACCCAAAACTCTGTCATAACATTATTGAGACCATATCCTGTAAACATTGACTTTTATAGATAATGATATACTACAAATCTTTAGTCGACACTTTCAATGGAGACTTGACACTCGGAGACGTGTGTCTACGATAGAGATAATCAAAATTGCTTTATTGGTTCTGGATACATTTGAAGAAACAAAAGTGGCCATTCATGAGGGGGACATTTTACATTTTTTGTACTAAAATGCTGGCCACTGGTGGCGTTAAGAGGGGTGGCTGCTTTTGAGGGGTGCTTTTGAATACAAACTCGTCGGTGCTAAGGGATTCTGGCCGTAAGAAGCGGGTGGCCGCTGGTCAGTGGGGCCGTTCAAGAGGGGGACTACTGTAACCATAATAATTCAAGCAATTTTCAATGTAGCCATAATAATTCAAGCAATTTTCATTGTAACCATAATAATTCAAGCAATTTTCATTGTAACCATAATAATTCAAGCAATTTTCAATGTAACCATAATAATTCAAGCAATTTTCAATGTAACCATAATAATTCAAGCAATTTTCAATGTAACCATAATAATTCAAGCACTTTTCATTGTAACCATAATAATTCAAGCAATTTTCAATGTAACCATAATAATTCAAGCAATTTTCATTGTAGCCATCATGATTCAAGCATTTTCATTGTAGCCATTATAATTCAAGCAATTTCATTGTAACCATAATAATTCAAGCAATTTTCAATGTAGCCATAATAATTCAAGCAATTTTCACTGTAGCCATAATAATTCAAGCAATTATCATTGTAACCATAATAATTCAAGCAATTTTCACTGTAGCCATAATAATTCAAGCAATTATCATTGTAACCATAATAATTCAAGCAATTATCATTGTAACCATAATAATTCAAGCAATTATCATTGTTACCATAATAATTCAAGCAATTTTCAATGTAACCATAATAATTCAAGCAATTTTCAATGTAACCATAATAATTCAAGCAATTATCTTTGTAACCATAATAATTCAAGCAATTTTCAATGTAACCATAATAATTCAAGCAATTTTCATTGTAGCCATCATAATTCAAGCAATTTTCAATGTAACCATAATAATTCAAGCAATTTTCATTGTAGCCATCATAATTCAAGCAATTATCATTGTATCCATCATAATTCAAGCAATTATCATTGCAGCCATCATAATTCAAGCAATTATCATTGTAGCCATCATAATTCAAGCAATTATCATTGCAGCCATCATAATTCAAGCAATTTTCATTGTAGCCATCATAATTCAAGCAATTATCATTGTAACCATAATAATTCAAGCAATTTTCAATGTAACCATAATAATTCAAGCAATTTTCATTGTAGCCATCATAATTCAAGCAATTATCATTGTATCCATCATAATTCAAGCAATTATCATTGCAGCCATCATAATTCAAGCAATTATCATTGTAGCCATCATAATTCAAGCAATTATCATTGCAGCCATCATAATTCAAGCAATTTTCATTGTAGCCATCATAATTCAAGCAATTATCATTGTAGCCATCATAATTCAAGCAATTTTCATTGTAGCCATCATAATTCAAGCAATCATCGTTGTTGCCTTCACAACTGAAGCACTTTTCAATGTAACCATCATAATTCAAGTAATATTCATTGTTGCCTTCACAACTGAAGCACTTTTCAATGTAACCATCATAATTCAAGTAATTTTCAATGTAACCATCATAATTCAAGTAATTTTCATTGTTGCCTTCACAACTGAAGCACTTTTCAATGTAACCATCATAATTCAAGCATTTTCATTGTAACCATAATAATTCAAGCAATTTTCATTGTAGTCATCATAATTCAAGCAATTTTCATTGTAGTCATCATAATTCAAGACATTATCATTGTTGCCTTCACAACTGAAGCACTTTTCAATGTAACCATCATAATTCAAGTAATTTTCTTTGTAACCATAGTAATTCAAACACTTTTCAATGTAACCGTCGTAATTCAAGCACTTTTCAATGTAACCATCATAATTCATTCACTTTTCTTTATTGCCTAAGTTTTGCAACAATGGGTCTTTAATTTTATATCAACCATAAAATCAAAGAAAATGAGTGCAACAAATAATTGTGAATTTTTTTAAAGTAAAATGTCTTTGAAAGGAATTATCAGTGCAGCAGTAATAGTGTGCTAGTATGTGGCTAACTCCAACTCAAATTACTTCATCTCAGCACTTGGTCATTTAAAGTGGGAAGCGGAAACGTTTTACAACTGGCACAAACTTTAAACAAGTTCTTAGCTTGAACAGTGGTTACTTGTTCTGCAGGACAAGTGACACAGAATCAGAAAATCATCTTGAAAAACCAGCCACCAAACTATAAATACATGCAGAGAAGTGGAAATTTTATGCCCCAAAGTTCTGCTGAACTCAATGTTTCATCTGCATTGCTATGCTTGTCAGCATAAACATTGTTTCTTACTTTCAAAATAGTTGAATGCCAAACTTTAACACTACTGAAGAAGACAACAGAAGCAGAAAAGTAACAAATTTGTTTTTCTGCCATGCTTATGCCAATGATGCAAAAGAAAAGAGCTTAGCATTCAAATTCTTTTACCCCTTCTGTAAGTTCTCTGTCTGTGTCTGCTTCTTCATCACTACAATCAGCAAAGAACTCGATATCACTGTCCTTACAGACAACCAAGAGGCCAGCCTAAAATAATAGACAAAATAAAGAGATTTATTTACAAAGGAAGATCTATTCCAACTGGAAATAATATGTTGAACTTAAACAATTAATATTCAGCTTCTTTCTTAACTATAGCAAATATTTGTTCTGCCAGAGTTTTCTTGTGTGCATTATTACTATTATTTTATCCTAAGGACTGGTTATTAATTTACTGCTCAGGGTTTTTAACAGATGCATACCCTTGGGTGTTGATGCTTGGAATTTAAATGTGACCCATTTCTGATGCATGGAAATTCCAGCTTGTGGATTTTTATGCCGCATATTGATTGGGATGGGACCTTGGTTGTAATTACCCATGATTCAACTCCAGCATAATTTCCTATTGATCACGTACTGTCCATAATATATTTATGCAATGCACCAGCAATGGGAATTAGTCAGACTACTTTTACACCTTACTAGCCAATAATTCAACATCTGTCTCAATTCAGGATGAACCAGGTGGAGTTAACAGATCACTGGTGTCACATTTTGGTGTTCACAAATGAATAAAGGTCAGACTTGTGTTGAGATTATTTATGATGTTTTTGATAGAAGAAGAATGAATTTATTCTGATTTGACTGTATTAACTTTTGATCAAATATTGGCAATTGTTTGATTGCCTGTTAAATTATAATCAATCAGACTACACTGTAGAAAATATGGCAGCTCAGAGAGTCATCTGTCAAAAGTGGACAAACTTTAACTTATAGCTAATTAACCTGCTTCATAAAGGTTATAAATTCACGTGTTTTAGTTACTGTAACAGTCAATAAAAATTATTTAATCAATTTTGCAAATATATATAAAACAAAATTATTCTGTATCATGATTCAATTTAAAGTAATTCCAAAGCACAAAAAATCATTCAACATAATTGTTTAGTAATTTTTTGATATTAAAAAATGAGAGACAATCAGTTTTTGTGTCTGTTACATCATGGCAGCTCCAAGAAGTGCATTTTACATGTCTGTATTGGTTTCAGAAATGACCTGCCAATAATGATCAATCTGGCACTCAGATTCCAAAGAAAAAGAAAGTAACAATTCTGTGGAGAAGGATAATAAATATCCTAAAGGTTGCAAGAAAATTGACTAAAGAATGGGAAAGTAAATTTATGTTGGTTACAATTGCTGAGAAAGGTGGAAATATCGTGAGGATATGTAACGGGAGTAAGAACATTTGAAATCAATCTCACCTGCAACTGAAGGCAGGTTTAATTTTCAAAATAAAATGTAAAATAGTCCTTTTTCTGTTTAATATGCCAAACATAATTAGGAAAATAAACACTTATACAAAAATCATGAATGGCCACGCCTGTCTTACTTTCTGCTTGTCGGTTTCTTACAAAGTACTGCACAGGTGTTTCTCTTTAATCGACAGGGATTTTACAGAATTATGAATGATAAATTCAAAGACTTTTCCCCAAACTTTCAAAGACAGCAAACATAGATTTCCATGACCTATTTTTGCTAACATTTTGTATACAAGTTATGAAATGAAACTGTCAACAAAAGAAAGAAACCAGAAAAACTCAACTACATTCGAATTTAAAAACCTTAGACAATTGTATTTGTGATTATGGAAAGAAACTAATATGTTTGGATTTATTTCAGTTTTCAAAGACTTTTAAAGACCTCAGGGTAATCTGTTTGATTTTCCCAAACTTTCAAGGCCTTGAAAATTCTACCTCATTTTTCCCAAACTGTCTAACACCATATGAACCCTGTCTGAAATCTTAAACCAGTCTGATCCACTAATAACAAACAATCTCAGCTACGAGCTCATGAATCTAAAAAGCAAGTGAATGTATAGTTTTCAGTTTTGACTCTACTGGCTTTCATCTTAACTTCTGGGATAATGAGATCAAGGCTTAAAAGACTTCAGTGTTTAAATCTGATGATTATACAGAATGGTTCAATATTCTCATTCTTACATGTAATTCTTGCAAATAAAGAATAAAAGTGAAGATCATACTCTCAAAAAATAACCGTGGAAAAGAGTTCTATTTCATGTTTTTGACATACCTCTCCTGAATGTACAGAACTATCATCAGACATTTTGTCTGTGGATCTATCAGATGTTACATCATACTCCAACGCAAATTCTCTGTCTGAAGTTATCTCCACGGATACCTCCTCCTCATCCTCCTCCACAAACCAAAGGTCATCTGTGGAATCCTGTATTGGGATGGTGTCCTTGTCCTGTACAGTAAGTAGAAATATTAATAAAAAAAACCTAAATAGCAGCTTTTATTTCATAATAATTCATAAATGAGGGCAAGCTCCGAATTAAAGTAACAGGTCCCAACTTGGAAATACAGTCGTAAATACAGTAAGATTTATTAGGGCAGGAACATTCCACTTTGTGTATATTTCTGAGTGGTAGGAAGGTTCTTATTTTTTCCAAGATCTTCATTCAACTGGACAAGTGACATTTTATGCAGATTCAATATCATGTACAGACTAGTATGTGTAAAACTGATGCAGGACAAATAATAGCTCTAAATCACTTACCATTATCAACAATAATAAGTCAAGCAGGATTTATTTAAGCCCTGCTTTTATATTCATATTTACTAGTATGATCGTACAGTCTGCAAGTAAATCTTAACTTTATTTCTATCAGCTGCTGTTGTTGTTGTTCTAGGGTTTAACGCCATTTTTCAGCACACAATAGGCTATACATGGCGGCCAGTATTATTGTGGGAGGAAGAACCCGGGAAAACCCCTGGAAAGAACCACTGACCCACAAGAAGCTACTGGCAAGCTTTCTCACATAACTACATTAGCTGAATCTTAGACTTGAACCCACGCAGACAGAGGTGAGATGGCAGTGATCCATAACGGAAAGTGCTTTAGACCACTCGGGGCCTCTCTATCAGCTGTTGTCAATAACCTGTACATGAAGCTGGCTGACACCAGAACATTACATAAGTATTTAAATTAACATGTACACAACTAGATCTGTCAATTTGCGTGCTATTTGATTACACCCTAATCTAAGTACGACAATCTGACAATGCCTATTCGTACATGTGACCTTTCGTGATACGACTGCATACCAAGTTTAGGGAAGTTACCTCAAGTGGGTTGGAAGATATTTACTGCATATATTTTCTTGTAAGTTAAATCCAAATGCAAACTGCACAGAACCATATCTGTCATCCAATAATGCACCAGCAGATCTGGGTCTATGCAGTTTGTTAGGAGTAATCAGTAGAACAAACAATATATACCCAGTCAATTGATGCTTTATGCAATGGCAGATCAGGATGTAATTAGACTACATTTATTTTAGTATACACAGTATTATTGAAAGTACTGGTGAGAGATGGACACACAATTTATTAAAAACTGAAATATATCTTACATTGCTGATTGGACTCATCCTTTTTTTTTTTTTTTTTTACAAGACACAGTCTTTCCACGGTACATGAGTAAACAAAGTTTCATGACAGGACTCTTAACAGCCAAGGAGATATGAATTAAAAATACTAGATATTGATTTTTTATTTGCAAATACATGCTTATTCAAAACTTAATAAAACTTGTTAATATTTCTTTAATGTGTTTGAGATTATGCTGTGGATTGAACATTGTTAGAGATATCACAATATCCTGTGATATTTCATAAAATCTCCCATATATGATCTGTCAAGTTGCTTAGGATCTGTACCAGATGTGCATATCTAAGGGGAGATAACCAGTCCAGCCCATGCCAAGTTTATTGAAGATTAAAAAAAAAGAAAAAAGAATTGCCTGCATACAAACCTGGACACTGAGAACCTCACTCCCCTCCTCATTATTTCCCTCATTCTCCATCTTCACCTGGAAGTACCATGGGTAGCCAGAGCTTTCTGGGTCACCATATGTTATGCTTACTGAAGCATGTCTCTTTCTGCTTGAATGACTTCCACTGGAATCACTGGACATTTTTTCTGAATAAGAAATCCAAAATCAGACAAATTGATAGGAAGGAGGGTGAAAGAGAATTAGAAAAATATTTATTTCTATTGGAATGATACAGGTGATAGATGAAGTGATAAAATCAGTGATTGTCTCACCAACGATGATGTCACTGCAGATGTAGCAACAAATGACTAAACAACTTCAATGAACTTTATATCTGATTTTTTTTAACACCCCATTCCTCTGATCATATAAAAAAAATCTAATAATAATAAATGAATGGGCACAAAAAATATGGACTCTTAAACAGCTTGCAACATTTATTCCCCCAAAAAGATAACAATTCACCCTAAAATGATCATGCACCACCTTGAATATGGTTACAAATTTAATACATAGCCATATACAATGCATTTCATAAAGACTCAAACAGGAAGTAACTGGAACAAAGCAGCCAAAGGGATTTAAAACATTTGAGTCAGGTTTTGATGCCCACTCTTGAAAAGAAAAATTATATAATCAACTATGTCCGCTTTAAGTATTTGATTATTAAAAAATTTATTTAAAAACCAAAACTATCTTTACATATGACTTACTACAACTTCTATTTTCTAAGACACTTGTCTCCAATCTAAACTTAATATAACCTCTTCATATATATATATATATATATATATATATATATATATATATATATGTATGTTTGACTTTCAAAAACTTAAATGCATGCCAGTAGCTTCTTGTGGGATGGTGGATCGTCACATGGTTTTCTCAGGTTCTTCCTCCAACAGTTATTCTAGCTGCCATGTATAGCCTATAATATGCTGAAAAATGGCATTAAACCCCATAACAACAACAATTAAATGCAAGCTCTTACGACTGTTGAAGCTACTGAAAACATTGCTAGAAAACATATCTCCATATAGCCAACTGCTACTATAGTAAAGTCAAAACACAATGCAGATAAAACCTACAGAATTGAATGACTGGTTCATTGTTTATTACCATGGGATCTCTTCCTCTTTTCTTCACTCTGAGAAGGCTTATCAAGTGAAATGTCCCCATCCACTTCATCAAATCTCTTAGGTGATACCTTGATCTTTGGTGATCTTCGCAAATGCGTGCTGGAATGTGTACTGCTACTAATGATTGGGGATGAGTGGCACACAGCAATAGTCAAGGAGCTAGACTGTGACAGTGATGGCATCTGGAAAGCATGAAATGTCATTGAAACCAGTCTGTATGTCTAGTATTACAAATATTACTTTCTTATTAATTAAAATATATGACCCTCTCAAGGTATTATCTATGCCTATGTCTTTTTTTATTTCATGTGAAACTTTTGCTTTTTGTGAAATTTTCAAGAGATTTTATTGCAAAATGACTGGAAATGTTTCTTTATTAATCATTTCTATTTATTAAAATGCATTAATCATTTCTATTTTATTAAAATGCATTACAACAAAATAAGATATCTTACATTTTTTCAATTGTATTTTATCAACAAGGAAGAAAAGACATACGACATGAATGTCCATGCCAAATAACAGTCAGTTGGACTCTTCTAGTAACTAGTGAAATCCATGCATATTAACGAGGTGATTTTGTATCATTGTATCTTGAGGTGATTTTGTATCATTGTATCTTGAGGTGATTTTGCAGACACCTGCATTATCATCAGCCCCACATAACCACTAATTCTCACATAGTGGACAACCAGTAACATTCACATAATTTGAAATAATATGACCACTTGACCATCATGGGCAACCATTAGTTCTCACACAGGCTGGAACATGAAACCTTAGGCACAATGACAGAAAATTGATCCAATGTTAAATGATGACACGAACAAATCAATGACTTGTTCAAGGACTTTTCAAGGAGATTTGAACACATTTAACATGGTTCCAACATTTTTCTAATACATGTATATAAATTTCCAGGTTTCTTCCAGGATGAAATTAATTTTTTCAAGGTTAACATATGACTATTGCTGAATAGAATTAACATATGACTATTGCTGAATAGAATTAACATATGACTATTGCTGAATAGAATTAACATATGACTATTGCTGAATAGAATTAACATATGACTATTGCTGAATAGAATTAACAAACATTTCGGATAATAAAACATGCATTAATATATGCATCCAAAATATACATGTTAGAAAAAATGATCATGTACAAAACCACAAAACGAGTCACACCAAACAAATCTGTCTATAGTCCTATAATTGACGTTTAAAGTTATTTCACTGTACTGACTATAAATTCTAACTTTACTCTGCTGACCTGCATTATGTTGCTACATGGAAACAACATAATGATCATAAATTACTGTTTTCTTTCCAACCTTTTATTTTAATGAATTCTAGAGCAATACAAGTGCATGTTATAAAATTTTTATATCAAAGTATGGAAAACCCCAATAAATCCAAAGTACCGGTATTAGAATCTCATCTTGTAACGAAAAAACTTTAACTCTTGATTTATGTGTACCAAGAAAATCTCAACTCCTTATTAAGACAATCTGGTTAAAAAAATTCCATCATTTAAAGACATTTAGAATAGGGCTGATTTAAAGTTTGATAAAAGACTTCAAAAACTATATATATATATATATATATATATATATATATATATATATATATATATATATATATATATATATATATATATATATATATATATACACATATACACACACACATACATACACATATATATGAACACGGTTTTGAATTTTCTGTAAAATCAATGTGTCTTCTTGTAGTTCAATAAACAGGTCTCCAAACCTGATACATGGGCTCTTATCATTTCTTAATATATGATAAAAGGGACGACAATTCCCATTTCTCCTGTGTTCTATTCAAGATCTGAAAACAATGTCACTGTGTAACAGTTTTGCACCAAAGTTCAACTCAGAGATTCAAAAATTTTATAATCCAGATCTCCTCCAAATTTTCCAACCCCATTTTTCAATTTTGGACATTTAGGATGAAATGTGGGTACAGTGCAATTAAATATCAAAAAATTGGAATCTGTTGCCACCATAAGATAGTTTACCAGTGAGCATGGCAAATTTGAATTATGTACAATCGACTTATCCCTGCATGAAATCAATAGGAAAATTATTTTTTTTTTCAAAAATGGCAAGTATTATAAACATTATGGCTTTAATCCACTGATAGATTTGACAAAACTTGGCATAGATGAAACCTGACCCATTACTCGCCATTGGCGTTAATAGTCACGTGACTTCACAAATCACAAACAATTAGACATTAGAATAGTCATGTGATATCAACAACAAACTTTTAACTGTTGTTGTCTCAACAAATGAAGTTAGAGTCACTTCAAAATTAACTACCAATGCATTGCCAAAATCATTACTCTAATGTATTAGCCTTTAATTAAATATGATTAAAAAATATGTAAATCTTACAGAATTCTGCTGGTTCATTGATTGCTGTGGCATGGGTTTTGACACCAGATGTCGCTTTCTCTTTATACATGTGTCTGGAACATTGAAGCAGTTCTTACTAAGCAAATCTCTGAAGAAAAAAAGAATAATAAACTTCTAGAATATTCCCAAAAATCTATGTGAATTTAATTACTTCATGATTTGGCAATAAACAATGTTTTCATTAATACTTACTTATATTGTTAAATTGGAGACAGATCCAGTTGTTTCCACTAAAGGATATTTGTCTTAATTCACGGTTCAAAGAACAACAAAATAAACAAATAAATGTAAACCTTGGAAAACAGTCATCCAGGACTTAATTTCCAGGAATTCAATGACCACTTCTCCCTTTTAACTTCTGAGCATTGAACCCATCTTTGATAATGATATTCACCAGTTGCTATGGGGGTCATAACAGATGTCTTATTTACATTTAGGAGCATGCATACATCATTAAAAGTCTTTTGGTGAAAGCCCATGTCAATATATCCATACAGGGAGTGTAGCAACAGCAAGATTTGAAAGGAAGCCATGATGGCAGTTACACAGGCAATACAATTTGGCACCATTTTGATTGAGGACCAACTATGTATCATAAACCTAGTTGTGAAAACACTTGCTGATACAACTATCCATTCAGGAGAAGCAGAGATAATGACAATTTCAAGATGGCCACCATGGCAACCATAGGGTCAATCAGCATCATTTCCTGAAGTCAAAATAACTTTCCATTTAAAAGGAGTAGCAATAATAAGTTTTTTGGAATGGCTACCATGGTGGCCATGTGTCAAGCATCAGATAAGAACCATTCAAACTTGAGACTAACATGACATCATAAGAAGTCTTCCAGTGTGAACCCCATCTCAAAGTGACATTTTCATTTTTGGGAAGAGTAAGAAGAAGATCTGAAAGATGACTGCCATGGCATCTATGCTGGATATAAGATTCCCATCATTTAAATCAAAAAGACATCAAAAGTCTTTTGGTGAAAGCAGTGTCAATATGACCAGCCACATTAGACAACAGATTGGCATTTTTCATTTAAAACCAACTGGACATAATAAGAAGTCTTTCGATCAGGACCATATAACTTTCCAATCAGACATATTGGCAATAACAAGATTTTCAATATTGATTGCCAGATTGAATGTTAGATGCAACCATTTCCATTTAGGTCCAACTATACATTGCGAGTGAAAACCTCATATTGATATGACCATCCAATCAGTAGAAGTAGCAACAGCACGATGTTCAATCCAACTGATGTGGCATAAACGCCAACACCTGAAAGGTACACGCACAATTATTCAATCATAGCTGTCATAAAGGCATAATTATGCCAGAATTACTAAGAAGAAAAAGATCTATTTATTTTTGTTACTAACCTGGTTCTGCAGCCAGTCAAAATTCTTGTCACAAAGGGCAATATCCATATGGATTAGAACCAGAATACAAACACAAAATACACTGAAAAGTTTTTTTTATATTTAGCATTCACTTTAACTGGTCTATATTCATAACTTTGGCTGAATGATCATGAACTATAATTCTGCAATGAGTTTAATGATGTGCTCATTGTGCTCTATTACTTTGCTCACATATACATATTCTAAAGTTTGTAAAATGGTGTAGATTTATTGTTATTTTTATCTGAAAAGTTTAGAAGTTTTAAAAAAATCCATCTGCTCTAACATTTTCTGTCATATTGCATCCACAACTAACACCTTTAAGTGTTTCAAATAACATCTGGCGACATTTTGTTTAAAAGTACAGAGAGGTCCACTAGCTCATTTGATCATCAATATAATGAATCAATGAGGAAACATCCACATTTCAAGAAATCATTCAGTTTTCTTGAAAATGGGTTATATACAGTTGCTGTCAACAGCAAATAAGTACTCTTATGCCAATTTTACACAGCAGTTATCTTTTTAAGAATAGTCTCAAATTGATAGTGAAATGAAAGAGTTGATAATAAAAATGACAAAAAAAACCCAACCTTTTATTGCTTATTTTCATTAAATTTTTTAATGTACCAAATAAGCGTAATCCATATGCATACAAATGTAAAACATAATTAGGTGAAAACAAAGCATAATGATTACACCAAAAGCATAATGGTTACACCGAAAGCATAATGATTACACAGAAAGCATAATGGTTGGCATTTATGCAGTGATGACCATATTTTACATCAGAATGGTACCACTGTCATTTAGGACTGACTAGGCATCATAAGAAGTTGTGTAGTGAAAATCTGTCAATATCTCTTTCAATTCTGGAGATTTAGCAATTACATGATATTCAATATGGCTTCTGTTATGACCATACCAGACATCAGATCAGCAGTTTTCATTTGGACCATCTGGACATCATATGAAGTCTTTTCATGTAAATCCCAGCTTGATATGACCATCCATTCTGGGGGACTAGCAATAACAATATTTTCAAGATGACTGCTGTAGTGACCATGTTGGATGTCTGAGTAACACCACTGTCATTTCTGACTAACGAGACCATAGATAACAGACTAGCACCATTTTTATTAGAGGAAATGGCATCATAAGAAATCTTTAAGTGACCATCCAGTAATGAGATGAAGTGAAAGATTATAAAGATGGTTACTAAGGTGGCTAAATTGGATGCCTGAGTGGTACGGTCTCCACTTAGGACAAACATGACACCATCAGTCATCTGGCAAAAACCCCATGTTAATATGAGTTTCCATTCAGAACTAGAGATAACAAGATTTTAAAAATAACCACTGCGGTCGTATGTTACATCACATCAACTCATTTTTTTTCCTTTCGGGTCAAGTGGACTTCTAAAAACATGTTTTAGTGAAAATCCAATTATGATATGACCATCCATTCAGGAGAAGCATGGATAACAAGATTCTGAACCTGACTGCTGTGGTGGCCATACTGGATGTCTTAATTGTACCAATTTCATTTAAGACCAAGTAGACCTGGAGTCTCAAACACGCAAGATTAACAAATGTAAATTTTTTAGGCAGTTCTCTGCATAGTTGAGTAGTAGTGATAACAAACTTAAGCTAAAGGATGGATAAAGACAAACATCAGACAGTTCCATAACTTCTTCTATGACCAGTACAGCTAAAAAGGTAAGTTCACAGTAAAACCTACTATGAATGCTCATGTACAAAGTTAACTGAAAATAGACAGATAAGAAGCCCCACAATGTAGTGAATTAAGAAAGCCAGAAATATAAGACAAGACTGAAATTACTATTTGGGATTATCTACAAACTTAATCTCTTCAAAAAATTAAATTATCCCCTCTCTCATCTGTTTCCTGTATGAACTGTCATTTTTAAATTTAATAAAATTTGAGAGGAAACTATTCAAATTGGTGTTGAGATCTTCATTAATGCAGCAAAACTTTTAAACCTACTTACAGAACTTCATCAATGGTAAATTTAGCCACATTAAAGACTTTTCCAAGTGGGTCATTCTCACAATACACAACTCGAGGGTCATTCACATCGTAGAGTTTCCTAGTTCCAATGTAGGTCTTCAAAAACTGGAGAATCTGAAATCATAAACATTGAAATCATGATCAATAACGGCCAACTCGACAGAATAAAATTATAGATATTATCAACAACGGCCAACTCGACAGAATAAAATTATAGATATTATCAATAACGGCCAACTCGACAGAATAAAATTATAGATATTATCAATAACGGCCAACTCGACAGAATAAAATTATAGATATTATCAATAACGGCCAACTCGACAGAATAAAATTATAGATATTATCAATAATGGCCAACTCGACAGAATAAAATTATGGCTATTGTCTATACTGTATGGTTTGAGAAATAAATCATGAGAAAATTTAGCAAACATCACAACTACAGCAAAATGAGAACTGTGTAGATATCTCAATAATGCTAGATACATATGGTATATTTGAGTTTGGAAGCTGAGTGTCTTGATGCACTCATGTGGATGCCATGATTAAATGGCTTTGAATAATGCCTTCATTTGCATATCCAGGCTTGGAATCTGCCCAACATTAATCAGATTCTGTGAAAACCTTTCATTTAATTAATTACTTTATTAATAACTTTTGAATGGATTTGGATCAGTTGTAACCAGCAAAGTTGCACTTCATGACAGTTTTCCATTCCATTGTCTCTTTTATTAAAATTGTCTCCATTACTGCATACATAAATGCGTGCAATAACAACCAGAAACTACCTATCATATATACCTGCTTATAAGTCAAGTTCAACCACAAACTGCACAGACCCAGATCTGACAGAACAAAATGCACTAGCAGATCAGGGTCTTGCAGTCTGTTAGGAGTAATCAGTAAAATAAACAACATAACCACTGATCAGCAGGTGCATTATGCTATGCCAGATCAGGGTCTTTGCTGTCTGCAGTTTGATTAAATTTAAAAGCATGTATATATGGTAATTTTCGTGAAACAAGTGTCAGTAATTTTTGTGGAACATGTCTCAGTGATTTTTGTGGAACAAGTTTCAGTAATTTTTGGGGAACAAGTTTCAGTAATTTTTGTGGAACACATTCGACTAATTTATTCTTCTTAATTTAACTCAGAAGACATATTTAGTGCATGCTATAGTACCTCTTTCTTTGTGAAGACTTCTCCTGTGGCTCCAGCTTTGAGAAGGATCTCTAGGAAAGATGGCTTGGGGCGGACCTGGGAAGAAAACAAGTATACCCTTGTAAAGACATAACTCGTAGTATAACCTATAGCAGGATTTAAAATTTCTATAAAGGACAGACAGCCTGCAAGCAATTGAACTTGCCCTTGGGAAATCAAAACTTGTCTCCAAAAATGGATAGGTAGAAAAGAGTTAGAAAATAGTTAGATTTTTAATAAAGTTTGAGATATTTATGTAAAAGACATTGAATTGAAAATCAAACAACCAACAACCATGACAACAGAACAGCATTAATTCAATTTTAAAACATGTTGTAATACATAACATTTGTATTTATCTACTCAACATAAAATTTAGGTTTGTTAGAGTTAAATGTAGAAATTTCATCAAATTTCATATTTGCCATCAAGATATCATAATTGTCTTGTCAACGACATGAACAATAATGAAAGCTAGACTGTCTGAAATGATCTGTTTATATTCACAACTAATGGACACTTATTTTATCCAGTTACTAAACAATTATCATCTACACACCTTGAAATCATCATGAAAATGTAACTGATAAGAGAAAATAAATATTTATTCCTTATACATCAAAACTGTGTATTAAGAGTTACAATTTAAGTCTTTTGTCTGAACAGTTCATAGTTTGTGGTTTACTATTTGATAAACATAACATGCATAGAACTGCAGATTGGTCATTTCGTTGTCACTTTATCCCATGTAGTTCAAGCTGAACTGCCCTGAAAGTCATATATGTATTCTTTTCGCTTGCTATTAATGCTACATTTGATCAAATTTGTGAATAAATTAAGGTAGTTTAAAAATATTAAGTAAACAATAATATTTATAACTGTATTGGATTCATAATTTGAAATGAGTTGACCTGACCCACGAAAAGGGGCTGCTACCTCTTACAAAAGTAATATTTTACACACCTTTTTAAGTCTTCTTTTATTCTATTTGACATCAAAGACATAAATAATCTGATAATAAAAAGGCAGGTCTGTTTTTATTTCAGTGCAAAATTGCAACAAATACTTCTGTCGGTCAAATATCAAAACACAGCTGGCAATTAATTAGGTTTTCGTGGAAATGCTCGTGGCTAAAGCTGTTAAAGTAGATAAAACAAATCATGTCTCAAAACATGAGGGCACATTACATTTATGATAACACTTAAACTGAACTAAAAGATAGAACTAAAACATGAATTGCACTCAATAAAAGTAATTTAATTGATATTTATTTATTAAAAGTAATTTAATTGGTATTTATTTATTAAAAGTAATTTAATTGGTATTTATTTATTAAAGTAATTTAATTGGTATTTATTTATGAAAAGTACTTTAATTGGTATTTATTTATTAAAGTAATTTAAATGGTATTTATTTATTAAAGTAATTTAATTGGTATTTATTTATTAAAGTAATTTAATTGGTATTTATTTATTAAAGTAATTTAATTGGTATTTATTTATTAAAGTAATTTAATTGGTATTTATTTTTTAAAGTACTGCTGCCAGTAGGCATTAATGACATTTTCATTGACTGAAACAGAATAATGTTATTTACAGTGTACTAAAAATTTGTTTGTAAAGAAAATTTAAAAAAATATATGACTTATTTCTAAAAGTAGGAATTTCATTATTCTGATTCAATTTCCAGGTCCTATCTACTATTTTTGATGACAAAATGAATATACATGTATCAAGATTTCAGTTACTGATTTTAATCACAATTTCCTTCACATTCAATTGGGATAAATTTTTTTGGCATTTTCCAGTTTTATAAAATGGGATCCATGCCTGACCTTGCATTGTAAGTGGGTTCATAAGTTTTCAGGGCACGAGTTATTGAGGGAGTGGTGTAGTCCATGAATGTCTCATTATGCAAAACAACGACTGAATGACCTGTGCTACTATAATCAAGACTGAAAACAGCCATCTCATCTCATCCCATTTTCTGATAATAGATTGTTTTCATTTAGTCAGATCTAATATAGGGGTACTAGTTTCAAAATATCCTGGGAAAACAATAGTATGCAATATTTGCTCAGATCTGCATTAAGATAGATGCTAAGTAAAGAGCAGGGTAAAATGTCTAATATCATTAGGCTGTTTCAGTTTAAATACTATGTAAGGAGTAGGGAAAAATGTCTAATATCATTAGGCTGTTTCAGTTTAAATACTATGTAAGGAGTAGGGAAAAAATGTCTAATATCATTAGGTTGTTGAAGTTTAGATGCTAAGTAAAGAGCAGGAAAAAATGTCTAATATCATAAGGCTGTTGCAATTTAGATGTTAAATAAGGAGCAGTGATTAAAATGTCTAATATTATCAGGCTGTTGCAGTTTGCATTTTGATGCAGAGTAAAGAACATGAGACAAGACCATGCGAGTCAGTGATAACCTTGTGAATGGTGGCATAAAAAGAATTTTCAAAACAAAAACAATTATATTTTATGGCAAATCTGTTAGACTTAAATTTATTCATCATCTACTATCACCAAATGATAAGTTTTAGCAAAGATTCCAAGTGAAAACAAAATTAATGTTTAGGAAGACATCATTCTATTTACAAAAGTTCTGAATAATATAAATGTGTCCAATATTCTTGTGGGATGCAGGTATTGTCAATTGTGATAAATGAGGGTTCTATGGAAAATGGCATTTTTCTTTCATATTCTTGCATGACAAAATATTAGTAAATTTAACCTGAGAAAATACAAGTCAAACTTTAACACTGAACCTATAGATTAAAATGACACATCGCTTCAAATGATGGAGAAGTCAACGTCATTTGCTTATGCTGGCAAGTTGGAAAGATTCATTATATTTGTAACTTTTAAGTTGTTTTACAAACATAATATGTACAATAACAACAATCCTACCAAAGGCACGCCAACTATGTATTCTTCTTCCACCACATAGTGGTCTGGAGGAACATTGATGAAGCCCATGTTGGCATTATCTGGTTGGGGTTGACTAGATGCTGGAACTATTGGCTGAAAAGAAACAAAATGTACATTGTACCCCAATGACATACCAGGATTGTAATAATATATTGTATCACAATGACATACCAGGGCTGTAATAATACAATGTATCACAATGACACACCAGGGCTGTAATAATACTATGTATCACAATGACACACCAGGGCTGTAATAATACAATGCATCACAATGACACACCAGGGCTGTAATAATACAATGTATCACAATAACACACCAGGGCTGTAATAATACAATGTATCACAATGACACACCAGGGCTGTAATAATACAATGTATCACAATGACACACCAGGGCTGTAATAATACAATGTATCACAATGACACACCAGGGCTGTAATAATACAATGTATCACAATAACACACCAGGGCTGTAATAATACAATGTATCACAATAACACACCAGGGCTGTAATAATACAATGTATCACAATAACACACCAGGGCTGTAATAATACAATGTATCACAATGACACACCATGGCTGTAATAAAAAATAATTTTCAGCTGCTTGTCCAAAACAAGCAGCTTTCAAAAAGTAACTTTCCTAAACCATTATGTTTTACTTGTCCCATGTCTTCATTAAAAAGATTTCTAGCGCCTTAATATCTAACTAAAATAACACAATTCTTGCAGGTTGAATCGGTGTGCAATACTGATGATTTCAGCTACAAGTGCCACATTTAAATCTTTTATTTCACGTACATTTAAATGACAGTTGTGTGGCATTTTTTGCTCCTCATCTATCGTTATTCCTTCCATGATCACTATGTAACTGTCATAGAAATACATGTACATCAGACAAAAGCACTGTTTTTGTATATCAGCAGTTTTAGACAAGGCCAACCAAACGATGTGATCAATTGTAAACAGGACTGAATGACACATGCTATAATGTCACAATGAAAGCGTCACCTATTGGAAATAAGAGGTCTACCCCCCTGCACTGATTAGATGTGATGTCTACTTTTCCTGTCACAGTTTAACTTTAGTACCAAGCTAAAAAAGTAAAATGTTGATACTGTCATCAAATATTTGTAATCTTAAATTTTGTGATGACAACTAAGGAGCAGATTACTCTGCAAATATGAGTGAGAGTCTTTGTTATATCTAAACAAGTATTAGAATTTACAAAAATAACATTTTATTCGATATCAATAACAGCACTTACAGGGCCATGTTGACTTGTACTATGAAATCAGAAAGGGACAACATTTGTAAGTAACTATGTGGGTGTAATTATATTGTAATATTCACAAAAGCACTGAAAGTAGGCCTAGGGTGTGCAGGCTGCCTAAGCCAATCCTGATTTCTGCAATTCCAAAGTCAATCCTGATTTCTGCAATTCCAAAGTCAATCCTGATTTCTGCAATTCCAAAGTCCATCCTAATTCCTATGAGTTTTAGACTTAATAATCATAATAAAAGGCCTTTTCCAAATCGATTTTACAAAATAATGGGGATATAAATAAAAATCATAGCTATAATACACATTGAATGCTCACTGTAGAAACATTATAGACATACTGCAACAAAGGAATGCAAGTCTAAGAAGCATATATATCTGTAGTTGTTGTTTGTTTAAAGGCACCACAGAACAAACATGGCTTTTTAGTGAAACAAAAGGTTACATCACAAAAATATAGAAATAAACATTTTAGATTAAACCTTTCACTAAATGTAAATTCAAAACATAAAATAAACAAAAGTAAAGATGTTTAGATCTGAATTTAAAATAATAGATAAATGCAAAACATGTAAAATCCATGAAACCCGATTCAAATTTGTTGATCAAACCACATGCCTTTAAAAACGTCTTGAATAGTATATAATCATATTTTATTCATGCACTTTACTTCTGTCTCACAATGTTGAAACCGACACAGTTGACAAGAATGAGTTCCACTGCCAGTGGTCACTGTCAGGCTCTACATTCTAAGTTGGGGGGTGGGGGGGGGCAAAAGGTATCAACAATGTTACAATCCTCTACTCTCTCCCCACCAACCCCAACCCCCCACCACGAGATTCCACTATATGAGAGATATTTAACTGTGGTCTTTGCCAGCTATTTGTTGTCAATTTACTAAACACAATTTATAAATCGACCCTTGTAACTAATACTAATATCAGTACACTGTCTCCTGTGTTAGCAGGTCCTTGACATATACAAAATATCAGTCTAGGCTATAATATCATAGCTAGATTTATCAATTTGCTTCACAAACCATACCAAGGATTCCTGATTTTGGCTTGTATTTTCACAACATTATTAGATTTCTCATCACCCACATTTTTCCTGACTCTAGCAGCAGTCTTGCTATAGCCATCATTAACATACATCACACATAGCCACCACAAAACAAAAACAAACCCTGTATTGTGCTGCAAATCATCTAACATGATTCAAGGTGATAATTATATAAATAGATTAGAATAAGTCTAAAACCATTCTAGTAATTGTATGGTTTTGGGAAGGCCCTGACTGGTTGATAATGAAAAGTAAATGCATCATTTCAAAACTGAAACTGTATAATTATTAACTGAAATGAGATTGAGAAAAGGTTTCCACTCTGCACTGTCAACTTGTTTATTAGTTTGGTGTAGAATAACCAATAATGAAGGACAGGGTTTATACCTCAGGTGCAAACTAGTATGAAGTTTCAAGCACATAAATAAAAATTCAATGACTTGTGTAGTTTTCTCAACAATGAGGTAGATAAACATCAGGATATTTTCTATTAATGATATATACATCAGGATAGTTTCTATTAATGCTATATACATCAGGATAGTTTCTAATAATGCTGTATACATCAGGATATTTTCTATTAATGCTATATACATCAGGATAGTTTCTATTAATGCTATATACATCAGGATAGTTTCTATTAATGCTATATACATCAGGATATTTTCTATTAATGCTATATACATCAGGATAGTTTCTATTAATGCTATATACATCAGGATATTTTCTATTAATGCTATATACATCAGGATATTTTCTATTAATGCTATATACATCAGGATATTTTCTATTAATGCTATATACATCAGGATAGTTTCTAATAATGCTATATACATCAGGATATTTTCTATTAATGCTATATACATCAGGATAGTTTCTATTAATGCTATATACATCAGGATAGTTTCTATTAATGCTATATACATCAGGATATTTTCTATTAATGCTATATACATCAGGATAGTTTCTATTAATGATATATACATCAGGATATTTTCTATTAATGCTATATACATCAGGATATTTTCTATTAATGCTATATACATCAGGATATTTTCTCTTAATGATATATACATCAGGATAGTTTCTAATAATGCTATATACATCAGGATATTT